>JAWWMR010000206.1:70888174-70899313 GCA_035047985.1 Basileuterus tristriatus
CTGTCCCTCTGTCCCTTGTCCCCAGTCCCTCTGCAGCTCTCCTGGAGCCCCTGCAGGGACTCTGAGGATTCCCTGGAGTTTTCCCTTCTCCAGGGGACATTCCCAGCTCTGGCTCCAGAGCAGAGGGGCTCCAGAATCCTCTGGGGCCTCTTCTGGACTCTCTCCATGGCCAAAATCCCTCTTTTTTTGGGGATATTTTCCTTATAGCTCAGCACGGCCATGTTGGGCCTCCCTGCAAACCCTCACCGTTTAATTTGGGGGTTTAAAGGATTTTTTCAGGCCATCCCAAGCTGGGAACATCCCTTTGCCTTGGGGTTCTCCCCACCAGGCCTTGGCCACCAGACCTGGCTCCTGCCAAGGTTCAGGAGACGATTCCTGGTTTCTCCTTTCTCCTGGAGCTGCTCTGACTCATCCTCACGGAGCAGACACAACTTCCTTGGTCCCATTCCCACAGCAGCAACTGCTGCATCTGGCTTGGCTTCAAAAAGGCTCCGGAGGTGCTAAAATCCCACAGAACTGGCAGGAATTGGAGCCCAAATCTGACTTTTTTTAGAGCTGGGTCTCTGTCTCTGCTCTGAGGCTCTGCCTTGTTGCTCCTGGCGCGGGTGGGAGGCTCTGCAGGTTCTGAGTTTTGGGGTTTTTTTTGGGAAGAAAGATAAGAGGCTCTATGTGTTGTGTCTCCCAGCTGGGTAACCAGGCTCCAAACAGACTCCAGGGAATTGCTGTGGCTTTTCCTGCTCGGAGCAAGGCTGGGTCACTGAGATGAGCCTCATTTGATTTCTTTCCTCAGCCGAGGATGGAAAACTCATTTTAGGGAGGGATCTGGTGATGGAAAGTGACTCTGCCACTGGATGTTCCTTTTTTTGGGGGGGTGTCAGTGTTGAGGAGAACGAGCTCTTGGTCTGGCACAGGGATGGATGAATTCCAGGGATCTCCTGCCAGGGTCAGGCTCTGCTCCCAGGGAATAACAGGATAAGAGGGAATGGCCTCAGGCTGGGCCAGGGGAGGTTCAGGGTGGACATCAGCAGGAATTTCCTCATGGAAAAGCTTGGGAAGCATTGGGAGTGCCCAGGGAGGTTTGGAGTGCCCATCCTTGGAGGTGTCCAAGGAATTCCTGGAGGTGGCACTCGGTGCCAGGGTGGGCATCAGCACAGGCTGGACTGGATGATCCTGGAGGGATCTTCCAACCCCAATGATTCCATGAACCTCCATGTGATCCACAGGTTGTTCCTGGGATATCCTGGCCTCCAAGATCCATCTTTTTTTTTGTCATGGCCTCATTCCATGGCAGCAGGGAAGGAGCAGTGGGGTTTGGAAGGTTCCCAGTGCCGGGTACATCCCATCCTGAGGGAACAGCACCGGGACACCAATCCCGGATCGCTGAGACAACTTTGCTGTGTGAGGTCCTCTCACAAAGGAGAGATCTGGGTTTGGAGCTGGATCTAGACCTAGAAAAGGCCAGGTTTTAGATCTGAGCAGCCTGGTTTAGTGGAAGGTGTCCCTGCCCATTGCAGGAGCTGCAATGAGATGAACTTTAAGGTCCCTTCCAAGCCAAACCATTCCACGATTTTTATTTCATGGCCTTGTTTAGAAATCTTGCCACAAAGTAAGGCAGGAGAAAACACTGCCAATTTATTCTCCCCTCACTCTGAGAAGCAGTTTGCTTATTTCATTTTCTTTATTTTTTTTTCCTTCTTCCAACAATGCCAACAAGGAGGCCTCAAAGGCGCCTTTCCCCTGCTGGGGAAGGGATGGATCAGGGAACACCAGCGAGGAGAAGGTGAGGGAAGCAGCAGGAGCTGCTGTGCCCCAGCCAGAGCCTTGGAACCCTTCCCATCTCTGAGTAACACACCCAGGATTATTTATTCCTCCCTGGAACCAGGACCTCCTGCAGGAGCCTCCATGGGAAAGATTTGCAGGAATTCTGGGCACCTTTGCCTTGCCATGGGAGTCCATCCCATGGAGGGCTTGGCTTGGGCCCCTCAGTGGCTCCATGTTGGAATTAATTTCTTTCCTCCCCCTCTGTTTTAGATCCAAGGGGATTTGGATCCCTCAGGAACACCTGAGGACTGGCAGGGAGCTGATTTTCCAGCACACTGGGAGGGCGTGGGGAGGTGTTTGCCAGGCTTGGATGGAGGTGGAGGATGGAGAGATCCAAACCCGGGAGAGGCTGATCCGTGTAGAACAGGAGAGCAACATCTGGAGCCAGTCACCCTTCCAGCTGTGCCTGGCTTCATCCCACAGGATGCTCAGCCCACTGAGAGGCAGGAATTGGTGGAGTTTGGGTTGATGAGGACCATGACCTAAGGGGGATTTGCTGAGCCATGGGCAGCTGAGATAGTGGTGGTGGATGGTGTGGATGGTGGTGGTGGATGGTGTGGATGGTAGTTGATGTTTGAGGTGGTGGTGGATGGTTTGGACAGTGGTGGCTCATGGTTCAGGTGGTGGTGGTTGATGGTTAGATGGTGTTAGTTGATGGTTTGGATGGTGGTGGTGGATGGTTTAGATGGTCATTGATGTTTAGACAGTGATGGTTGATGGTTTGGATGGTAGTAGTGGATGGTGGTGGTGGTGAGTCATGGTTCAGATGGTGGTTGATATAGAGGTGGTGGATGATGGTTTGGATGGTGGTTGATGTTTGAGGTGGTGGTGGATGGTTTGGGTGGTTTGGATGGTGGTTGTTCATGTTTAGAGAGTGATGTTTGATGGATTGGATGATGGTGGATGATGGGTTGGATGGTGGTGGTGGTGAGTCATGGTTCAGATGGTGGTTGATGTTCAGGTGGTGGATGATGGTTTGGATGGTGGTTGATGTTTGAGGTGGTGGTGGATGGTTTGGGTGGTGGTTGATGTTTAGAGAGTGATGTTTGATGGATTGGATGGTGGTGGATGATGGGTTGGATGGTGGTGGTGGTGGTGGGTCATGGTTCAGACTGTGGTTCATGTTCAGGTGGTGGATGGTTTGGATGGTGGCTGATGTTTGAGGCGGTGGTGAGTCTGGTTGAGATGGTGGTGGCTGATGGTTAGATGGTGATGTTTGATGGTTTGGGTGGTGGTGTAGGGTTGAGATGGTGGTAGTGGATGGTTCAGATGGTGTTTGGTCTTGGTTGAGATGGTGGTTGATGTTCAGGTGGTGGATGGTTTGGATGGTGTCTGATGGTTTGGATGGTGGCTGATGTTTGAGGCGGTGGTGAGTCTGGTTGAGATGGTGGTGGCTGATGGTTAGATAGTGATGTTTGATGGTTTGGGTGGTGGTGTAGGGTTGAGATGGTGGTGGGTCCTGGTTGAGATGGTGGTTGATGTTCAGGTGGTGGATGGTTTGGATGGTGTCTGATGGTTTGGATGGTGGTGGATGATGCTCAGACAGTGATGGAAGATGGTTCGGGTGGTGGTGGTTGATGTTTGAGGTGGTGGAGAATGGTTTGGATGGTAATGGGCCATGGTTCAGGTGGTGGTTGATGTTCAGGTGGCTGATGGTTTGGATGGTGGTGGTGGATGTTTAGAAGGTGGTGGTCGATGTTTCGGGTGGTGGTGGAAGATGGTTCAGGTAGTGGTGGAAGATGGTTTGGGTGGTGGTGGTTTATGGATTGGATGGTGGTGGATGATGTTCAGATAGTGGTGGTTGATGTTTAGAAGATGGAAGCTGATGGTTTGGGTGGCGGTGGTTGATGATTTAGGTGGTGGGGGTTTAGATGATGGTAGTTGATGATTTGATTTTTGATGATTTGGGTGATGGTGATTGATGGTTTGGATGGTGGTGGCTGATGTTTAGAAGATGGAAGTTGATGGTTTGGGTGGTGGTTTGAGTGGCGGTGGTTGATGATTTGGGTGGTGGGGGTTTGGATGGTGGTAGCTGATGATTTGATTTGATAGGTGATGATTTGGGTGATGGTGGTTGATGGTTTAGATGGTGGTAGTCGATGATTTGATTTGATAGCTGATGATTTGGGTGATGGTGGTTGATGGTTTGGATGGTGGTGCCTGATGTTTTGGTTGTTGGTGGTGGTGGTTTGGATGGTGGTAGTTGATGCTTTGATTTGATAGCTGATGATTTGGGTGATGGTGGTTGATGGTTTGGATGGTGGTGGCTGATGTTTCGGTTGTTTTTGGTGGTGGTTTGGATGGTGGTAGTTGATGACTTGACCGTTCCAGAGGACACCTGGAGCTGCCAGGGACCTCAGGGGACTGTTCTAAACCTTTGGGATGAGCTCCATGCTTGGGTTGAACACCCCCAGCCGCAGTCACACCCGAAAACCCGAACAACCCAACGTCCCCCACCCCGCTCTTTCCTGCTGCTCCGAACCCGCCCGCGGTGTCACCACCCGGGGCAGCTCCCCGGGGGATTCCCAGGAACAGGAGCTCTCCCGAATTCCCAGCGGGATGAGGAGCCGATAACCCCGGGCCAGGAGGGCTCTCTCAGGTTTGGGGTTGTTCTGCTCTCCCTGGGCACGGCCCTTATCTCTTATCTCGCCTGCGGTTTCCTTCCCCACGTGGAGCGCAGCTGGGGCAGGAGCCCGATAAGCGGGGAGGCATTTCCCGCTCCCCCAGCACGGCTCGGGAAAACGGGAGGGAGAGGGAAGGGGATCCAACGGGCCGAGCTCCCGATTCCCGAGAAATCAATTAGCCAGGGAGGGCGGAGCCCTTGGCAAACCGCGGGATTGGGAGAAAAACATCACAAAAAGGGGGCGGAGGGAGGGGTTGTTGGAGTTGGGAGCGTGTGTGTTTGCTCCTGGGAGGTGATCCCAAAAGATTCAGCAGGAGTTGGTAGGGAAAACCTGGGATTTGGGGAGCAGGCTGATAATTAGGGAGATCAGGAGACAGGAGTGAGTGGATTTGTTCATGGAAGATGCTCCCAAAAGTTTTAACAGGAGCTGATAAGGAAAACCTGGGACTTGGGAAGAAGGCTGCTAATTAGGGAAGTGGGAGATGGGAATGAGTGGATTTGTTCATGGAAGATGCTCCCAAAGGTTTCAGCAGGAACTGGCAGGAAAAACTTGGGATTTGGGAAGCAGGCTGATAATTAGGGAGATAGGAATGAGTGGATTTGTTCATGGAAGATGCTCCCAAAGGTTTCAGCAGGAGCTGGCAGAGAAAACTTGGGATTTGGGGAGCTGATAATTAGGGAGATAGGACAAAAGAATGAGTGGCTTTGTTTGTAGGAGGTGGTCCCAAAAGCCTCAGCAGGAGCTGGTAGGGAAAACTTAGGATTTGGGAAGCAGGCTGCTAATTAAGGAGATAGGAATGAGTGGATTTGTTTCTGGGAGATGCTCCCAAAAGTTTCATCAAGAGCTGGTAGGGAAAACTTGGGATTTGGGAAGCAGGCTGTTAATCAGAGAGATCAGGAGATGGGAATTAATGGATTTGTTCGTGGGAGATGCTCCCAAAGGCTTCAGCAGGAGTTGGCAGGGAAAATTTGGGATTTGGGGAGCAGGCTGATAATTAGGGAGACAGGAGTGAGTGGATTTGTTCATGGGAGATGCTCCCAAAAGTTTTAGCAGGAGCTGATAGGGAAAACCTGGGATTTGGGAAACAGGCTGATAATTAGGGAGATTGGGAGATGGGAATGAGTGGATTTGTTTCTGGGAGATGCTCCCAAAAGTTTCATCAGGAGATAGTAGGGAACACCTGGGATTTGGGAAGCAGGGGACCACACTCGTCCTGTGCTGGAAAATATCAGCCAGCATTTGTGGTCTGCAGTGGCAAAGGTTGGGAAAATCCACATTTGGAGTCTCTTCAGCACTTTGGGAACTCTGGTAGTGTCAGATGGATCATTTGGGGTTTTTTGGTTTGTTTTTTTCCAGGCTTCAGTTCCCTCCTAGAGTCTGGGAGGCCGGAATCCTCCATCCTACTCTTTTGGGAATATGTCCAGAGGGTGCTGTGCTCCTGCTGTTATTCCATGTGGAAATGGGGCACGTGGGGAAAAGCCTTTGGATGGACACTCACCATGGGTGCAGTTGGATTGAGGCGTCTTCCCTTCTCTTCCTTCTTAGCATGGGCAATTATTTGAAATCAAATAAATTTTTGGGTTCAGGTCCCTCCATTCCCAGTCACATTCCTAGTTTGGAAGAGTTTCCAACTCCTGTTAGGAAGGAGTGAGGTATTTTTGGGATGTGATTCTCTCCTTTGGGAGAGGGGCTGTTGCTGACTGGGATTGTCCTCGTGGAATGTCTCATCCCACAGAATTTGGGGTTTTTGTGGAGAGCTGGATTAGGGAAAACCAGGCCTTGCCCTTGTCCTGCCAGGGTTGCTCCAGCAGAATTTTGGGAAGTTTTCTGCTGGCACAAAGTGAGGAATGTGATTGAGGGTCTGTTGGCCACCTGATGATCCCAAATACCAAATTCCCACTTCCCAAACGAGCCTGAAGGGAAAACAGAGCTGGGATTGGTGCCAGAGGAGTGAATCCCACTGTTGAGGGGTCACACCTGTCACCCTGAGCCCTCCTTCCCAAAAAAAGGGAAATGAATCCCCATTTCCATGGGAATGGCTCAGAGCAGGTTTGGGGTTTCCTCCTGTTTCTCATTCCACTGGAAAGGTGCCATGGGAAAAGGGTGGGAGGGAGCTCCAGGACACTGGGAAGCTCCAAACCCTGTGGAGCTCTGGAGAGGAGGGAGCCTGGAAGAGAGGCCTCAGCTCCTGGGCTGGGAGCTGTGTCCCAGCAGGAATTTTGGTTTCCTTGGGCCCTGGAGCAAGGTTTGAACTCCCATCCCAAGCTGGAAAATTGGGAAACAGCCCCTCAAGACTGAGGACTTGGGGACTACCATGGATCAGCTTCTCTGCCATCCATGTAGGAATGGTGGCCACCATTCCACCTAAATTTGTATCATTATTCCCAAAATACCCTTCCAAGATTCCTCCTGTTGCATCCACCCAGCTTGTAGGGTTTTTCTGGTCTGCTCATTTTCACTCTGAGCTTGTTCCTCTGATTTAATTCCCCTGGGACTTCCTCCAGGATCTTCCAAATTGTTCCTCTGAATTCCCTGAGAACTTTTTCTAGGATCTTCCCAACCTCTGGTGGGATGGTTCCTCTTGTTAAATTTCCTGAGAACATTTCCTAGGGTCTTCCAAATGGTTCCTCTTGTTAAATTCCCCTGGATCTTTTTCTAGGATCCTCCAAACTGCTCTTGGAAAGGTTCCCCTTGTTAAATTGCCCTTCCAAACTTTTCCTAGGATCTTCTGAGCTTTTTCTTGGATGGTTCCTCTTGTTAAATTCCCCGAGAACTTTTCCTAGGATCTTCTGAGTTTTTCCTTGGATGGTTTTTCTTGTTAAATTCCTCTGGAACTTTCCCTAGGATCTTTCCTTAGGATCTTCCAAATGGTTCCTCTGATTAAACTCCCCTAGAACATTTCCTGAGATCTTCAAAATGTTTTCTCTGAATTAATTTCCCTGGATCTTTTTCTAGGATCTTCCAAACTGCTCTTGGAAAGGTTCCCATTGTTAAATTCCCCTTCCAAACTTTTCCTAGGGTCTTCCAAGCTTCTTCAAGGATGATTCCTCTTGTTAAATTCCTGTGGATCTTTTCCTAGGATCTTCCAAACTGCTCTTGGAATGGTTCCCCTTGCTAAATTCACCTGAAACTTTTCCTAGGATCTTCCAAGCTTCTTCTTGGACAGTTCCTCTTATTAAATTCCCTGAGAATGTTTCCTAGGATCTTCTAAATGTTTGCTTTTATTAAATTCCCCTGGATCTTTTCCTAGGATCTCCCAAAGTGCTCTTGGAATGGTTCCTCTTGTTAAATTCCCTGAGAATGTTTCCAAGGATCTTTTCTGAGGATCTTCCAAATGTTCCTCTGGTTAAATTCCCCTAGAACATTTCCTAGGATCTTCCAAAGCCTGCTTGGATGGATCCAGGGAGATGAACCTGCTGAGGAGAGGGACCTGAGCCAGGATTTGGGCAGAGGAGGGGGTAAGTGTTGCGCACGTGGCTGGGAGAGGATTTGGGAATGAGATCCCAAATCTGTGATAGTGTCCCTGTGGGAGATGGATTGATCTGGGGGTGTGAGAAAGGAATATTTGGAAGTGTGTGGGTGTGAGGTGTGTGTGAGACTGTGCCTGCCTTTCCCTCCCCACACTCTGGGAACGTTCTCGGGGTGTTCACACAGGCCCCATTTCCCAAAATAATCCACCCATCCCTAAAAATTCCAGAGTCTGCGGCCCTCTGGAGGACAAGGATTTGCTCCTGTGCCTCAGGACTGGTTTCCCACAGCTCATGCCAGAGATCAGGGCGGGTGTCCAGGGGTGCTTGGGGTATCCCAACCCCTCTCCTGGCTCCTCTTCCCATTTTCTGAGGGATGGAGAAGTGGAACATCTCCAACCTCTCCCCACCACTTCCCATCGTGCTCCCGGAAAACCATGGAAGGGGCAACTGAACATCCACAGGCTGAAGGTGACATCACAAGTGCCTGGAAAAGAGTGGAATCATCCCCATTTTTGTGTCATTGTGACAGCCTTGATAATTCTCCCCTTCCAGAGTGCTCCTAAACCTTCGGAGCCCTGGACTTTAGGGCAGGGGCAGCACGTGGAGCACGGAAACCCTTTTGATCCCAAAAAGTGCTGGCATCCCTGTGAGGAACCCGGGATTCTCCTGCTGTCAGCAGTTCCCCTCACCAGCCCCAACACGTGGAAAATGCGGGCTCAGGTCCCTTTTCCCTCGGGAAAGGGCCAGGCCACATCTCCTGCCTGGAGCCACACGGTGGCAGGTGCCTCCTTGCACCCTTGTTTTCCCTGTTTTGGGAAAGCCATCCCGCCTGGCAGAGGGAAAACCAGGATTCAGCGGGTCAGCAAGAAAGAACAAGCAAGGCTGGCGGTGTTGGCACTCTGGGAAATTCACCTGGGAGCCAGGAGAGCAGCCAGAGCTCCGGCTCCTGCTCCGAGGACTGTTGATGTTTGGGAAATGAAACAACCCCTGGTGCTGGGGACTGGAATTCAGGTCTCCCCACTCCCAAGGGAGTGTCCCGATCCCAAGGCTCTGGAGTCATGCTCGCTCTTGCCCTCTGGAGCTTCAGGCTTGGATTTGATGGATTTTTTAATTTTTTTTTTTCCCTTGATGAGGAGTTTCTCCCAGAAAAACAAAGAAAAAAGGGGAGGTGAGCACTTTTCCTGCTCTGCTGTCAGGAAAGGCAGGCAGGATTTGGAGGATCAGGGTTTCCCAGATCCAGGGAATGCTCGCTGGCATTTCAGTTGTTATTTGGGAAGGGCTCGCAGGAGTTTTGCCTCCTAGTCCTGCTCATTATGGGAATCTGCATATGGAAATAATGATGGAAATTCTGGGAGATGTGGAGCACAGGATAGAAACCCATGGATCAGGCCTCGGTGGTGTCACCAGGCAGGGACACAGGACGCAGACTGAGACACCTCTGACCATGTCCTGATGCCTTGGGGTTCAGAATTTTCACTAAAAACTGAGATTTTTCTGTGGATTTTGGTGCCCCCGGGGTGACAGAGCAGGTGAGCCGGGGTGTGAGAGTGAAATCTTGGACACCCATGGATAAACACGCTGGGTTTGGCCGTGCAGACCCTCGTGGGGGAGTGTTCTTCCCAATGATTTATCCTGGCAGTCTCCAAAGGCAGCCAGCCTCCGGAGAGAGGCCCCTTGGAAAGCAGCAGGGCCTGGAGCCTGGCAGGAAAATCCACCAAACAGGAAAGCTTTGATATTCCTGGCATTAGGAATGGCGAGCGAGGAGAGGCTCTTGCACAACTCCCGCTGAGCTTGGTGCTCCCACATCCCCCTCTGGTTTTAAAACCAGAGTTTTGGCTTTTAAAGCTTTATTGCCGACCCTAAATCCCTTAGGATCTCTGTCCTGCCCCTGCCAGCGCTGAGCTCCCCTCTGGAATCCCGGAGGGTCCCCAAATCCGGCGCTGCTCCCCCAAGTCCTGGTAGGGTCCCGAGCGTTGAGTCGGTGCCTGTGGGCAAATCACTTCCACCTCTGTAGGATCTGGCTGTAAACCGAGGTTAATAACCCCAAATTACCAACCTGTGAGGATTAATGAGCTCGGCCCGGCCCGGCCCTTTGAAGGCAGGAGGCATTACAGGAGCGCCGGGCCATTATTGCCGAGTGTGGTTTTAATCTCGGCCTAGTTTCACTTACAAATTGGAGTTCTGCTCCCTTTGGACTGCACGGCACTAATTAGACAGGGAAGGGAGGAAATAAAGGTTTCCAGTGTTGGAAACCAGTTAATTTTAGGGTGCTTTGCTTTTAATTGCGTCTGCAAAGACATTGGGAAAACGTGTAATGAGCTGAGAACGCTTGAACTCGGCTTTTATTGGTCCCTAAACCCTTGCTTCTGCTAAGTCACAAAATGCCAGTAAAAGAGTGGAGAGCTCGACCTTTTTTTAAATTTTTTTTTTGGGGAATGCCGAGGTGAAATAATTCCTCCTTACCCCGTTTCATGTCGCCTTCCTCCTCCTCCTCCATAAATCCCAGAGCACTTCCCAGGAGCGGGTGCAGCGCTCTCCCCTCTCGTTTGGGAAACACAAAGCAGAGGGAGGTGCCAGGATTTGCCCAGGGTCACGTAAATGAGGCTTTGGCTCCGTGAGGAACATGTGGCAATTTAGGAAAACAGGTGGAAAACACGCCGTGGACACTTACCTCATTTTTTGGGCTTGTTTTCACTCTGGCCAGCTCCTCCTGATTTAAGCTGGTTTGGGGTTTAAAGTGAGGCTTTGTTGGACTGGGATCTGTCCGGCTCCGGCACAGGGAGGATGTGGAGCTGCTGGAGAGATCCAGAGGAGGCACCAGGGAGGTCAGAGGGATGGAGCAGCTCTGCTGGGAGGAAAGGCTGGGAGAGCTGGGAATGGCCAGCCTGGAGAGGAGACGCTTTGGGGTGAGCTCAGTGTGGCCTTGCAGGGCCTGGAGGAGCTGAAGGAGAGATGGAGAGAAATTATGGACAAGGGATGGAGGAACAGGACACAGGGAATGGCTTCCCACTGCCAGAGGGCAGGGATGGATGGGATATTGGGCAGGAATTCCTGGCTGTGAGGGTGGGGGATTGGGATGGTGTTCACAGGGGTCTTAGGATGAGGGAAGAGACAAGAATGTTGACTCCATGTTTCAGGCTTGATTTATTATTTTATGATATATATTATATTAAAACTGTACTAAAAGAATAGAAGAAAGGATTTCATCAGAAGGCTAGCTAAGA
>JAWWMR010000206.1:70941030-70956057 GCA_035047985.1 Basileuterus tristriatus
TTTCTTCTATTCTTTTAGTATAGTTTTAATGTAATATAGATCATAAAATAATAAATCAAGCCTTCCGAAACATGGAGTCAGATCCTCATCTCTTCCCTCAACCTGAGACCCCTGTGAACACCGTCACACACAGGGGTGGGGCAGAGGGGCTTTTGGGACTTTAGCAGGTCACAGTGACTTTGAGGTACATTGAAAGTCTCTTTTCTTAGCTTGGCACTTGAAGAATGAGTTAGAACTTTTCATTTCTCAGGTTTAAGGTTTTTTGTTGTATCTTATCTATAATTTTATTTTTTTTTTATTTGCTGAGGTCTGCCCAGCAAGACAGTCAGAGGCACTCTGCCTGCCCCAGGGTGGTGTTATTTTTTTATACTAAAAAACATGTGTACAATATTTACAATTACTTTTTAATACTTATCACTTACGTTAGACAGTGAACTTCTTCTCTAAACCAATCTGTAAGTGCCGCCATCACAGCAGAAGATGGAGGCCAAGAAGAACAAGGAGAAAGGCTGGACATACCCAGATTCCTCCATCTTGGCCCCTGAACCCCCATTCTAAAACCCTAAAAATCTATTTTTTCACCCCATGATAAATTCACTATCATTCTACTCAAAATTTTTTGGCTGGTAATTCTTCATATAAGGTTGGTAATTGGTTTTTTTAAGGGCTAAACCAAAGGCACAGGGGTCTTGGGCTCTGTGCCAAGGTCTCTGAGCCCCCCAGGGACACCTCCTGCTGTCCCAGGGCGCTCCAAGCCCTGTCCAACCTGGCCTTGGATGCTCCCAGGGATGGAGCAGCCACAGATTCTCCCCAAAAAAAGCTGCTCCAAAGATTTAAGATGTAAAAGGGCCAAGTGATCTGAGGAAGGATCACATCACAAAGCTGGGAGAGGAAAAAATGGAGTGTGAATCCCAAAAAAGAACTGTTCCAAAGATTTAAAATGCAAAGGGACCAAGTGACCTGAGGAAGGATCACATCACAAAGCTGGGAGAGGGAAAAATGGAACGTGGCCTCCAAAGTTTAGATGGATTCTCCTGGGTGATTTCCCACCCACCAGGATGGATGAGGGGAATCTGGGCAGAGTTTGTGTCCATTGTTAATGGCCTTGGACACTTCCAGAGGCAGCCAAAACCTGGTCACGTTTAACTGGAAGGTCACTCCTTGGACAGCCACCACGAGGATCTTCACACAGAACCTCTGAGGATCAAACAAAATCTCAGGAGATGGCTCCTGGCATGCCATGGCCCTGCTGCAGATAAGAACCTGCTGAGGGGCTCCTGTGCCCTGCAAAGGAGGCACCAGGAGAAGTGGAAAGGTTGGGGGATGCAGCTGACCAAGGCTTCTGTTGTGACCAGGGAGGTTCAGGTTGGATATCAGGAAAAATTTCCTTCCTGGAAGTGGAGCCAAGCATTGGAAGAGGCTGCCTGGGACAGTGATGGAGCCACCATCCCTGGAAGTGTTCAAAAACCAAGTGGATGTGGAATTTTGTGGTATGGTTTAGTGGGGATGGAGGTTGCACTTGATCACCTTGGAGGCTTTTTCCAAGCTTAATGATTCCATGGAACACTTGGCAGAAAGGGCTGGGCACAACCAGCAAATGAATAAAGCAACTGGTTTGGATCCACCACACCAGGATCCACCAACAAACACATCGTGGTCCCCCAACACTCAAGTCTGCCCCAAAAATTCCTCCTGGGATCATCCCTCTCTTTTCCCTCCAGGAAGGCCCTGCCCTGAGCAGAGCAATCCCCAGGGAAGGGCTTTACCTTCAGCTCCTGCATGGTCAGCTCCTTGCCGTGCTCCTTCCCGCTCTCGATCAGGATGTCCAGGGCGTCGGCGTAGTCCTTGCCCTGCGTGTTCTGCAGCTTCTCCTGGATGGCTTTTTCCAGCCCCTTCTGCAGCGTCTCCCGGGCCCGGATTCCCTGTGGAGGAGCAGGAAGCGCTCAGACCACACCAGCAGCAGCACCTTGCCCATCCCAGGAGCTGCAGACGTGCCCAGGACAGGTCCGAGCCATAAAAGCAGAGGCTCAAAGAAAGGTGTGAAGATGCTGGAGGTGTTCCCTGGGCAGGAGGAGTAAAGCCAGAGTGGGAGAGATCACAGGAGGAGTAATCAACACCTAGGTGTAAATGATGGGTCTGGGCTGGGAGCCCCTGTCCGGCACCAGTTCACAGCCCCTGGCTCCTCCTGGGATGTATGGAAATCCCTGGGAAAATCGTCTCTCAAAGGAAAGCCCATTCATCCCAAAGAATCCCCCTCCCCAGCAATTTGATCACCTGGTCCCAGTAAAGCAATTCCTACGGGGGTGCAGCTGCTCGGGGCTAACCTGCTGCTGGGAATGATTCCGGGCTCCAAGGGGATGGAATCGTTCCCATGGGCAAACAGTAATTAAAAAAAAAAGCAGGGATATCAGAAAAATAAATTTTGAACCCCCCCTATTTCTGTTATCAAAATTCCCCATGGGAAAAAAATATGATTTTATGTCTATTTTTTGTAATATTTTCATTTTTTGTCATGTTTTCGTTTTGTGTCTTTCATCATAAAAACTGGAATACTCCAGGAATTAGAAGGACCTGTTTTAGTTTTGGGAATTATGGGGGTGTGTTTTATCTCCTGGAATTACAAGGACCTGTTTCACTCCAAGGGAATTAGAAGGAGAAGGGTCCCACAAAGTAAAAAAACACAGGCAAATTGCCAAATGAGGAAAAACACTAATTAAATCTGGGCAAGTCCTGACTATTTCCTGTTATCAATGAACAGATTTTCCCCGGCCTTGTGAATTGTGTCCCAAACCAGACTCCTTGAGGTCAGAGGATGAGAAATCCCACCGCAAACGGGGAAAGGCGCGGATTAATCACCTCCCATTAATTAATTGGTGCTATCAGTGTAGAGAACCCGCCCCAAAGCTCACCCTCCTGTAGCCGCTGAAGGGCAGGTCCACGGGCAGGGAGAAGACGTTCTCCACGAACTGCTGGTAGACCTCGAAGAGGCGGCCGAGCTCCTCGTCGGGGATGCGGAAGCCGAGCAGGACGCGGATGGCCATGCGGAACGTCAGCTTCTGCGCCTCGTGGTACACGTTGATGGGCTCGGGCTCGCTGCTCCACGCCCGCAGCGTGTCCTTGATCACCAGCTGGATCTTGGGCAGGTAACTCTCCAGAGCCTCGTGGCTGAAAATCTTGGAGAAAACCTACGGGGAAAACAGCGAGGAGAGGTTTGTCTGCAGACCGGCACACGTGGCCTTGTTCAAGGTGTCCCACAGGGAGGTGTCACCATTCCAAGCTCTTCATCCAGTTCCTAAAAAAGCTGCCAGAAACACCAGCTCTTCCTGAAATTCCCACCACGACCATCACAAGTGACTGGGAATAATGGAGCAAACTGGGATGGGAGGGATTCCTCCATCCCACGTGTGGCAGGAGGGACAGAGTCCATGTCCAAAGGATCCCAAGCTCTGTTCATCCTGTGGTTTGGGTGTCACTAATGCACCTTTTCCACAGGGATTCTCCAGCATCCAACACGGACAAACCCAAGGGGAAAACACAACTCTCCCAACGGGAAGCACTGACAATTCCTCCCACCTCTCCATCACCTTTTCCTTCTTTTTTTTTTTTTTTTTTTTATTTTTTTTTCTTCACAGATGCAAAACGAAGCAAAATAATTATTTTGGAGCCTTTAAGATCTCTGTGGAGTCTGGCTGAACTCCGACAGGGGTTCAAGCAGGGAAGAGCCGCTGCACGTACGCAGAGGCCGCGATCGCCCTCGGCTCATTTCCTTGGGAAACCAGGGAAAAAAAAATTCCTGATGTCAGCAGCCAGCGTTAATTTAAGCCCTGCGAGTAAACAGTGAACAGGACTGGGCCTCCCCAGGTCCCCCACGCTAGCGGCTCCTTACTCCAATTTTTTTCCTCCAATTTGGGCCCGGGCCCGCTCCGAGGAGCTCAGCAATGCCAGGAATGTCCCTTCCCGGCACAGCAGCGCTTTCATTCGGCATTCCCGCCGCATCCCTCGCCGAGCGAGGGGGGGAAAAGTGCTGTTTGTTTATTTTTTATTAACCTACACACACGCACGGGGCAGGACGCACACGCACCGCAGGCCTCCAGGAAAATCCAATTAAACCAGGATTCCAAGGAGGGAGCTGCGCGCCGGAGCCTCCACCGGTGGCCGCTTCCCGGCGGGAATGGAGGCGAGGTGGGGGGGCTGCCAAAGTTATCAACCCACCGAGAGGAGCGAAATCAAAGCCGCCCCCTCTTTTCCATGAGCGCCGGGCTCGCCGGAGCTGTAAATGTGAGAATTTCCTCCGCAGTCAGCACTCCAAGGGAAAGGTAATATTTTCCTGGCTGCGACCCCTCATTGCTAATGCCCGGCGTTCCCTGGGAGTTTGTTTGGTGAAAAAACACCTCTGTCCCCTAGCAGCTCCGCGCAGGAGCCTCCACAAGAGCCGCTTCACGACGCCCCAGGTTGAGCCCCCAGTGAAACCCAGCGCACGGCGCGGAGCTGCCCGCGGGAATACCGGGATGGGAGGATGGATGGACAGGGAAGGGAATCCGAGCCTGGGGACAGGGAGCCATCCCTGGATGGCCGCACGGAGCCGAGGCATGAATGAATGAATGAGAGGAGGAATCAATGAATGAATGAATGAACAGCGGGGAGCGAGGGCGCGGGACGGGGCGGCGGCGGCCGCCTCCTGCATCCATCCAGAGCCTGGGAAGGCAGCGGCGTTCAGGCTTTTTCTGCTGGAAAAAGCAGCTGCTCGGGCAGGAAAAGCTGGAGGGGGTAAAGCCGAGACCCTCGGCTGCGTGGGGAAAGTGGGAAGTGGGGAAAGTGGGAAGGGAATGGGGAAGGGACGGTTCCTTTGTCCATGTGCAAGACACCGGGGTTTGATGCAGAGCCACGATCCGTGAGCTCTTCCACAGGGATGGAATGGGACAAGACCACCTGGCAAAGGGACACTGCTGTGTCCCCATCCAGCTCTCATCTGCCCTTCATCCATGCTGAGCAGCTTGGGATAAGGGAATAAGGGCAGAGGCTCCCAGTGAATGTCCTGAAACATTCCCCGTGCCTCAGTTTCCCAGTTGGAAGCAGGAAAAATGAGGGAACAACCTCTGATTTAGGAGTCTGCATCCCTGCTGGGAGCCACCACCCCAGAGGAGGTGACCTTTGGGGGCTCCTGGCCTTGTCCCTCCCTGGTATCCCCCACAGGAGAAGCACCTGGGGACCCCCTGCTCCCTGGAGAATGGACACATCCCAGATGTGCCTCTGGTCCCAAAACATCTGCCGAGGTGTGGGGGGCTGGACCCATACCCCCGGATCCTCCCAAGAGGAAAGATCCCGTCCTAAGGATTGGTGTGAACAGAAGGAGAGATCCTTCGGGAGAGAAAACCGAACCCCTCCCTATGGAATCAGCACAAACCTGACAAGGGGGAGGTGAAGCACCGGGGGGTGAGGGGGATTTTGTTCTTTCTCCGCAATTTTTGGGAGCTCTCCTCGCGCCAGGAGGCTCCTCCAGCTGGCTGCTCCCTGGAGCTCCCGAGCACGGCCCGAGCCCCGGCCGCGCTGCTCCGTCTAATCCCACATGTCAGCAGATCCTTCCCCGGCCAGACACAAGTCTGGATCCCCTTCCAGTCACCTCCAGTTCAACCCTGCATCTTTCCAGTTGATTAAAAAGGAGGAGAAGGCAGCCAACTTTCCCCGACGAAGCCCGGCGCGCTCCTAGCCTAAAATTCCTGCGCCCTCTAGTGAAGTCGGGCCGAGCGGCTCGGCCGCTCCAGGAGCGAATCCAGGCAAAGCCGAGGAGAATCGGGGCAAGGAGAAGCTGTTCCAGAGCTGCCAAGAGGCAAAATCGTCTCTCTAAGCTCAGCTTTGTTAACCCTGAGATGCCACAGCTCGGCTGCGGTGCAGCCACAAGGGCTCGCAGCAGGGCCAGGAGTTTTTGGGGATGCTGGAAAGAGTTTTTCCATGTTGGGGAATGTCCCAAAAGAGCCAAATGTGGGGATTTGGTCCATCCAGGGGTGCTCATCTCCACCCTACACCCACACTGATGGAGACCCCACCACCCAGTGACCCCAGCTGGAACCTTCCCACTCTGCCTCACATGGAAAAAGGATATTTAAGGATTTCTGGTTTTCCAAAGGCAGAAAATGCCTTCCCAGTGCCTCAGCTCCAGCTCCGTGTGACAGCAAATTGCCCCCAGCCCCAGCTGGAGAACGCCCCAGCCTCATCCTTAAACCACAGCCAGGAAATTTTAGGGAATTCTGTGAGCTCCAGCAGTGATTCCCTGCCTGGTTGGGATGTGAGGGACCTCATTTTCCACGGCTTTCTCCTTCCCACTCCAATCACCAGCATCAATCCCTGCCTTTGGCCATCCATGATTTCCAGGCCCTCGCTCCCACCTGGCTCCCAAAAGAGGGAATGGAGCTTTCTGCTCCTCCCCTCCAGGAGGAAAACTGAAATTTTGGGATCAGCCACCTGCATCCCACCCAGCCTGGAGCCGCTGGCCCGACCAAAGGGAGGCAGGATGAGCCTGGAAATGTTTTCAGGAACCAATTTGGCACCTGCCGGAGGTTTGGCCGACAGGAGACGTCAGGAAGCATCCAAAGCAACATCTCAACCTGGATTCATCCTAACTCTTCCCACATTTCCAAAGGCCAGGCTGTGTTTGTCCCAGCCCTGTCCCATCACCACATTATCCTGGATGTCTGCCCCTCTCCAGAGCCCATTCCCGTGCTCCAGCGGGATTGGAAACCGGGATATTTTTGGAGGTGGTTCATGGGCAAGAGGCCATCCTGGTACTGGGAGCACGAACAAAGGGAAAACACAGCAAAAAAGTTGGAACAGCACCACAAAAGGAGAGAAAATTCCAAAAAATCCCATTCCTACCCAGACACTCTTATAAAAGATTCGGGCTTTGCACACAGCAAAGAACTAATTCCTTTTCTCCCCCTCGCTTTTTTGGAAATGGAGCACGTGGAAGGCTCCATCCTGGAGGAATCCAGGCTCTCGTGGATGCTCCAGCCTCCAACAGGAGTCTGGGAACAGGAGCTGGAGCCTCCAGGCTGAAAGGAATGAGGTGCCTTTGCCAAAGGCTCTTACACTGAAATTTGAATGATTCTCAAAAGAAAAAAAAATCTGCTGGAAAAAATGGAAGGATCATTTTGGATCCTCAGGTCATGTCATGATGCACCTTCGAGGGCTGTCCCTACCTGTGATTTTCCCATGTTTAAAAAAAGGATTATGAGAAACTCCAGCATTTCCAGTCAAGTTCAGAATAAAATTAAGCCCAAGATCTGCATTTCCCCACAACTCAAAAATCTCCATGTTCAAGAATCTGTCCTAAAAATCCCCAACATGGCATGGGAGGATTTCAATCCCAAAACCCTCCAAGGCCCTGCTTTCGATCCCAAACCCTCCAAGGCCCTGCTTTCAATCCCAAACCCTCCAAGGCCCAGCTTTCAATCCCAAATTTTCAAGCCTGAGAGGTCAAAGGGACAGTGGGGAAGATCCAGAATTTGCCTTAGCAGCCCCTCTGCAAAACTGCCTGAGTGTCCCAAAAATTCCATCCCCAGCAGAATTCCATCGAGAAATTTCAGCTTCTGGGCCGAATTTCTGGGGCTACCAAAAAGTACTGGGATTGATCAGCTTGGGAATGCTGCTCCCAGTGTCTTTTCCCTTTTATTTCTGGAGAAAAAGGAGAATAAAATTCACCTCACACTCCTCAAGGAGGAAGAAGGATCCCACATCCATGGATGCCACGGGAAAGAAACGGGAGCTGTGTCCAGAGAAGAGGGATCAGAAAAGTGGGATCAGCCAGGATCCTGCTGGGATCCCTGTGGATGGAGCTGTGGGGAAGGAGAATCCCACAAACCCAGTGGACATGGTCAGAGCTCTCCTTCCTCAGGGAATCCTCAGGGAATTATGGAATTGTTTGGGTTGGAAGAGACCTGGAAGACCTAATTCCAACCCCTGGGATGGGCTATCCCGATGGGTGATGGATCACTGCCCGTGGTGTGGGCATGAAGGATTCCCTGGAGACAAAGAGGAGGAGAACAGCTTTCCCAGGGAACCAATGGAAGTGAAATATCAGGAGGAAAATCCCAGATTTTACTGAGCCGATGGGTTTTCCTGGAGCACGGAGAGAGGACAGAAGGGAAGGATCCCTATGGATTTAAGCAACCCAGAGACAAAGCCAGACTTAAAAATAAACCAGTCCTTGGTCCTGCCAAGAATTCCAGGAACCAGGAACAGAGCAGAGCAAGAGGTGGCCACACTTGGGAGGGAGAAATTCCCAATCCATGGTGCAGCCACTTCATCCCAAAGGAATAAAAACCCCTTCCAGATCATACAAGGTCTCATGGCAGGAACAAGGGAAAAAGCTTGGAAAAGGGATTCCTTCAAGGAAATCCTGAGGATTGCAAGGCCTCCGTGGGATGAGCAAACACCTGAGGAGCTCCTGCAGGCCAGGCGAGGTTAAAGCTCCTCCAGGGAGGAGGGGACAGGGCAGAGGTGACCCCACAAGGTGATCCCAACCCTACAAGGAGCAGGAAGCTGCAGAACCAGCAGGTGAGGGAGATTTCATGGGAAAAATTCCACCTGGGAAGGGATGGAGAGCTCCGTTACCACCAGAGGGATGAGTGGAATGTCACAAATCACAACTGAGGAGGTTCCTTGAGCTGCTTGGGAGGATGGAGGGAAAAAACAAAGGGGTCACAGTGCAGGATGGATCCTGACTCCCTGACATCCCTGGGATTTGCTCTTGGTCCCTCACATCCCTGGGATTCGCTCCCCATCCCTCTGGAAGTGCAGCCTGGATTGCAGCTCCACCCAGCTGTGCACAAGGAGGGGTTTCACCTTCTCCATCCCTCCCAAGACACCCAAAAATTCCCACCCTGGAAGGTGGAAAATCCAAATTTGGGGATCCCAGAGCATCCCACAGCCACAATCCTGCTCCACCAGCACAGTGGGCCTGGAGCTCGTGGGGGGTTTTGTGATGGAAGGCACCATGAAATCCCCCAAAATTTGTGTTTTAGCCAGGAGCTCCTCCATTTGGTGCTTTTTTTAATCTTTAGTTTAAAACTGGTAAATTTTTTTAATCCCTTAGATTAAAACTGATTAAAGTAATTAAAATTACTCTGGATTTACACTCCTGGGGATGACAGGGGTGACTTGCTCTAAAGTCAAGGAGCCAACCCAGCCCAGGAATTCTTCCCCCGGAACAGGAGCAGGAGCCATCCTCCATCCATGGAAGGTTTTCCCTGCTCCAGAGGCTTTTGCCCATGGATTAAGGCTCCCAGGGCATGGAGAAGGGGCTGGAGCTGATGGCAGCTGGAATTCAGCCTGTTTCATATAATTTTGGGAGCTGGCTCTGATGGATTGGGATGGTTTCTTTTCCACCACAAAATAGGCAGGGAAGGTTGAATAAACATGAAAAAAAATTCCTAAAACCCCTAAAAAAATCCCCTACTAACAACCTCGGTCCAGGTTGCAAAAAAATCCTAAAAACCCTAAAAAAAACCCCGTTAACAACCTCAGTCCGGGTTTTTTTGTAGGAAAAGATCCATTCCTCCACCTCCCATGGCTCCTTCCTCCCGCAGCCCTCTCCCCCATCCAGATCCCGATCCCGATCCTTCCCTCCCCCCCAGCAGCTGGTTTATATTTGCCCGTAAATTTATGGCCCCTTTTGTGCTCTTAATCCCCTCGCAAACGATATGAAAGCCTCGGACCTTTCCACTCGGTGCTAATGAGCTCAACACTTGCGTGCCTCGGAGGCAGAGCATTAATTGCGCTGTGTTAATGAGCGATGGAGCTTTGGACACTGAGACAAACCAGGGCCGCCCCTCCGCTCCCTCCTGGAGTCCCTGGATGTCTCCCCAGCAATCCCAAGGATTGCTTTTATTTTATTCCATCTTTGCACACTTTTTTTGGGGTTTATTTTTGAGCCGGCTGTGCCTATTTTGGGATGGCTCTGCTGGAGCACGAGTCTGGCGCTCTCCTGCCAAGCTGGATGATCCCAGGAAAGTCTGATCCCACCTTCCCCTGCACATCCTGGGAATCTCTCCTTCCTGGCCCTGGGCGCTGCTCAGGCTTGACCTAAAGCCTAAAGGCCACGTCCTGGTCATTCCCAATTCCCATTTCCTTCGCCACCAGGATCCCTTGCAGGCACAGGAGTGCTGAATTCCAGCTTCCTGCTGGAATTCCCATAAAAGCAGAGGCTGCAGGATCCCTAGGATCAGGTTTGTTTTGCCCTCATTACAGCTCCTTTCACCCCAGAATCGACACTCCCAAAATCTGGGGTTTCCGGGTGGAAATGGGAATTGAAGAGGTCAAGATGGGATCGGATGGGACAAGGATGGAAGGAAGAGCCAGAGTGGGACAAGAGCAGGAAGGGGACACTCCTGGAGCATGGAACAGGAGATGGAATGGTCCCACCAACCCTTCCCAGGGAGTTCCAGCAGGAGCTCCAATCCCATGGGATGACATTGATCCATCACAGGGCGGGCAGGAACAGGGATCTGCCACCAAAAACCCGGAGCAAAGACCCTGCTCAGCCACCGGGGTCACTCCTTTGAGGAACCCAGAGGAGATTCCAGACAGAAATTCCACTGTGGAGCTCCAACTCCAGCAGGGGTGGCCCAGAGCCTTCTCCAACATCAACACAAACTCCGTGATCCAGCGGCAGGAACAGCCAGGCCGGGATAAATATCCCAGGAAAGTGGGAGAGGAGTTTGGAGCTGCTGTTGGTTATTCCTTGTAAACTACTCCAAGGCCAAAGCCAGAGCCAGCACTGGGGATCTGCAATGGAGCCATTCCACGGGGCAGGAATTTTCCCCATTCCCAGCCCTCCATCCTGCCCCACATCCCTGTTCCAAGCTGACTCCAAACCCAGAGAGTTCATTTCCCAAAACAGGGAGGTTTTCCTCAATTTATAGGAATTTTCAGTGCCACTGACACTGGCAGTGAAGGCATTCCCTGCCGTAGGAATTCCCTGTTCCCAACCTTCCATCCCTGCCCCAAGCTGATTCCATATCCTGCAATTCCCTCTCTGTAACCTCATTTCCCAAACCAGGGAGGTTTCCTCCAATTTGTAGGAATTTTGACAGCCTTCTGGAGGGAAAAATTGATAAATTTGGGATGGGAAAAAGCTTCCATAGGGTGAGGATTGGGGTCCTCCTGCATCCCAGAATCCTTTACTGACACCTGCAGGATCAATACTTCTGGATATTCTACATGGAATGGGATAACCAATCCATAAAGATCCCAAAAAACAGCTGGGACGTGGAAACAGGAAAGAGAGAAGAGCTCTGGCACCTGCATCATCCCACCCTACCCCTGATCCCATTCAAGTGTCATCCAGCGGGAATTCTCTGATCCCGGAATTCCGCCGAGGAGCTGAAATTCCTTGGAAAGCTGCAGCGAGCAGCTGATCCCTGGCAGGATCCCAGAACCCTCCTGCAGGAACATGTTGGGTTTGGAGCTCATCTCCACACCCCGGTGACAATCTGGAGACCACGGAGCGGCTGCCAGGGAACGCTGCTGGAAATAAACTCAGCCCCGTTTTAGGGGGTTTTGGGAAGATGGGGGGGATTTATGGCCGTGGACAAGAGCTGGAGATGATCCCACATGGTTGGAAGGGCAGCAGAGGTGGGTTCCACGCTCTGCTTTTCCTCATTTTGGCCAAAATCCCGCACCAGGTGAGGAATTCCACCTCAATTTTTGGCAGGATCAGGGAACTGGGAAGGGACAAGTGAAGGCTCAGAGATGAAGCAAAACCCAGAATCCAAAAAGTCACCGACCACCAGGAAACCCCACAGTGATTTAACCTGGATCATCACCCGCCCAAGAGATTTCCCAGGAAATCCTCTCTCCACGGAGCCTCCAACTGCTCCAAATCTTTCCATGAACCTCTCAAGAGCAGCGCCCTCCCTCACTATAGAAATTGGGGAATCTCGAGGAAAATTCTGCCTTTTCCAAGCCCTTCCCTTGGTTCCCTGGCGGGTCAAGAGGAGAACTCAGGCTCGGTTTAAGATTTAAGCTCGGCCTAGGTCCAAATCCTTTGTCCTGAGAGCTCGGTGAGTTTCAGGGTGGGGAGAGGTGGAAGTTGGAGCCGCGGAACAACAAAAACTCGGGATTAACGAGCTCCGAAGAGGCCACACCTGAAGGAACAGCTTTAATCTGCTCCTTGGAATCTTGATAAGAGCAAAATCATCGATTTTCACCTCATTAGAGGCAGGCTCAGCTTATCTCCGAGTGCAGCTCGGGGATGGGATTTTAGGGAGAATGGGATTCCCTAAATCGGGATCAGCCCAGGCTGGGTGGGGTGGGAGGTGCTCGGCTCCCAAAAGCGGCGATTAGCAGGAGATTGAGGGAAGAAATGAGGATAAAACTCCCGAATTCCAGAGCTGGGCACGCTGGACGCAATCTGCAGCTGATGAAAGGGAAAACTTAAAAAAGAATTAACTCCCAGAGTGTCCCAAATTCCGGGAAAAGAGTTTGTGGGAGCTCAAGGAGCACCAAGGAGTGGGAGAAGGAACCAGGGTTACCCTGGGAGAGGGTTTTGTTGGAATTCCTGAGCTCGGGAGACTTTTCGCCACCCCTGATGAAGGAATTAGGATTTAGGAGTTAATTGGGATTTAGGAGTTAATTAGGAATTAGGAGCCTTGCTGGCTTGGAATCACAAGTGGTGCCAAAAATCATGGAATTGTGGAATGACTTGAGTTGGAAGGGACTTTGAAGATCATCAGTTCCACTCCCTGTCACAGCCAGGGACAGCTCCCAGGGCGCTTCAAATCCCATCCCAGCCTGGCCTTGGGCACTGCCAGGGATCCAGGGGCAGCCCCAGCAAATCTGGGAATTCCAGCCCAGCCCCTGCCCACCCTCACAGGGCACAACTCCTTCCTAACATCCAACATCCACTCCGGATGCAGAAATGGTTTTGAGGACACCTTTAGGACCGAGAACATTCCCAAAGCTTTGGGTTTCAGAGTTCAGGGTTGGCCACGTGGGTTTTCCCAGTAGGAAAAACCCGGGAGTGAGAGCAGCAGGAAGAGCCGTGGAGGAGAGAGGAAACCTCAGCCGTGTTTGTGCCCAGCCCAGCCCTGGTGTCGATCCCAAAGCCACCGGGATCCCACAGAGGTCAGGCCTCCCTTTTCCATGACCCCACAACCCACAGTCCCCTGGGCCTGCTCCCGAGGCCGGAATTCCGTGGTTTCATCCAGGCCAGCAAAGGCCGCTTTGGATGGGCAAAAAAATAATCCAGAGGTGCAGGAGGGTGAATGGAGCAGGGAATGAGCACCTGCAGATCTCTGCCTGATCCTGCTTAACCCTCCTTGGATAGGGAATAAACCCTCCTTGGATAGGGAATGATTCTATCCTAGATAGGCAATCAAACCTGTCCTGGATACGGAATGAACTCTCCTTGGACAGGGAATACCTGCCCAGGACAGGGAATAAAATCTCCTTGGATAGGGAATAAACCCTCCTTGGATAGGGAATAAACACTCCTTGGACAGGGAATGAACCTGTCCTAGATAGGGAATGAACTCTCCTTGGATAGGGAATAAAAATTCCTTGGATAGGGAATAAACCCTTCTTGAATAGGGAATAAAACCTCCTTGGATAGGGAATGAACCTGCCCTGGATAGGGAATAAGCCCACCCTGGAGAGGGAATAAAATCTCCTTGGATAGGGAATAAAATCTCCTTGGACACGGAATGAACCTGCCCTGGATAGGGAATGAACCCTCTTTGAACAAGGGAAAAAATCCTCCTTGGATAGGGAATGAAACCTGTCCTAGATAGGGAATAAACCCTTCTTGGACAGGGAATAAACCCACCCTGGAGAGGGAATAAAACCTGCCCTGGGATAGGGAATAAAACCTGCCCTGGAGAGGGAATAAAACCTGCCCTGGGATAGGGAATAAACCTGCTCTGGATAGAGAATGAACCCTCCTTGAACAAGGAAAAATTCCTCCTTGGATAGGGAATGAAACCTGTCCTAGATAGGGAATAAACCCAACCTGGAAAGGGAATAAACCCAACCTGGAGAGGGAATAAACCCAACCTGGAGAGGGAATAAATCCTCCTTGAACAGGGAATGAACCAATTTTCCTCCTGGATAGAGGCAGCCCCATCACCACCCCCCTGGCAGGATAACCATCTCCATTTTTAAGGGAAAACCCCGGAACTGGAGGGGCTGAGCTGCTCCTGGTTTGGGGCAGGGACAGGCTGAGCTTTTTGGTGTTGTCACTCCGCGGTCTGTGACTAACGGGTGTCATGTGCTGCTTGTTTTCCCGTCATCTCCCCCAGGAGAAAAGAGGGAAGGAATTTTCGGAGGTTTGGATGGGATTTTACAAAAATCCTCCAAAATAGGAAACGCTGCTGGAGCAGGGACCCGGCCCTGGGGCAGGGATGGGGACGGCCTCGTGTCCCCAACAGTGTCACCAGTGTTGTGGGGAGGTCACCCCATCTTCATCCCAAACAATTCCCAGCCCAGATCCAGCTGGGAAAGAGCCCACGGGGTGTGACAGCCACGCCAGCAGTGCCACCAGCCCTGCAGCAGGGGGGACACGGGGACTGTCCCCTCCTCTGATGGGGGTCAGCACCCCAAACCAGGCTGGGGCACTGAGGGAGGTGACACAAACGGGTCCCAGTACCCCAAACCACACTGGGTGACACAAGAGGGTCCCAGCACCCCAAACTGGCTGCCCTGGGGTTTCTAAGGCAGGGTGTCACCTCTGGGGGACACAAAAGGGTCTCAACACCCCAAACCAGGCTGGGTGACACAAGAGAGTCCCAGCACCCCAAACCAGGGGGGGTGACACAAGAGGGTCCCAGCACCCCAAACCAGGGGAGGTGACACAAATGGGTCCCAGCACCCCAAACCAGGGGAGGTGACACAAGAGGGTCCCAGCACCCCAAACCAGGGGAGGTGACACAAGAGGGTCCCAGCACCCTAAACCAGGGTGACACAAGAGGATCCCAGCACCCCAAACCAGGCTGGGGGACCCACATGGGTCCCAGCACCCCAACCCAGGCGGGGTGA
>JAWWMR010000206.1:70963423-70973429 GCA_035047985.1 Basileuterus tristriatus
CTCCTCCCCACCGGGTGTCCCGGGCTCGGCCTCAATCGCTTCCCCAAGGCATCTTCCCAAAAAACCTTCCCAAAGCGCCTTCCTGAATCTCTCACACAAATCTCCCCAAAAAACCTTCCCAAACGAGCTTCTTGAATCTCTCATACAAATCTCCCCATGCCAAAGCACCTTCCTGCGAAACATTCCCAAAAAACCTTCCCAAAGCAGCTTCCTGAATCTCTCACACAAATCTCCCCATCCCACAAAAGCTTCCAGAAAAAATTCCCAAAAAACCTTCCCAAAGCGTCTTCCTGAATTTCTCACACAAATCTCCCCATCCCGCAAAACCTTCCAGAAAAAATTCCCAAAAACCCTTCCCCTTACCGAAAAACATTCCCAAAAATCCTTCCCAAAGTGTCTTCCTGAATCTCTCATACAAATCTCCCCATCCCACAAAACCTTCCCAAAAAAATATTCCCAAAAGATCTTCCCCTTCCCAAAAAACATTCCCAAAAAACATTCCCAAAGCAGCTTCCAGAATCTCTCACACAAATCTCCCCATCCCAAAGCACCTTCCCGAGAAACATTCCCAGAAAACCTTCCCCTTCCCAAAAAACATTCCTAAAAAATCTTCCCAAAGCAGCTTCCTGAATCTCTCACACAAATCTCCCCATTTCAAAGCACCATCCCGAGAAACATTCCCAAAAAACCTTCCCCTTCCTGAAAAACATTCCCAAAACGCATTCCCGAAATACTTTCCCCAAATACTTTTCCAGAGTCCCTTCCCAAAGTGTCTTCCCAAAATATTTGTCCCGAGTGGCTCCCAAAGCCCCTCACACTGTCCCAACTCCCCTTTCCCAAAACACCTTCCCAGAGCATCTTCCTGAAGCCCCTTCCCAAAATATCTTCCCAAAATTCTTGCCCAAAGCGGCTCCCAAAAGGATTTTCCCAAAGCACCTCGCACTCTCCCAATGCACCTTCCCAAAACACCATGCCAAAGCATTTTCCCAAAAATCCCAAAACATTCCCAAAGGATGTTCCTAAAACACCTGCTCCAGGCACCTCACACCTTCCCAAAATGCTTTCCTCAAAAACCTTCCTAAAACACCTTCCCAACACTTCCTGACGCCCCTTCCCAAATTATCTTCCCTAAATCCTGCTCCAAGCACCTCACACCTTCCCAAAGCACATTCCCAAATCTCCTTCCCTAAACACCTTCCCAAAATAATCCCTGATGCCAGTGGAAAACACCCCCTGGAATTCCCAGCCTTCCCTCCTCCTTCCTTTTCCATGGAAAAATCCATCCCTGGGATGCCTCCCCAAAGCAGCAGAATTCCTGCCCCAAAATCTTCCCACGTGTGTGGAAAAGCCCCTCTGAGGAGCAGGGAAAGGGGCAGGGATGAGCCACCGGCATGGAATTCCATAAGAATTTTATGGAAATGTCTCAAATTTCTTTTCCTGCTACTGGAAATTCAAGGAGAAAGTGGGAAAACCTAAAGAAATAAATACATTTGTGGGGTTTAAAGGGTTTCTCTTGGAGCAGATTCCCACCTCTGGAGGTAAATCCAGGCTTTTCCAAGGCTGGACCTGGAGCCCAAGCCGGGATGCAGCCACAGCATTCCCAACTTTTCCTGAAGCCTGCGGAATTTTATCATCCCCAAACAAAGCCAAGGAGCCATGAAATCACAAATGGGGTGGGGAAAGCACCGGGGCAGCAACAATTCCAGAGGGGAGAGGGGCGATGGCACTGCTGGAATTCCCATCGGGAATGGGAATTCCGGGATCTCCTCCCCCAGGATGGGTTTGGGGCTGAACCACTCCCAAATCCCGGGGCTCAATCCCGCTTTTCCCACAGGGTTGGACCCCAGAATCCAATTTTGTGACACAAACGAGACCCTTGGGGAAAACAGGGAATTTCAGGAGGGAATTTTCTCCTGTAGGAAAAGTTCCCTCCCTCTGCCTGGGCCATAAAGCGCCAAAATTCCCTTTTTTCCCCCCAAATTTCCTGGGATTTCCCGTGTCAGGAGCGGGCAATGCTGTCCCTGCAGCTCCTGAAATTCCCGGTGCTGTTCAATTCCAGCTGGAGAGAGCAGCAGAGAGTCCCGGAGGTCGCACCCGGAGCAGCATTCCCGGGATTTCCCCATTCCCAGGGAACTCGGGGAAGCTCTGCCCCCTCCCCAGCTCATCCCAAAGGAGGTGCTGGGGTCTCTCCCTGCACACAAAACCTCCCCTGGGAATTTCCCTTCCCTGTTTTCCTCTCCCTGGCACAGGCAGCTGCACCCCCTCGGCCGCACGGACGGGTTGGATTCCCTGAGAAAATTCCAGAGGCGCTTCCAGGTAATATTCCTGCTTAATTCCCTTTTAAAATTTTTTCTTCCTTTCCCAAAATCCCTTCTAAAATCATCATTTATTTTTCTCTTTCTCTGAGGCTTCCTCACATCCCTTCCCTTTTTTCTTTTCCCACACCTTGATTTCCCCTTTCCTTATCCAGGCAAAACATTCCCAAAGGAGAAACTGGGAAAAACTTGGAAGGCAGAGGTGGAATTTTCAATTTTCATGTCTCTTTTTTTTTTTTTTACCTCATCCCATGTGTAATTTCAAAAATTTAATTTAAAAAAAACCCCTAATTCATCCAAATCTCTTTAATTTTCCAGCCAGGATTTCCTGATAATGATCCATTAGGATTGTTGATCCCTTTTTTTTTTTTTTTTGCTTTGATTGTGGGGTTTATTTCCATTAATTAATATTAATTAACAGTTTCAGAGCTGATTTAATAATTGGATGCACCACAAGCTCCTTTCCTGCTCTCATCCACCTGCAGAGGCGAAGCTCAGGAGGGCAGAATCCAGGGAATTTTACATTCCAGGGGAATCCCAGCTCCAGCCCCTTTGGAATTGAGGAGCAGGGAAAACCCACCCCAACCCTGATATGAAAATCAGGGAATTCCAGATTGGAAGTGACCTTAAATATCCCATTCCCACCCCATTCCCTGGGCAGGGACAACTTCCACAATCCCAGGGACTTATATCCAAAAATATTTCATTTTTTAAACTCCTCTTCCAATTTTATTGAAATTTTGCTCCCAAATCCCCAACTAGATTTTTCTTTTTAACCAAACCTGGTTAAAACACTTGGAATTTTTCCATCCAGACTTTCAAGTGAAATTTTTTCTTGCAGCCAAACTTCCAGCTGGAATTTCTTGCACTCAAGCCCCTCACTGGAATTTTTTGCAGACATATTCCAATTTCTTCTCTTTATCCTCCAAACTTCCCAATTCATTTTTGCTCCTTCCTCAATTTTGCTCTTTTCCCCCCTCCAAAACTCTGCTGGGGTTTCGGGAGCCGCTTCTCCCGCTGGAAGCAGAATTCCACCACTTCCAACAGCCGGGAACAGGCCCTCATCCCTGGTTTGAGGCTTTCCATCCCAAAATATTTTTCAAACCAGGCGCCTTTCCATCCCTGCACTGAAATTTGGGAATTGTCATCACCGCTTTTCCCACCCTCTGCATGAACACACAACCACCACCCCTTTGGGAGCTCCCACGGGGAACGCCGCGGATATTCCGGGATTTCGGGCGCGATCGGATGCTGCAGCACCCCGAACCCCAAAACCCCCACTTGGAAAAATCCCTGGGAAGAAAATCCGGATTATTTTCGCCACTCACCCAACCTCCAAACCCACGTTGGCCCCGGCGGCCGCTGCCCACTCCCGGGAAAACCCGGAGCGTTTTATAGCGTGGGAGCCGCGGTGGTCCCCGCCCACAGCGGGGAAAGTGCCGCTGGAAAATGAGGATTCCCAAGGATTTAGGGATGATGACAATGTCAGGCTTCCCTCCCCGAGCCTCCGGCCTTGGCTCCATCACCCCGCTCCCAAAATCCCGTTTTTTAAATTCCAAGAGATTCTTCAATAGGGGCTCCCCCACTTTTACCCCTCCTGGGGGTTTTCCTTCCCTTTCCCTTTTTTCCCCTCTTCTTTTCCTTATTTTTCCCCTCTTCTTTTCCTTAATTTTTCCCTCTTATTTTTCTTTTTTAAAATTATTTTCCCCTTTCTCCCCCTCGTTTTTGGGCCCTCTTTTCCTCATTCTTCTTTATCCCTTTTTTCTTCCTTCTTTTTTCCCCCCTCATTTTGTCCCTTCTTTTCCTTCTCCTTCTTCTCCTTGATCTATTTTTCCTTATTTTCCTTATTTCCCCTTCATTTCCCTCCGTCTTTTTATTCTTCTTTCTCTCCCTCATCACCTTTTTTCTTATTTCCCCCTCATTTCTCCTTTCTTTCCATTCTTCTTTTTATCGTTTATCTTCTTTTCCCCCTTCATTATTTGATCATTTCCCCTTCTTTCTTCTCCTTTTTCCCCTCATATTCATTATTTTCCCCCACTTTTCTCTCATTTTTCCCACTCAATTTTTCCCTTTTTTCCCCTCTTATTTTTCCCCTTTCCCCCCTCTTATTTTCCCCTTTTCCCCCCTTCTTCCACCCCTTTATTTTCCTTTATTTTCCCCTTTTTTTCCTCTTTTTTTTTTCTGAAAAGCCTCCGAAACCCGAATGTTTCTGCCCGGAGTTTATCAAATTACATTTGGGGACAAAGAGCTAAAGTGCATTTTCTTGAGGGCTTTGACAACTGGGGGAGCCAGCAAGGAAATGAAAAGAATGACAGAAAACCAAAGGCTTTTGTCGGATGCAGATCGGGAAAAGCCGCCCTTGGGGGGGCCCTTTCTTTCTCTTTTCCTTGGATTTCCTTCCCACTTTCTTTTCCCAGGTGTTAAACTCAGGGCTGTGGGGAAAAGCATGGAAAACCCCCTTGGATTGGGGGAGTGCTAGAATGTTTAAATTCAGATTTTTTCCTGTCTTTTTTTTTTCTTTTGGTGTTTTTTTTTTTAACAAAATGCCAGTGTTTCAAAGGAAAATGAAGCCCCTTTGGAAATGTGAAGCTCCGAGATAATGACCGGATCGCTCCAGGACTGGATGGGAACAGGTGATGCTTTTTTCCTTCCTTTCTTGTTCCCATCTGTCCTTTGTTCCATAGGAGACCGAGGAGAGACAGAAACGAGATCATTTTGATATTCCCCCTTTTTGTGCATCCGCCTTTTCCCGAGGAGCGCGGACGCGCCTTGGGCCCGCTCCAGGCGCCGCCAGACGGGGGATGCGGCAGGGCCGCGGAAAAACCCCACTAAAAACCCACCAAAACCCCACTAAAAACCCACCAAAACCCCACTAAAACCCCACCAAAACCCCATTAAAACCCCACCAAAACCCCATTAAAACCTCATCAAAACCCCACCAAAATTCAACTTTTTATCTCTTACAAATCCAAAAGTGGCCGGTTGTTCCGGGGTTGTTCCAACCCTGAGTTCCGGATGGGCCCTCAGGAAGATGCTCCAGGGACAGCCCAACCCAATCCAAAGAAATCCCTCTAAAAATGGGATTTTCCTGCTGGGTTTCAGTGGGATTTTACTTCATTTTTGGGGCTTTACGATAAATGGAGACCAACCTGATTTATCCCCACTCCCAATCCCTTTTCCTGCGTTTTGTGGTCACTCTCAGCCTCTTTTCTCCCCAAAATCCTTCAATTCCTCCTCCAAACCAAATCCCAAGACAACAATCCCCTTGGAACATCCCAAATCCCAAAATCCCAGCAGTAATCCCCATAGGGCTGCACAGGGAAAGTTTTGAGCTTCTGTTCCTATTTTTTTTTTCCCCCCAATTAGGAGAATTTTGCAGGATTTTCCTCTCACTTCTGGGTCAGATTAGTGGTGATGGAACTGGGAATATTTTCTGTGAATAATCCCAGGTATCCAGAGTTTTTCCTTGAAGTCTCTTAGTTTGGAATTCCCCTCAGGAAGAAGAGACTCTTTTCCTGAGTATCCCCCTTTAAATTTTTTAAAATTATTTCTTTATTTCAGATAATTTCTTTTATCTCCCTTTCTCTGCCAAACATTCCCCCAAAAAAATCTCCTTTAAATCCCAACCTGCCAGCACTGCCTGGGATTTATCCTGGTTTTCCAAACAATCTTCCTTTTTTTTTTTTTTAAATCTGCTACCAGCAAATGCATACTCCCAAATTTCAGCCCTTTTTCCAACCTATCCAGCTTTTCCCTGGCCTGGATCTCCACATAATTCCCCAAAAAAGGTTGGATGTGAGGGTTTTGTGTGTCCTTGCAAGATTCCAGCTTTCACTCTTCTCCAGGCCATGGAGAAAATTCCAAAGGCATAACGAGAACCATTTTCCCCCACTCCAGAAGGAAAAGAAATCCTAAGGAACCTTCTCCCTTCATCCCAACACAAAATTCCAGGGAATGCAATCCAGGGCAAATCCATAGATAAAATATCCATGGATATTTTTATAAATTGAATTTCGGAGCCATTGTTAAAACATTATTTATATCCCAAATATTTGAAAACAAAACCTGGATGAGGAGGCAACCTTAAGGACACACAGAATGGGAATATCCCAATGTTTTGCTCTCTCCAAATCCAGGATTTCCTCCCTATGAAGGAGGCCGGGATTGATCCCATTATCCCGAATTTCCATCCTTCTCCCTGTTCTGGAGATTCCCACCTGCTCCCTTCCAACTCTCTGCTCCCATCCCTCTTCCCACCTCATCCCAAAATCCTTGGGAAAAGAGGTTTTAAATCCCAAGGGCATTTGTGGAGTGGGGATTCAAGGCTGGAGCTCAGCCCATGGCTCCTCTCTCATCCCTGAATCCCGACAGTTTTCCTTGCTGATCCCACTGGGAAAACAGGGAAAAGGGGAGAGAAAAGAAAGGAAAAGAACCAAACCAAGCCTCAGATGCCAACCTCATCCAGAGGAAATTCCAGGTGGGATTTGCTGCCAAAGCGAAGGGCTCGGTGTCCTTGGACACCAGGCCAGGGCTCCTCTTCCTCAAGGACTCCTGAAATTCCACTTTTCTCTTCGGGATCTTTTTAAAATTCCCTTTTTTTGGCTCAAACAGCCAAATTTTTGGGCCCATCCTGGGTGAGGGACTCCCCACCTACCCCACAGGCCAAGGAGCCTTAAAAACAGGGAAAAACCTCTGGAATGAGGCCCTGGAGCAAGGATGTCACCCTGAGGACAGAGGTGGCCCAGAAAAGCGGGATTGGGAAGGGATGGGAGCCTGTTCCATGTGGAATAAGTGGGATTTTTATCAAAGCAAGAAGGGATTTTCTTCTCCATTCCCAGAAAAAGTGAGGGAAGTTTGTGAGTGAGGAAGGGATTGGGGAAGAGGAAGAAAAGAGAGATTTCCAGCTCAAATTTTTCCTGGTTTGCGGAAGTTTGGGGGAGTTTTTCTCTTCCCTTAAGGATGTGGAATAAAGCTGAAAGAACCACGGCTCTGTTCTTCCCAAAATCCTTCATCCCCTTTCCAACAGATCCACTCTGGATCTCCCAAACCACTGATGGGGCCTCGTGGTTCCAAGGAAACACAACGGCCCCATGGAAATCCATGGAATAAATCAGGATATCACTCCTGGGTGATGCTGGCTCCGAGTGTTTCTGCACATCCCAAAACACACAGGAAAGGTTTCCCCAGGTCATCCTTAGGATCACTGAGTCCCAGGGAGGTTTTCCCATTCTTCTCACAGAGTTTTCCTTCCAGGAAACTAAAAAGAACTTCCTTTTAGGAAAATTCAGAAATTTCCATTATTTTTAGGAAAACTCAGAAATTTCCATTATTTTTAGGAAAACTCAGAAATTTCCATTATTTTAGGAAAACTCACAGAAACTTCCTTTCCTTTGAAGAAAAATCACAGAAACTTCCTTTCTTTCTTGGAAAATTGCCTTAAAAGCAAAATCAATCCATGCTCCCAGTAAAAATTCAGGGAAATAGATTTGTATTTAGTTTGAGCCATTTTCAGGATTTCTACAAGGCAAAACCCATTATCCTGCATGGGATACCCTAGATAGAGGATGGGAAGAGAAACCAGGAGATTTTTAGGAGAAAAACCCCATTTTCCTGCATGGAATATCCCAGACTGAGGACAGGAAGGGAAATCAGGATTTTAAGGAATAAGTGGGGTGCTGGTGTGGGATAATCAGGGATGTTGCCCCCTTTAAACATCCTCAGCCCGAATAAATCCCCAAATGAGCCTCAGACAATCCAGATGAGGAGACCTCAGGACGAATCCTTCACCCAGAGTTTTCCAGGGATCGGGGATCTGGGCAGGAAGTTGTTAACATTTGGGAATGAGGAGGGACCTGAATTCCCCTTGGTCAGAGCTCATTTGCATTCATTAAGAGCCCGGGGTGATTAGCAGAGCCCTCCCCCCTCAGCTGCCCTGCAAGGTCCCTCTCTCCGCTGGAGCTCCAGGACCGAGGCCGATCGGGTGACAGAGCAAAGAATTCGCTCTGAAAGAAGATTCATCCCCAGGGTCCGGCGCGGAGGCCTCGGAAGAGGCGGCTCCGCGGATTTGGGAGGCTCCGCTGCTCCGGGATGTGTCCAGGCTCTCCCAGTTCCTGCTGCCGCCCATGGAGCGGGAGATGGGGGTGATTCCCAGGATGATCGGGAATTTTATCCCCCCTGTTGTTTCTTGCCTTGGCGTGGTAGATGGGGCCTCGATATTGGCGTGAGTTGAGTGTTCACTTCCTGAGGTCATCCCCATCTCCCCGGGGCTATTCCCATCTCCCCAAGGCCATCCCTGTCACCGTGAAGCCATCCCAGTTTCCTTGAGGCTGTTCCCATCTCCATGAGGCCATCCCCATGGCCCCGAGGCCATTCCCGTCACCATGACAGCATTCCCGTTTCCATGAGGCCATCCCAGTCACCCTGAGGGCATTCCCGTTTCCATGAGGCCATCCCTGTCACCCTGAGGCCCTCCCAGTCACCCTGAGGGTATTCCTGTTTCCATGAGGTCATTCCCATTTCCTTGAGACCATCCTCATCTCCAAGAGGCCATCCCTGTCTCCCCGATGCCATTCCCATCTCCCCGATGCCATTCCCATCTTCCCCAGGTGATTCCCATTTCCTTGAGGCCATTCCCATCTCCCCGAGGTCACTCCCCTCTCCCCAAGGCTACTTCCCTCTCCCTGAGGCCTTCCCTGTCACCCGAGGCCATTCCCATTTCCCCGAGGCCATTTCCATTTCCTTGAGACCATTCCCATCTCCCTGAGGCCATTCTCATCTACCTGAGGCCATTCCCATCTCCATGAGGCCACCCCTATCTCCCCAAGGCCTTTCCCATCTCCCCCAGGCCATCCCTGTTTCCTTGAGACCATTCCCATCTCCTTGAGGCCATCTCTGTCACCCTGAGGCCATCCCCGTCACCCTGAGGCCATTCCCCTCTCCCCCAGGAAATTCCCATTTCCTTGAGGCCATTCCCATCTCCCCAAGGCCATCCCCATCTCCCCCAGGCCATTCCCATCTCCCTGAGGCCATCCCTGTTTCCTTGAGACCATTCCCATCTCTTTGAGGCCATCTCTGTCTCCCCTAGGCCATCCCAGTCACCCTGAGGCCATCCCCATCACTCTGAGGCCATTCCCCTCTCCCCCAGGCAATTCCTGTTTCCTTGAGGCCATTTCCATCTCCCCAAGGCCGTCCCCATCTCCCTCAGGCCATTCCCATCTCCCTGAGGTCATCCCTGTCTCCTTGAGACTGTTCCCATCTCCCCAAGGCCATCCCCATCACACTCAGGCCATCCCCATCTCCCTGAGGCCATCCCCATTCCTTTGAGACCATTCCCATCTCCATGAGACCATCCCTGTCTCCCCAAGGCCATCCCCACCTCCCCCAGGCCATTCCCATCCTGTGAGACCATTCCCATCTATGTGAGGCCATTTCCATTTTTTTTGAGGCCATTCTCATTTCCTTGAGGCCATTCCCATCTCCCTGAGACCCTCCCCATCTCCCTGAGAGTCTCCAGGAAGGCTGAGTTACTTTCCCAGATCCAGGATCAGGGATGGGAATTGCCACCGGTGCTCCCCCCTCAGGCTCAGCACCAGGACACTCACAAAGAACAACAGCCCAGGGATGGGGGATTTAAAATCCTGATCCCGAATTTCCAGATCCCAGCATAAGTGTGGGATCAGATCGGAAGAGCG
>JAWWMR010000206.1:70981862-70992914 GCA_035047985.1 Basileuterus tristriatus
TTGGCAGAAGGGGCCCAAAGAGGAGTTTTTAGGGTTTAAAATGTAACACAGTGTGGTAATGTAGTGATTCTTATAGGTTGTATGTAAATGCTGTAGGATTTGTATCTTGGACTAGATTGGTTAGTGAGAATTAGAATATTCAACACAGAAGAAGATTTATGGTATTGTAATGGGAACCTCGCTGTCTTACCCTTTTACTCTCTTACCCTTTTTACTTCCTTATGCTCTTACTCCCTTACTCTCTTACCCCTTTTACTCTCTCACCCTCTCATCCTCTCTGCCCCTCTCTTCTCTCAGTCCTGCTCTGAGCTGTGCCTGGCAGCTCCCAGCAGGCCCCTGCACCCAGGCCCTTTGCAATAAACCCCAAATCCCAGCAGGGCTCTGCACCCAGGCCCTTTGCAATGAACCCCAAATTCCAAAAGGGCCCTGCACCCAGGCCCTTTGCAGTAAACCCCAAATCCCAGCAGGGCCCTGCACCCAGGCCCTTTGCAATGAACCCCAAATCCCAAAAGGCCCCTGCACTTGGCCCTTTGCAATAAACCCCAAATTCCAAAAGGCCCCTACACCCAGGCCCTCTGCAATAAACCCCAAATTCCAAAGTGCCCCTGCACCCAGACCCTTTGCAATAAACCCCAAATTTCAAAAGGCCCCTACACTTGGCTCTTTGCAATAAACCCCAAATCCCAGCAGGGCCCTGCACCCACGCCCTTTGCAATAAACCCCAAGTTCCAAACCTGGCTTCAAAGATCTCTCATCTCCGTCCATCCCAACTGTTCTACCCCCCAACGCTCCGACAGGAAACACCTCCAGATCATGGAGCCCAACACTGCCAAGGCCACCACATCCCCCAGAGGCCTCACCGCTGCTCCCTCCCCAGGGTTTGCTCCTTCCCCTTCCCTATTTGTCCATTTTGGATCCTGTTTGAGCAGGGACCTGGCTTTGCTGGCCACACAACGAGCTGAGAGCAATTCCCTGACCACGAGTGATTTGGGGATAATCCCATAGGTTTAGGGGGATGAGACCCCAGGATATGGGGGATGACATCCCTGGGTATGGGGAGATGATCCCAGTGGATATGGAAGCTTGATCCCACTGGTTTTGAGGGATGATTCCATTGGATATGGGGAAGGAGATCCCACTGGACTGGGGTATTGATCCCACTGGTATTGAGGGATGATCCTCTTGGATGGAGGGGAAGAGATCCCTAAATAAGGGGGATGATCCCCCTGGACTGGGGGATTGATCCCACTGGATATGGGGGATGAATTCCCTAAATTGGGGCAATGATCTCACTGGATAAGGGGGGGTGATCCCACTGGATTTGGGGGATGAGATCCTTAAATAAGGGCAATGAACCCCCTGGATTGGGGGATTGATCCCACTGGATATGAGGGATGAACCCACTGGTTTTGGGGGATGATTCTCTTGGATAACGGGGGATGATCCCACTGGTTTTGGGGGATGAGATCCCAAAAGCCCCAGGCCACAAGGGCCACCCCAGCAGTGTGCCACACCTGGGGTCAGCGCTGCTCCCGAGGATGGGACATGGGGACATTAGCTCAGGGTGGACACCAGCAGGAATTTCCTCATGGAAAAGGTGGTCAGGCCTTGGAAGTGCCCAGGGAGGTTTGGAATCCCCACCCCTGGAGGTGTCCAAGGAATTCCTGGATGTGGCACTGAGTGACAAGGTGGGGATGGGGCACAGGATGGGCTCGATGACCCTGGAGGGATTTTCCAACCTCAGTGATCCCAGGATTGTCCATGGCTGTAAGAACTCAGCACCTCAGGGAGAATTCCATCCTCCTGGAACCACAGCTGGAACCATGGGGGTTCCCAGGTCACCTCAGGGAGAATTCCATCCTCCTGGAACCATGGGGGGCTCCCACATCACCTCAGGGAGAATTCCATCCTCCTGGAACCACAACTGGAACCATGGGGGGCTCCCACATCACCTCAGGGAGAATTCCATCCTCCTGGAACCACAGCTGGGGGCCGGGGGGCTCCCAGGTCACTGAGGTGCCCGAATTGCCCCTCCACTTTTAGGTGGGAAAATCTGGGAGCTGAATCCTGGTCGGAGCCCAGCTGGAAGCTCTCAGAGGGGACAGAAGGAGCCTCATTTTTGTCACTGAGCTGAGCCTGGAGGGGCCTTGTGGCCAACCTCAGCCACAGGGTTCATGGGAGGTGCAGGTAACTGCTCCTGGTGCCGGGAATGAAAAATTTCTGCTGGGGGACACCCAAGAGTAGAGGTGGGAATGAGACCTGCTCCAAGAACTGTTAGCAGATTTGGGAAGAGCTGGGTTTGATGCAAAAATACAGAAAACCCCAAAGGAGACATTTAAACCCACTTGTTTGTGGATTGGAATCCCAGCTCCCCACCAGGCAGCAGCTGCCACCACCTCCTGACCCCAAAGCTGGGGGACCTGAGCTGGCTCCTGCCCGTGCCCAGCAGGATCAGGATGCCTTGGGATGGATTTTGGAGGAGCTCCCAGCCCATTCCCGACCTGTCTGAGGATCCCTGGGCAGGCCCTGCTCCAGCCCAGCCCCATCCTGAGGGTTGTCCCCCCTTGGAGATGCTGCAGCCCCAACACCCCCACCCCATCCTCCTCAATCCCAACCCCTCTGGATCCCATTCCAGCCAATTCCTGGTGGGCCCTGAGAACATTCCAGAAGCCTGTGATGGATTTGGAAGCTGCCGGAAAACGTTTTCCTCAACCAAACAACTGCAGACTTTCAGATCTTCTCTCCTTGGCCATTCCCAGACCACTCTGGTCTCCCAGACCCCAATTCCAGACTGGCTCCAGCCCCACAGCCCAAAATTTGGGATCACTGGCACCAAATAACCAGGATGACCGGAGCATTCCCAGCTCACACCTTCCCTATTCCATCGATTTTGGTGTTTCCCTCAGCATCAGCCCCCAAACAAACACCCTCAGCTTTCCCTGGGAGGAATTTCCCCGGGAGGGTGGGGAGAGAGAGAGAGAGGCTGGAAAATATCATTTAGGAGGGATCCAAGCAGCTGGGTGTGTCTCAGGAAAGCCAGGATGTGCCTCAGTCACCGGTTTATCCACCTGGGAACCCAGCAGGGTCACCCCAGGGTCACGGATGTCCCACGTCACCTCCACCTGCTTTCGAGTAGCGCCCTTGGAAGGGGAAACCACCCAAGGCTGTCCCCAGGACGACCGGAAAAACAAATAAAACCCAAAAAAAACAAAACTCCAAAGCAGGGGAGGAATCCGTCCCCCTCCCTGCACCAGGGAACTTCCTGGTTGGAATTCCAGCATGCAAATCTCCCCCGCCCATCATCACACTCCCGGGCAGACGGTGAGGATCAAAAGGGCCAAGGGAGCAGGAGAGGCTGGGATAACAACAGAGGCTGGGATAATGATGGAGGCTGGGATAACGATGGAGGCTGGGATAAAGACGATGGAGGTTGGATTATGATGGAGGTTGGATAATGATGGAGGCTGGGATAATGATGGAGGCTGGGATAACGATGGAGGCTGGGATAACAACAATGGAGGTTGGATTATGATGGAGGTTGGATAATGATGGAGGTTGGGATAACGATGGAGGCTGGGATAAAGACGATGGAGGCTGGGATAAAGACGATGGAGGTTGGGATAACGATGGAGGCTGGGATAACGACGGAGGCTGGGATAACGACGGAGGCTGGGATAACGACGATGGAGGCTGGGATAACGACGATGGAGGCTGGGATAACAACAATGGAGGTTGGATAATGATGGAGGCTGGGATAACGACGGAGGCTGGGATAATGATGGAGGCTGGGATAACGACGATGGAGGCTGGGATAACGATGGAGGCTGGGATAACGATGGAGGCTGGGATAACGATGATGGAGGCTGGGATAACAACAGTGGAGGTTGGGATGACAACGGAGGCTCGGATAACAACGACGGAGGCTGGGATAACGACAATGGAGGTTGGGATAATGATGGAGGCTGGGATAACGATGGAGGCTGGGATAACGATGGAGGCTGGGATAACGATGGAGGTTGGGATAACGATGATGGAGGCTGGGATAACAATGATGGAGGTCAGGATAACGACGGAGGTTTTTCCAGTGCCAGCTGACACAGGCACTGTGGGATCAGTTTTCATGGAATGGTTTGTGCCGGAAGGACCTCACAGACCATCCATGGGCACCAACACCTTCTCGTAGACCAGGCTGCTCCAAAGTCTCCTTTCCCAGCTGGAAATCAGCTGGAAAAACTGAGGGATTCTCAAAGAAGAAAAAGAGGGATTCTCCCTGTCTTTGCTCCAGGAACGGAGCCCGCCCTGGTGACCTGGTGACAATCCCAACTGGTCCAGGCATGGCTTAATCAGCAAAAAGGAGCCTTCTGGGATAAAATAAAATAAAATAAAATAAAATAAAATAAAATAAAATAAAATAAAATAAAATAAAATAAAATAAAATAAAATAATGCAAATTAGTATTTGCAATTAGAATCAATGACTCTCCCTTAGGAATTTGGGGCTGCATGTTTGGAAGCGATCTGAGCTGGAAGGACCTGAGTTTGGGAAAGCTGGGCCTGGCTGGCCATGGCACATCTTCCCCAGGATCATGGAAGAGTCTGGGATCATCCTCCAGCCCCGAGGACACCTGGTGAGGCCAAACCTTCACCCACTGGATGACCTCCACAAAAACAGGGAGCCAAATCCCTCCTGCCCCTCGGGAATGCTCCAGGCACAGTCCAGAGCCATGCCCGAGAATCACCTGGGCAATAATTTAATAATTAAACCATGAGGATAATTGTTGTCTGAAGCCTGGAACTGCTTAATTTGCTGGGATAGACACAGCCCCGGGGCTTTTTGCTCCGGCCCATCCCCAGGAAAGCATCCCAAGGCTGGGAATTATTCGAGCAGGTGTGAAACGGGGTCAGGGCTGGGGAAATCTCACCCTGCTAACCCCACAAGGCTGGCCCTGACACATTCCCCGCTCCCTGTCCAAGCCCGGGACGGGTTTCCAACAAAACCAGAGGAGGGTGACTCACGGAATTGGGGTTTGGGGTGGAAAGGACCTGAAAGATCTTCTCATTCTAAACCTCCTTCCAGCACCTGGGAGCCAGAGCCCAGCCAGATCCTATCGACCCCGGCGTGTCCCCGCAGGCCCCAGGCAGAGCTCCAGGGCCACAGGCAGAGCTCCCAAACCTCCCCCGAGCCTGGGGAGAGGAGACGTCAGGACCCAGGACATCCCTCTGTCTGTCCTGAGCAGCCAGACCCTGCCAGGGGGCTCAGAGACCCTGGCACAGAGCCCAGAATGCCCCAGTGGGTTTGATTGTGACCCGGGGAGCAAATCACCAACCTTAGATGAAGATCAGCAAGCCACGACAGTTTGAGTAGAGTATTAGTGGATTTATCATGGGGTGAAAAAAATAGATTTTGGGGTTTTTAGAATGGGGGTTCAGGGGGCAAAATGGAGGAATCTGGGCATGTCCTGTCCTTCTTCTTCTTCTTCTTCTTCTTGGCCTCCGTCTTCTGCTGTGATGGTGGCACTTTTGGATTGGTTCAGAGTAGAAGCCCACTGTCTAACATAGGTGATAGGTACTGGGAAGGAATTGTAAATATTGTACAAATATTATTGTAAAAATGTATTGTAAAAAAGTATTGTAAAAATGTAGTTTTTAGTATAAAAAGATAACACCACCCCAGGCAGGCAGAGCGCCTGGGCTGTCCTGCTGAACGGACTTCGGCAGGACAGGAGAAAATATTTTATAGATAAGATAATATAGATAATATAGACAATATCAATATAGAGAATATTTAATAAAATATTAATAATATAATATTAATAATATAATAATAAATTATTAAATATAGGTAATATTTTATAGAAAATATTTTATAGATAATAAACAACTTTGAGACTGAGAAATGAAGAGCTCTGACTCCTTCTTCAAGCACCAGGCTGGGAAAAGAGACTTTCCAACCTTTCTCGGGGTCCCTCTGACCAGCTAGAAATCCTGAGACAGAGTCGGGCAGGAAAGCAGCGACTCCGCCACTCCCGAGGTCTGGATAGGTGGGATCACGCCCAGGGTTTTCATTCCTGGGGATTTTCTGCCACGGGGGAGTTTTGGTGCCAAAATGTGCTTGAGGTGGCCCTGAAAGTCGTGTGTGTGCCCAGCATTCCCTTTGGGATGAGCTGGATCTGTGTCCCCTCTGTCTGGAGCTGCCTTTTCCAGCCATGGGATCGTGGAATTGTTTGGGATGGAAGGGACTGTGGAATGCTCAGGATCTTTCCCACATCAGGGAATTCCCCAGAGCCCTCCCCTAGAGGGACTTACCTGCTCCAAGGGACCTTAAATCCCATCCCATTCCCAGCCCTGCCATGGCAGGGACACCTCCCACTACCCCAGGTGCTCCAAGCCCATCCAGCCTGGCCTTGGACCATTCCAGGGGTGCTGGGGATGGATGAGGTGAGTCCAGGCCCTTGGAAACAAAAGGTTGGATGGGGCTTGGAGCACTCTGGGATGGTGGGAATTGTTCCTGCCACGGGGTTGGGATGAGTTGGGCTTTAAGGGCTTTTCCAAGCCAAACCATTTCATGATTCCGTGAAGAAAACAAAGGTGGAATTTTCACCCCTGGCTGGCTGCAGCCACCCTTCCCCCTGGGAATTGCTGTCCATCCCAACAAAACTTGCAACAAATGCTGGAGATGGATGAGGTAAGTCCAGACCCTTGGAAACAAAAGGTTGGAGAGGGCTTGGAGCACCCTGGGACAGCAGAAGTTGTCCCTGCCACGGGGATGGGCTTTAGGGGCCCTTCCAAGCCAAACCATTTCATGATTCCATGAAGAAAACAAAGGGATTTTTCACCCCCAATGGCTGTGCTTCCTTCCCAAGCTCAGATTCCTGAGGGATGGCAGCCTGGGAATGCTGCAGGGATCCCTCCCGAGATGGACCTTCCCCACCAGCTGAGCCATGGATGATCCAAAGGGATCCAAACTCCAGGGGCCAGGACACTCAGATCACCTCAGCAACCCCCAGCTGGACCCCATCAAACAGCAAAATTCCCAACCAGTCCCACCAAGGGTTGAATTCCCATTGGGTTTTTTATTCTTGGACCTTTTTTTGGAAGGTCCTGGATCCCTCAAGCTATTGCCTTTCCATAGAAAGGAAGATTCCTTGGAGCAGGGAAGGGGATGGGGTTGGGCATCATGAACACTCAGGGAATGCTCAGCTCAGGTTCTCAGGATCTTGGATCATGCTCTGCCCCAAAATCCCATTTTTTTGGACTTTTCCCTATATCCTATATCGGATCAGAAGGATTTAAGGGGTTTTATCCCAGACTTATCCCAACCTGTTCCCAAAAAGAGGCACTGGAGGGGTTTCACAGTCCAGGATATGAAGGCTAGAAGAACCTAGGAAATTCCAGCTGGGAATTTCCACCTCCAACAGCCACAGTTCCAGCCCAGGGGAACCAGCAGCTGCTCAGGCTCTTCCCACAAATCTCTGCTGTCTCCCATTCCAGTGGAGCCAAGGGCAGGAGAAGACCAGAATAAATTCTCTCTCATCCCCAACCCTGGGAACCTCAGCCAGGATTTTCCTCTTCCCAGCCCAGGCAGAGGTGTCTGATTCCCACCAAAAAAGCTAATTTGGGTAAAAAACCTGAGGTTCCCATGATCACTCCCTACAAATCAAATCCCATTGCCCCCAAAACCCCAAAGTCATGTCCCTACAAGGAAAAACCCAGGATTCAGGTGGGCTGGGAATGCTGAGGGAGGAGCAGCCATTCCTTGGTTCATCCCTCAGAGTGGGCAATATTAAGAATATTCACCCAAAAGCCGCTTTCCCCGTTTTTTTGTGGGTTTTTTCTGCTCCCAATCACAATCCTGTGGAGAAGGGGAAGAGCCAGGGGTGGGAGGAGAGGGAAGACCTGTCCTGACAGGAGAGCCTGGAGCTGCTCCCATCCTGCACTGGACAGTTGGGAGCAGGATGGAAAAACCCAGGGCTGGGGCTGGGAAGAGCCCGGTGGGGCCGAGGGAAAGGTCAGAGCTGAGGGTTTGAGGGTTTGAGGGGGAGAGGAGCCAAATGTCGCCCTCAGCCAGGGATTTTGGTGCAAACATTCCCAGGGGAGCAGAAGAAAAGGCCAGAGCCGAGGGTTTGAGGAGGAGAGGAGCCAGAGGCCGCCCTCAGCCAGGGATTTTGGTGCAAACATTCCCAGGGGAGCAGAAGAAGAAAGGAAATTTCCACCTAGGAAATTCCAGCTGGGAATTTGCATCTCTAACATCCGCAGCTCCATCCCAGGGGCACCGAGTCAGCAGCTGCTCCCCCAAATTTCTGCTGTCTCCTGTTGTGGGCTCAGAGCATCTCATGCCCTGAACAACCCCGGACTTTCCCCTATATCCTGCCGCCAGAACAGAAGGATTTAAGGGGATTTATCCCAGACTTATCCCAGTCTGTTCCCCAAAAAAGAGACACTGGAGGGGTTTCACAGCCCATGCTGTGAAGGTTAGAAGAACCTAGAAAATTCCAGCTGGGAATTCCTGCCTCCAACAGCCACAGCTCCAACCCAGGGGCACCGAGTCAGCCGCTGCTCCCAAATTTCTGCTGTTGTGGGGACGGAGCATCTCGTGCCCTGCACAGCCTCGGGGCCACCACATCGAGCCTCAGGAGAGGGAAAAGACAAACCCGGGCTCTCTCCGGGTGTGCCAGGACCTGCCCGGCCCCTCGGGATGGCTTTTCCAGGGCTGTGGATGGAGGACAGCCAGCACCGCGCTCCTCCGACGGCAGCAACAAGTCCCCGGTGTCACCAGGCGAGGGGAACCGAGGTGTCAGCGCTGCATCGGGAGCGAGGAGCGGCTCGGAGCCTCCTCCACATCTGCGGCCGGTGCTAATGAATACAAACGAGCGCCCCGTGCCCCGCCGGGGGGTCTTTAACACTCGGCACGTCGCGGTGACAGTGAGCGATGGTCCCCGCCGGCAGCGCCCGCATCTCCGCGCCGGGAGATGAATGAATGAGCGCCCAGCAGACGCGGCACCGCCGTCATTTGTCATCCGCCGCCCGCCTTGAACCTTTTCGGGAGCAAAATCCCATTTGGGATGGGGGCTCGGTACCTGCGCGGGCCCCGCTGGGTCAGGGAGGGGCGGCGGTGATGGATGCGCGCTCCCGGATAATCGCATCCAGCGCCCGGCAGATATGGATGGGCTCCCGCCTTTGATCCAATCATCCAATTAGTGCCCCACGGAATGCAATTAGCGCGGCTCGGAGCCACGTGGGGCGCGGGATGGGGCAGGGATGGATGGATGGGGGGAGATTCCTGTCTCCTCTCTTCCCACCGGGCAACACGGCGGAGAGGAGGAGGAAAGTTCTGATTATCCCAATCCTGATTATCCCAGTCCTGATTTTCACCCCCATCATCCTCATTTTGGTGCCCCCTGGCCGGACCATCCTCATCCTCCCGCGGCACTCCCGTGACCCCGTTTCCCACCCGGATGCGGCCGCCCCACCCGCCGTGCCCGCATTTCTCACCGTGCGCGTCACGCTCCGCGCCGGTTCCTCCTGGAGCCCGTCCAGCCCTCCCTGCCTTATCTCGGCCTTATCGCGCTCCTTATCGCGAGCCAGCCTATCTCGGATCTGCTCCCACAGCCTCCTTCTCCCCGGTTCCGCGGGCAAGTGGTGACAGCTGGGGCTTATCAGCTTCCCGCTGCCACCTTTGCCTCGCTCTCCTCGCTCCTGGGAGCCCCGGTGGTCCCGATCCAGCGGCCACCTGCCCATCCCTTCCATTGCAGGTGTTTCCAGAGCCATGGCAGGAGAAATCGTGGAATTACTGAATGGTTTGGAAGGGAAGTTAAATTCCATCCCGTTCCAACCCCCTCTCCATGGGCAGGGATACCTTCAGTGAGACCAGGTGGATCCAAACGTCAGTGTCCAACCTGGCCTTGGGCACTGCCAGGGATCCAGGGGCAGCCACAGCAAATCTGGGAATTCCAGCCCAGCCCCTGCCCACCCTCCCAGGACAGAATTCCATCCCAAGATCCCACCCATCCCTGCCCTCTGGCAGTTTAAGCTCTTCCCCCTCCTCACTAACGCCCCAGCCCGAGGCAGATCCCGGTGAAATCCAGGACCTCCCTCACACGCTCCGCACGGAGCTGGATTTTTTTGGCTGGAAAAGCTTTTTTCCAAGATTTCCCCAGCTGCAGCCCCTGGGCCTCATTCCCAGCTCCTGCTTTTGTGTGGTGCTCCTGAACCATAAAGGAGAAGGAGCTGGGAAGGAAGATGGGAACTCAGTTTTCCAAACCAGGATGGTTTTCCCAAGGAAACATTCCCATCTTCCTGCAAACTGGGGTTTATCACATTGGTTCCCATTCCTGGAGAATCCTGGAAGAACCAGGACAATGGGATGGTTTATTCCCACCTAATATTCCCATAGTTTGATTTTAAATTAATGCTTTGCAGCTTTTCCCTCTTTTTTTCCCCCTGGATTTTCTTTGTCCTAAACCGAAAACATATCCATGGAAATTAAAAATGCGGATGGACAGTGAGATGGGGGGGTTATTTCAGGAATTTTTGTTTTCATAGCTGGGATCCCAGCACTGCCACCTCTCTAGGATGGAGAAATCCATCCACTGGACAATATTCAGATCCCTGGAAGTGTCCAAGGCCAGGCTGGAATGGGCTTGGATCCACCTGGGATAGTGGGATGTGTCCCTGCCCATGGAAACTGTGGAATGGGATGGGATTTAAGGTCCTTCCAACCCAAACCATTCCAGGATTCCATGGGGAATCTGATCAGGATGAATTTGGGATGAAGGGAATTTCTCCTCTGGAGCACTATCCCTGAGGAGGCAAAGAAGCTCCACTGCCCTCCCTACAAAACCCAGGAAAATCCCAACATCTGCTTTCCTCATGGAACAGGCACAAAGGGAGCAGGGAAAGGGAAGAGATCCTTAAATCCCATCCCATTCCACCCCTTCCATGGCAGGGACACCTCCCACTGTCCCAGGTGGATCCAGCCTGGCCTTGGGCACTGCCAGGGATCCAGGGGCAGCCCCAGCAAATCTGGGAATTCCAGCCCAGCCAGGAATTCCTT
>JAWWMR010000206.1:71048079-71070162 GCA_035047985.1 Basileuterus tristriatus
TGGGAGCCATTCCCTGGGTGCTGTCCCTCTGTCCCTTGTCCCCAGTCCCTCTCCAGCTCTCCTGGAGCCCCTCCAGGCCCTGCCAGGGGCTCTGAGCTCTGCCTGGAGCCTTCCCTTCTCCAGGGGAACATTCCCAGCTCTGCCAGTGGGAGCAGCAGCAAATGAGGGAGTAAATTACAGCACCGCATGGACTCTGCTTCCTCCAGTCTCCCCTTCTCCCATTATATCCTGATTTTCTGGGCTATTTTTTACTCCTGGCCCTGCCTAACGAGCTGCTGACTGGCTTGGCCACCTCCAAGCCGTGACAGATGGCTCCACACGCTGCCGTTAATGTGCTGGAAAACACCCCTGGATGGATCCAGCCCTGCCCAACCCCAGCACGGAGCTCCGGGGAGCCTTCCCAGGGTGGGTTTCATTTCACTGCCTTGTGCCTTTCCCCACTATTTATATCCTAAGCGTGATCAGAGGAGAGCAGGAATATAAAAAATATAAAAAAGTATTCTTTCCACAGCCCATGACATCACCTTTTCCTCTTGGAAAAGTCGGTAACTCCATACGTTTTTATGCACGCAGCCCCACACAGGCTCTGCTCTCTCCTTACAGCAGCAGAACATTCCCCTCCATGAAAATTAAAGGATAATCTATAGGAAAAATGTGCTACTGGAGAGAAATTTGTGCTGGAGGCTCCTCTGCTTTCTATTAAGGGCCCTTTGGAAGGAGTTTCGAGTGGCTGAAAGGCAGAGGGATAATTAAATGGCCTAAATTATGGCTTTAAACAGACAGAGGGCAGGGTTAGATGGGATTTTGGGAAGGAATTCCTCCCTGTGAGGGTGCCGAGGTCCTGGCAGAGAGGTTGTGAACTCCTCACCCCTGGAAGTGTCCGAGGCCAGGCTGGATGGGGCTTGGAGCAACCTGGGATGGCAGGAGGTGTCCCTGCCCTTGGCAGGGGGCGGGATGGAATTCAAGGTTCTTTCCATCCCAAACCAATTTGGGTTTCTGAGTTCCACAGGGATCAAACAGAAGCAGAATTCCCCCCAAACTGGGGCAGGAGTCATGCACACTCATGCCATGAACCTGCTGCCACGGCCAGCCAGAGGGACGAGGTGTGACAGCAGCTTGGTCACTCCAAACACCAATTCCCACCTCCACCGGGGCAGGAGGGAAAGGAGCCTGAACTCGGGGTGACCTCCAAGAAATCCCTGAACCTAAAAATATGACAGACAAACTGTTTCCACCGAGGGCTGCTATATAAAACCACCCCGGCTGCAAACTCCTCTGGAGCTAACCTCAAACACGAGGCGAATTCCAGCCTCGCTGTTTTCCTCTGGCATCCCGGAATGTTCATCTCCAGGACAGAACTGGCTGTTCAAGCGAGCCCCCGCTCCTGCAGAAGTGATTGTTTTCAAACACTTTGGAAAAGCAATCCCGCACAGGGGCTGCATTCCAGGCAGGATTCCCTCCCCCCTCCAGGTTTTAAGCATTAAGAGGAGCAGAGCAAGAACAGACTTTGTCCACTTGGCTTCCAAGGCGCCGCAAATTAAAGGGAGAAAAGACATTTTTTGGTTTCTTCACAGCACGGAGGATCGCAGAATCGTTTAGGTTGGGGAAGATATCCAAGATCATGGAATGGTTTGGGTTGGAAGGGAATTTAAAGATGATCCAGTGCCACCCCTGCCATGGGCAGGGACACCTTCCACTGTCCCAGGTGGATCCAAGCCCCAATGTCCAACCTCATGGGCACTGCCAGGGATCCAGGGGCAGCCACAGCAAATCTGGGAATTCCAGCCCAGCCCCTGTCCACCTTCCCAGCCAGGAATTCCTTGCCAAGATCCCACCTAAATCTCTCCTCTTTTCCTTTAAAACACTTCCCTCGTGTCCAGCCTGTGTGGGAAGCCTCTCCCTCATTCCCTTCAATTCCCTTTGGGCTGCAGGGAGCTCTCCCTGGAGAGGCCTTGGCTCCCCCAGAGGCTGCTAACAGCTCAGGATGGGAACAAACCGAGGCAATTGCAGCAAGGTTTCTGTTCCCTGCGAGGTTTGGAGCCGTGACTCATTTGCGGGGACTATTTCTGGTCACGGGCACAACCCGGCAGGGCTCGGAGCTCTCAGGTTCTCTTGATCCATGCAACAAAAGATCCCAATCTCCCGTGGCTGTCAGTGCCCATCCCCGCCTCGTTTCCCCATCAGCAGCCCTCATGTCAGCAGCCAAATTAAGGGATTACAGCCGGGAACATTTAACGAGATTAGATCGGGGGAGTGTTTGCTCTTCCACCGAGGCTGCGAACAGGAGGATGGGGAGATGCCAACAGCCTCGGTCACACCTACAGCTCCTGCCCTGTCTGTCTGTCTGTCTGTCTGACACTACGCGAGACAAAAGCCAGACTTTGTTTCATGGTGTTCAGCACATCAGGCTCCAGCCCGTGCTGAAAACACACACACAAGGGCTTTAAATAAAATTCACGTATCTGCGGCAACCGGAATTTCCAACGCCAGGAACTCCCAGCCCCACCCCAGCCCAGCACGCAGCACTCTGTGGGATCACAGAAGGGTCTGAGCTGGAAAAGACCACGGGCAGGGACCCTTCCACTCAACCAGGCTGCTCCAAGTTCATCCAACCTGGCCTGGATTCATGGGAAGATCCCAAATAAAAACCCCAAATGAAAATCACGGGAATTAAAGCGCTGCTCACCCCAAAACACACAAACCCCGATTAAGCACCACAAACAAAAGCTCTGTCTGGCCAAACCAAGCCCAAATTTTGACCAATTAATCAGAAAAGACACGAAGGGAGCCAGGGAGCTGAATTATCCTATTTAGGGAAGTCAGGGTTTGCTCAAGCAAGAGGAAGGCTCGGGGTGACTCACAGGACCCAACCGCCGCCATCCCCGCGGATTATCCAGAAAACACGAGCTGGGTCAAGGAAGTTGGGCCATTTAACACCAACTATTCCAGTATTTATTTATTTTTTTATGGGCCAGTTAACACCAACTATTCCAGTATTTATTTGTTTTTTGTAAGTCAGAGCTGGTGCATGGCTCTCAGCGCTGGGACTGAATTCTCACAGCAGCATTTTCAAACCTCAGCCAAAACAGCTCCAATGTCTCCTCTAAACCTTTCTCCCTCAGACACGGATGGGAATTGGGGAATAAACATCAGGATCTCCCTATCATTCCTGCACCAAATCCATGCCCTGTGCTGCTTTTTCCAGGGACCCCAAACTGCAGCATTTTCGGCACGTTTGGCTTCAAAGCAAGAAAATTCTCAAAGCAGTGAAAAGTTCGTCCCAGTGTTCTGCAAAGAGTCAGAGTCACAACTGCTCTGGAGAAGGGAAAAGCTGGGAGCTTCTTCTCTCTGGGATGGGATTAATGAGGGAATGGTTGAATTATGGAATCATGGAATGGTTTGGGCTGGAAGGGACAACCTTGAAATCACCTCCTTCCCACCCCATTCCATGGGTGATGACAGCTCCACTGTCCCGGGTGGCTCCAAGCCTCAAAGTGCAACCTGGCCTTGGACACTGCCAGGGATCCAGGGGCAGCCATGGCAAATCTGGGAATTCCAACCCAGCCAGGAACTCCTTCCCAAAATCCTAGAGCTGCTCCTGAAGCTGCAGCCCCTTCCTGATCCTCTCTCCCTCCACATTGCCTGGACAGCCCTGGAGCCCAGCACATCCTCCTGGTCCCAAGGAACGTGTCCTCCCTCTGCTCAGTCTCACAGCTTCACCCCAATCCCCCAGAGCAGCCAAGGCCCTCTCCCTGCCCTGGTGGGCAGACCAGCTCCATCTGCATCAATTAAAGGTTGGATCCCAGAGGTCTTTTCCAACCTAAATGATTCCATGATTCTGCAATTAAAGCCCATTAGGATAATTGCTCTCATCCTCCCCGTGCACCCAGCGCGTGGAGCCCTCTTGGCACTCGGCTGATCCCACCATGGAGCTGTTCAGGATATGTAAAAAAACAGGGAATAATGAGGGCACTTGTGCCAATATTTAGTTCAAACTGCACTCAGGATTTCCAATCTTGTTAAAAAAAAAAATCTTTCTAATCTTGTTAAATCTGTGATCCTTTGGAGAATTTGTTCTATTTCCAGGATGAAGTGTGGGGTTTATCAAAGGGCAGGATGCAAAGTCAACCTGAAGAACAGAACCTCCATCCAGGACATTCCCGGTTGGTTCATTTTGGGTGTGAAGAATCACAGAACCATGGAATTACTAAGTCTGGAAAAGTCCTCTCAGATCACTGACGCTCAGCTCTGCCAAGGCCACCACTGCCCCATGTCCCCGAGTGCCACATCCACAGAGCTTCGAAATCCCTCCAGGGATGGGGACTCCACCTCCGTGCCAGGGCTGGAAAACCCTTTCCCTTAAGAAATTCTCCCTAAAATCCAACTGGAAAGCGCCATTCAGATCCCTGGGACATGCTGAGGCTGTTTCCTCTTGTCCTGTCCCACAGGGAACAGATCCCGACCTCCACCTACCCGTGTCCCCTCTGCCATCACAAGAATGCAGGAATGGCCTTTTGGAGACCAAATTCCCAAACCCCAGCTCCCTGAAATGGCTGAAATGCATTAAAAGCTGGGAAGTGAAGCTGGTTCAGCACATCTGGAGCACAAACCCCTCCTCAGCTCCTGTCCCTCCCCTGGGAGCAGCGCTGTGACCTCACAGCTCCGCTCTGCCGTCAGGACAGACAGATGTGGACACACATCCGATTACCCACCCGTCACTCACAGCCAGCAGCTCTGCTCCTCCAGCCAACGGGGCTGGCGCCATTTCAGGCACCAAAAAGCATCTGCCAGCTGCTGCTCCAGTGGGACACAAATCCCTGGAAACCCTGTGTTGCCATCTACTCATCCTTTGTGGCCAGCTGGGACACCTCGGGGCGTCTCCGACAGCAGCATTGACACACCTGGGCAATCACGGGATCACCTGGGCTGGAAAAGACCCCAAAGATTGCCTCCAATATTGAGTCCAACTCCTCCCTTCAACTGGAAAAGTCCTCCAAGATCGAGTCCAACTCCTCCCCAGCACTGCCAAGGCCATGACTGGCCGTGTCCCCAAGTGCCACATCCGCAGGGCTTTGAAATCCCCTCAGGGATGGGGACTCCACCCACCGCCCTTGGGAGTTTTGCTCCAATGCTTGACAACCCTTTCTCCTATAGGAATTCTACAGGAAATCTGCACTTAAGCACTGGAATGGATTCCGAGCCAGAGCACAGAACTTCCCACTCTCACCAGACCAACCTCGAAACTCTCCAAGCAGACCCAGCCTAAAAATAACCCATTTATGCATTTAACGGTGGCTAATCCAAGCCCACGCGCCCTGGAGTCGGCAGAACCTCCAGGAGTGGAAATGACCATTTTTATCCCAGGATGGCAGGGAGCTAATTAATTGAAAAACCATCCTGTGATTCCGTGATTCCAATGGAATGGATCCCGGCGTGATGTTCCTGGCTATACAGTGCCACCTTGCTGTCAACCCATCAGTGAAATGACATCTGGCAAGGGTGGGATGTGCAGCACCTTCACCTCGAGTGACCCGGGAATTCTGGGCTGGAATACGACATTAAAACCACCTTAATCCCAATTCTTTACCTATTCCAAGTGATCTGCTCTCTGATGGATTCTCCCACAGCTCCACACCATCATTCCCACAGTTTCTCTCCAGCCCTGGAGGCACGAAGAGGTTGGTCTCCCTCTCCTCTGCCTCGTCCCCATCAGTCCTCTGCCCTTCCTCACTGACCTTATCTCATCGATTTCCCTCCTAATCCACGTGTCCAGCGCTCCGTAAACGTCGCTCAATATTTGCACTCCTCAAATCCAACGGGAAAAAAAATCAATGGGAGACTCCGAGAACAGATTGCTCTGGGATTGAGTATCTGGGAGGGAATTAATCCCTCATTCCTGAGGGACACAGGGGCCCCAGCCTTGCAATCAAAGTCACCTTGATGGGACGAGCCCCAGAAATCCTGTCCCTCATCCCATGGTGTTATCCCAGCAAGTCGACTCCTTGGTTGGCAGAACACCCCAAGGTTTTCCAGGAGCTAAAGTTTCCCTGCTCTGAAATGATCCAGCTGCCCTCGAGAGGTCACAAGGAGAAGAATGACAGGGATGCACTGAGGATAAAGTTTCCCCACGGCTTCAAAGGCACGAGAGCTCCGCACAACCTCCCCGGCCACCCACCGCGATCCGGCTGGGGGATCCCATTCCAGGGAAACCCGGGAATGCTTCCCCATCATGGCAGCAACGGGAGCTCCTGTTCCCCTCCTGAGGCACCAGGTGAGGGTTGGATCAGTGAAAGGCAGCTCCATAAAAGCCTCTTTATGGACAGCTCCTCCTCATCCCCCAGGAGCAGCAGCTCCCGGATCACCGGAGCGGGTTGGGTTTCCCAGCTGGGGGTGTGGAGGTGGAGGGCACCCACCTCTGGTCCCCTCTGTTCCTGCCAGTCCTGCCCCAGTCTGTGGGATACAGGGAATGTGGGCCCTCTGTAACTCCCTTTGGTGTCTGTTTCATCCAGCTGGATGACAGACTGCAGTTACAGGGAAAGAATCTCGGGAAGGAGATCCTGGTTCCCACAGCACGGCCCCGCTCCAGGGAGGGTGGGCTGGGGGCAGCCAGAGGGTGCTCAGGAGGAGCCAGAGGCTCCAGCTGAGTCTTGGAGGAATAAAACCCAATGGAAACACGTTCCTGGCCCAGTGCAAGGTCCCTGGGGATGAAGTTCTCCATGGAGTCCTGGGAGTGGCTCCTTGTTTGGCCATAAAATTCCACCAGACCAGGCTGGAGTCACTTCCCATCCCTGGAAGTGTCCAAGGCCAGGTTGGAGCACCCCAGGATGGTGGAAGGTATCCCTGCCCATGGCTGGGGGTTGGAATGAGAGGATCTTTGGGGGTCTCTTCCAACCCAAACCATTCCCTGATTCCATGATTGATGTGGGAAGGTCTTTCCCACCTCAGCACCTCCTGACCCGACACCCACACCCGCCCTGTGCCCTGCCCACACAGCATCCCAAGGAATTCAACACCCAACCACCAGGTCCCAAACCCCTCTCCTAGCTCTCCTGCTCCTCGTTTCCTCCCTTTATTCCCTTTGTCTGAAAGGCTCCCAGTGACAGAGGGTTTGATTGTTTGTTTGCTTTTATTGTTCCAGAGGGCCGAGTGTCGACAGGCTCCACAATTCCCAGCGCCCAGAAACCCCGGCAGCGCTCCCCGCCGCCCAGAAGTGCTAACAGGACGTGTTTGCACTCTGGGTTTTTTTTTTGTTTGGAGGCTCTGGGGAACATCCAGGCACTTTTAAGTCCTCCCCAGGCCACTGCATCCCTCCTGGATGGAGAGTGATGGCTCTGGAGCCTGAGCAGCCGAAGGGGAGAGGGATCCGTGTGATTTTAATGGGATTGAACCACAAAAGGCTGGGTTTAAAGCAACACCAAGACCAGTTTAAACCCACCAAGGCAGGAAAAATCGGAGTTAAGGCTCTAAATCTACTCTGAGCTCCTGCTTTTGTGTTTCCTGCCCTCTTCCCATCCCTTTTCCGCAGAGCACAGCGAGAGGCAGCTTGGATTTCCAGCCCAGACTTTGGAGGATCCTTCCCTTTGTGAGTCAGGCAGTTAACACTGATTTAAAAACAAACAAACCACTCCATGTGCCCTTCTCCAACACTGTTGGGATTTGGGCACTGAGGAAAAAAAAAAAGAAAAAATAGTGCCCTGAGCCTGACAAGGAAGAAACAGAGTGGTTTGGCCAAGGTTCTGGAATGTTCTTCCTGGAGCGCCGGGCTGGCCGCAGCCCGAGGGATCCCTGCCTGCCCAACAACCCATGGCTGAGCACGTGGATCCATGCTGGGGGCAGGAAAAATGGATGCACAGATCATCTCGGATGGGTCTCCAACGTGGATCAGCGTTCCCGACGGGAACTCCGGGAAGGGCGAGCAGCGCCAGAGGTGTGGGACACCTGGAAGAGCAGGGCCATGGGCTGGAGCTCAGCCTGAACTTCAGGAGGTCCCAAAAGAGTTTCCTAATATCTCTTGCTACTTCTTAGACTGCCCTGGGACAGGTTTTGACCCAGATCCAGTTGGATTTTCAGGGAAAACTCCTCATTTTGCTGTCACTACCTGGAGGCCACACGTGAACACCGAGGCACAAGGATCAGGAGATTTTGGGAGCAGGAAATAAAGCCAAGAAAGGGCCCCTCATTGAACACCTGCAGGTTTGGGTTTGATAATTTTGGTTTCCCTCCATCTTCTTTCTGTTTCTTCACCCCTCCCAAGTGTTTTTAGGGAGCCATGGGGTGGGAGAGGCATGGATGCAGACAATATTTTAATGGTTCCTTCTCCAAACTGAAAAAGCAATAGGAAAAGAGGAAAAGGCCTCAGGTTGTGCCACAGGAGGTTCAGGTTGGGTGTTGGGGAAGATTTCTTCCTGGAAAGGATTGTCCAGCCCTTTAACTCAATCAATCTGTAACTTCACAGATTTCCAAAGGTAAATTATTTCCAATTATGGACTGAGAACACAAATCCAGGCATTTCTGGAGGGAGAAATCCGATGTTCAGGTGGTTTCTTTGTCTTAATGAAATTATTTACTTCTCCCTGACCTTGGAGAGGACACTCAGCCACCCCTGAGGTCCACCAGGAATTAAATGCAGCCTTGGCTCCCCTGGGGAACCTGGCATTCAGGAAAGCCAGGATAATTTGGGTTTCTGGAAGCAGAGAGGTGGGACAGAGGATGAAGGCGATAATATTAATATTAATAACAATAATAACAACTTCTGGGAAGCTGATGTGGTTATGGATGCCTAGAGAAGCCTCCATCACACTCAGGGGTGTTAGGAAACAAAATATCCTTTAATTAGCAGTAATTAGCTCAGCTGGAAGTCAGGCACCTGCCCTTGCTGCTCTCCATTATCTCCTCAGACTCTTCAGGGCTTCGTGTTTGCACAAGAAGCAGCAAAACGGGCGCTTTCCGATGGCCTGTGGGCACCACCTTAATGAAGGTGATTAATAACGCTGGATAAATGATCCAGGAGATATCAGCCCGTGTAAGGAGCTTGGAGAGGAGCCACTGAGGTAATTAAGAGCCTGGAGATAGGATCTGAACAGCAAAATCCTGGATTTAAGGGTAATGATCCAACCAGCTCCGACCTCTCTCTCCTTGCTGGGAAATGAGGAATTAGGGCTGACAGTGGAACCTGTGTCTTCACACCTCTGTTTCCTGAGTGCTCCAGGTGTCTGCCAGGAAAGATTTGTGGCATTCTGGAGTTCAGCATTTCCCTTGGCACGTTTGGGAGCTGCAGGCAGGGATCCAGAGCTGGAAAAAGGGTTTGGGTCACCAGGCTGGACAGGACAGAGGGGCAGAGGCCACAGAATGAGTTATGAAAGAATTCAAGGCTTGTTAAGCCAGGACAGGATCCACAGGAGTGAAGGATGCAGGGAGAATGGCAGAGTGTGATGGTTGGTTGATGATCTGGGAGGTGTTTCCCAGCCTGAGTGATTCTGTGCTGATTATAAATTTCAAAAGATGCAAAATTCCAATGTTTTCTTTCCATGGCAAAAATGTCCCCTGCAAAGGGCCCTAAACAGTGAAGGAGAGCAGAACCCCAAAAGTACAACCTGGCTTCTCAAAATCATGGAATGGGCTGGGTTGGGAACCATGGAGATCATCCAGTCCCAACCCTCTGGGATGGACAGGGACACCTCCCACTGTCCCAGGGGGATCCAAGCCCTAGTGTCCAGCCTGGCCTGGGACACTTCCATGGATCCAGGGGCAGCCACAGCATCCCTGGACAAAACCCAGTGCTCAGATCCCTCTTTGGCCGGAGCAGAGCGAGAGAATTCCAAGACCTGGAACTCAGGGTTCAGCTCAGAACTCGAGCTCTGAGGCCGGGCAAGGCAGTGGGGGAGGAGGGGCTGGAGCCAAGGGAACGATTTGGAGATGAAAAGCAGCGACTGAAAGGAGCTGAAAACCCCTCGTGAGTCACCTTCTCATCCCTGCCCTCCTGCATCCAGTGACTAACGTGGCAACAAAGCCGTGGGAGCTGCTCTCCCAGCAGAGAGCCTGGAGACACAAGCAGGGACATGCGGGAGGAGACACCTCGGCGGGAGAGCTGGGTTTAATTGATATCCCCTCCGTGTGCTTCTCAGCTCCTGCTCCATCTCCCAGTAAAACCAGCTGGGAAGGATCAGCCAAACCAGTTTGCTGAGCAGGATGGCTCTGGGCTCACCCAAAGTCTTGTTTTTGCTCTGCTCCCCAGACATCTCCTGACTTTGCAGGGCTGGGGAGACACATTTAGCTGTAAAATGCAAAAACAAGTTAAGAAAAAACAACCCAGAGCTCCCTGCCAGGTGAGAATGAACCTTCAGGGCATCCTGGATGCTGCCATGGACTGATTGGAAGGACTGGCTCCACCTTCCCACCACCAAAATGACAAATGACAGAGCTGAGAGGTGGCCAGAGCCACCAGTGTCACACCAAGGGGACCTTCGGCCCAAATTCCCAAGGGCTTTCCCTCAGCCACCACCCGAGCACATGGAAACAGTAGGACACAGGGACACATCTCATGGGAGGTGCTGAGTGGAAACAGATCCCTCAAAATTGAGTCCAACTCCTTCCCTTTCCCAGGAAACCCCAAAATCCCACCCTGGGCACCCCTGGGAGCGTTGCCCCATCAGCCTCGGGAATGTGCCCATTCCCTGGGGAGCTGTTCCTGACACAAGGACACAATTCCAGGCCTCCCAGTGCCCCCAGAGCAGCCAAACACCCATCCAGAGGGGGTTCCCAACCCCTGATTTATCAGCTGGTATTTGATAAGAAGCCAGGCTGGATGCCCCACCACTCCAGCACCACTGGAGCTCCCGGAGTGACCTCACACTGGCTGCTCCCTCCAAGGGAGCAGGTGGTTCCTCAAACCCAGGCACAGAGCCCAGGAATCCAGGCTGCTGGAATGTGAGCATCAGGGATGAGCTCACACTGCAGCTTTGCTCCTCTGTTTGGTTTCTTATTTTTAGATAAAAAGGTGTAGGGCTGGAGAAAATGGGAACATCTGGGGACTGCACACAGGGCAGGAGAGAGAGGAAACCTGGGAGAGGTTAGGGATGCCCCTGGACCCCTGGAAGTGTCCCAGGCCAGGTTGGACACTGAGGTTTGGAGCACCCTGGGATGGTGGGAGGTGTCCCTGCCATGGCAGGGTGGGATGGGATGGGATTTAAGGTCCCTTCCCACCCAAACCATTCCATGATTCCATCACAGAGCAGGGATGGAAGGGAATTGTGTTCCTGAGGGGATCATTCCTTTATTAAGTGTCTCCATCAGGGGTAATAAGAGAAAAATGAGCACACTGGAGGGAGACTTCCCATCCCCAGCTGGCTGGGGTCCAGCAGGATCCCACAATAACCACAGCTGGATCCCAACACAGGGAAAACACACAAACAATGCACTTCCCATGGGACAAGCAGTGGCAGAGTCACGGAATGGGTTGTGTTGGATGGGACCTTAAATTCATCCCATTTGGGAGGCTCCCACTCCCAGCTGAACCATGGAATGGCTTGGGTTGGATCTTAAATCACATCTCATTCCACCCCATCCATGGGCAGGGACAGCTCCCACTGTCCCAGGTAGATCCAAGCCCCAATGTCCAGCCTGGCCTCGGACACTGCCAGGGATCCAGGGGCAGCCACAGCAAATCTGGGAATTCCAGCCCAGGCAGGAATTCCTTGCCAAGATCCCACCTAAGCCTGACCTTGCCTGTCTTAACCCCACACTGATGGGTTTGAGGAGCTGACGCTGAAACTCAAACCCACCAAGTCCACATAAAGCAAAGCAGAAAAATTCGGGGGAGAAGAGTGGAACGTCCCTGTCCCCATCCCTTGGACACCCAGGTGCCTTAGCCCAGGTGGGTTCCCACCTGCCTTGGTGCAAACATCCCTCGGAGCTCAGGGTGCACTCACAGAGGAAACTCAGCCCTCAGGATTTGTAACTCACTGGACAGAAGGAGAGGCTGGGAGGAGGGAGCTCTCATCACTGAGCATGTTCCCTCCCTGGAGCCCAGAGTGAAATTCCTCAAGTGCTGGATGCAGATTTTCCTTGGAAGGCAGCCACGAGTGCTGATCTGGCTTCTAGGAGAGATCAGCGTGGCCAGGGACTGCAGGGACCTCAGAGAGCAGCACAAAACCCTCCCCTTGCACCAACGACCTCACAACAAACCCGTGAAAACCAAAAATTAAAACACTTCCAGCTGTGGGGAAAACAGGGAATGATGCCACGTGCAGGCTTGGGAATGACCTGAGAGCACCTGCAGATCCCCAGTGGTGTTTGGACATTCAGGGGTGTTTGGGGAAGATCCAGAAGAGTTCCTTATTTCAAATTTCAGCAAGGGACTAAATTGGACTAAACTTACTTCAGATTTCTAAAATATAGCACCGAGTGTGCAAGATCAGTGTTTAAACTGGAAGGGGGAAAAGCAAATATTCCTTCCTTGTAAAACCTGAAATATTTGAGTCTCATTGCTCCAAAGGACTTGAGATGGGAGTGGGTTTCCTTTATGACTTCATTAGGGCTGTTTATGGATTTAGAATTGTCCCAGAATAGGAAATCAAGCCCCATTTTACATTTCTGCCTGCTCAAAATAGTGATTTTGATTGTCTGGGCTCAACTCTTCCTCTTTTCCAGACAAGGATGGAATTGCTCCTGATTTCATTGGGCACAAGGGGAAAACCAGGATTTTGATGTACAAAACTTGAGTCTGCTGCTCTGAACAAGGACAAACTCTGATGCCTTTAAACAGTGACATCTTCTTAGGGTTTATTTCCACTACAAGGATCTGCACCAAGGCACAAACCAACATTTTCCTATCACTTCATATTTTTATTAAGTTTGGTCACTCCCATAATCATCCCCCATTACAGAGAAAATTTTCTCGGATTTACAAATGTTCTGCAACAGTTCCTACTGAAATATGTTGGGAAGGGAAATCTCTTTAATTTCCCTACTTTGGTGGATTTTTACCCAGTCATTTCTCCTCCCTCCTTGCCCCAGCTGGGTCATTCCATTTAAACCAACATTGATGTGATATTTCACAGAATCATGGAATGGTTTTGAGCTGGAAGGGACCTTAAATCTCATCCCACTCCATCCCCTGCCATGGACAGGGACACCTTCCACTATGCCAGCCTCAATGTCCAACCTGGCCTTGGACACTTCCAGGGATCAGGGGCAGCCACAGCTGCTCTGGGAGGCCTTGGGTTCCATCCCAGTCCCTCCCCACCCTCACAGAGAGCAACTCCTTCCCAATATCCCACTTAATCCACCCTGCTTCAGTTTAGTTTCATGGCTTAGAAGAGAAAGAATGCCAAGTCCAACAAGAGAAATGTCAAGACAAGTTGAAGAACAATCAAAGACCTTCATCCATGACCTCCCCACCTCTCCCTGCTCCCAGCTGGAGCTGCAGTCCAACAAGAAGTGCTGGGAGTGTTCAGAGGGGGTCTGGTGGCCACAGAGAGCCTTGCTTGGATGGGGTCTGGTGACACATTCCAACGTGCCACCAGGTCAGGTCATGGACAGGAGCAGGGAGGGGGAACTGCCTCACCTTCCCATGCTACTGGCTAAGTCAGGGATGGGTCAGCTCTTCCCCATGATCTGGACAACACCTTGATTTTGCCCTCATCAATCATCATCCATTACCCAAGAGATCCAGGACTTCCCATCCTCTTTCTCCCCTTTCTCCTTGCATAATCACAGAATCCTGGAACAGTTTGGGTGGGAAGGGATCTCAAAGCCCACCCAATGCCACCCCTTCCATGTGCCACACTCCCACTGTCCCAGGATCCTTCAATCTGCTCCAACCTGGCCTTGAGATTCAGAGGTGCTGCTGCTTTTAAATGCAAGAACAAAACCTGGGAGCAAGAACAATGTTCTTAAATGCAAGAACAAAACTCCTGGAACAAAGACAAAACCTCCGTGTCCAAGGACACCCATTGAACAGAGGAGGAAGGACCAAGGAGCCTCCTGCTCCTCTTCCTCTTCCTCACCTGAGCTGGATCCCTTTGGCGGCAATTTGCACTCATGAACCACACAAACATTTCACTGGTTTGGCCTCACTGGGACATTTCCAGCCATTTCACTCTTCCAAGAGCCCCAGGTTCCCTCTCCAACATCCCCACATTCATTTCCAAGCCTGGAGCTTGGAAAAGGCCCAGGGCCTCCACATTCCCTCACACCCAGCAGGCCACGGGCGCGTCGAGTGCCGCGGTCAATAAAGCACCAAGGAGCTAATGAAGATAAAAGTGTCAACACAGCCTGGTGATAACGCACACCTCTCCCATGGAGCTGCTGGGACCATTTCTGCAAACAAATTTGGCAGTTCCTGGCGGGCCCGGGCCCGAAAAGCGGCGTGCTGATGTTATTAAAGTTAACACAAGTGTCGTGGGATGACAGATGGCTCCCCGCACATCAATTGGATTCTGAGGAGTTCTCAAACCCTGGCGGGTTGAAAGCAGCTCCAGCACGAATCAGAGGCAGGGGCAAGATCATCGATACAAGGGATTATGCAGATTTAAGAAATACCCTCGGCACCCGAAAGTTTTCAGAATGCAAACTACGTCAACCCCGCGAACAAGAGGCACTGCATCATGATGGCAGCAGGGACAAAGCCAGGGGGGTTTAACAGACAAAAAAAGATTGTTTTAATAGGAGAGAAGCATCAGTCATTGAGTCTTACTTCATTCAGACTTTCCCTCCAACCCATCCATCTTCAGTGCCAAGAGATGACAGGACCACCTCACTTTTCCCCCCGGCCTAGTGTATCAATAATGCCCATTTCTCCCCAAACAAATGACTCCCCAGAATGGCCCTTTTCCCAAAATTGGCTGCCAAGCCCCACAAAGGCTCAGTACCTGCTATGGTCAACTTGGCTCCAACGGGGCCCCCGCCAGAGGTGGCCACCGATGGGTGGAGCCTTCCCCAACCATCTTCCCCAAGAGCCACTTTTGTCATTGCTGGCCGGGGAGCATCTGCGGAAGAGGGGACCGGGGCAGGGGGGAGGTGGCCGAGGGACACAGAGAGGGGACACAAACGGGCACGGACACAGGGGAATGCAAATTCCTCCGCCCTCGCAAACGCCTCCGTGGGCATTCTCTGGGAACAAAGGTCCCCGAGGCGGGCGGGCTCTGCATCACTGCTCTCTCTGTTCCCAGCACCTGCTCGGCACCGGCCGCGGTCCCTCCGCGCCGCGGCCGCAGCAGCCAAGGGCAGCACAATGGCCCCGTTGGCCAGGGTCAGGCCTGGCTTTCTTCCTCGCCCCCTTCCACCAGCCCTTTTCACCTCCACCATCTCCAGGAGCGCTCTCGGCGAGGAGGTGGCTTCAAGAGGAGGAGGAGGAGGAGGAGGGGGGAAATATAGGTCTCTGGCGTAAATCACTGACGCCGTTTCCCCTCCTCTCCCTTCCCTTAAGACCTGATGGTCTTCAGTCACACATCTTAAAAGCAAAACAAAAAACAAAAACACAAAGACTTACTTGTCTCAAGTCGATGAAGGCCAACTGCAGCGTGTCCCCTTGGAACCCAGGCACTGGGCCGGATCTGGCAAACTCTGTGGGAAAGAAAAGAGGATAAAAAGCGCCTTTAACTAACCATGGACAGGGAGATTGGCAGACGGATGACAGGGAAGACAAGAGAGGCTGGGGGAGAGGAGGACCGCGCTTCTAAGGAGTCATGTCTCCCTCCCTTCAGCGTCTTTGTTCGCCCTTCAAAATTCGTGTCATCAAAACACCATTAATTCCACCGTCCTGACAGCAAGGAAACTGTACTAATTCGACCTGAAATTTATTCCCATGAGCCGCACTGGGCTTCAGAGTATTTGTTTTGTGAACGGACAAACAACTCGCCCAGAAGAAAGGGGGGGATGGGGGTGGAAAAGTTTTTCCTCTCAACACAATAAAATCTTCAGCTGTGAAACTCTTTTCAGTTCCGAAAGCTATTTATATTTTAGGGCGCTGAAGGAATTTTCTAATTTCACGCCTGTCACCAGGCTCCATGAGCATTCATCAAAAAAATATGCCCGGCCGCGTCATTAATTATCAGGCAGCAGATTATTTGCATGATCTGGTGATGGCGCCTCTTGGTCAGCCCAAACATGGAGACCCGTGGCCGTTGGGTGGCATTTTTATTTCTGGTGGATGAAGACATCTGACAACTGAATAACGTTGGCTTCTAAAGCGAAGAGAATATTCCCAAGGCCACATTTATCTCCTTCCAGCCTAATCTGGCCAAAATTTCATACTTTGGTTGTTCATTTTTCTCCTAATCCATTCTTTAAGCCGAACCTAAAACCACTCAAGAGGCTTGAATGGATCCATCTTAGAGGACCTTGGTTCTTCCATGGCATTTAGCAGCTTTTCCTTGGGAATGCTCATGAGGCCGACGCCTGCACGCATCCCAGGGTGTCTTTTGAGGTTGGTTCTGCCCAATTTCACTTCATTTTCACCCTCTGCAGTTACAGCTTCATCTCCTGCCTCCTCACAACCTCTCGGCGCTGAGGGGACCTGGGCTGTGAGGCCACAACTCAACGCCACCAAAGGCTCGAGGGGCAGCACCTGCCTGGGGTTGAGATGTGTGGCTCCTGCAGGCACTGGAGGTACTGGAGGAATGAAATGTTTTCTTGGGATGAAACCAGGTGTGATGGCAAAAAGGGAGAAAGGAGGGAAAATATACATCAAATACAGATTTTTCAGTTGCATGGCCCATTATCGCCCATCTATCCCAGTTTTCACCCTACAGGAACCTTCCAACAGCTCCTAAAGCTCTACAAAGATGAGGATTAGGGATGGCTGGGCAATATGGAAGGAGGATTTTGCCTTTTGTCTCCATGACTAATCAGAGGCACCAATGGACAAAGCGATTTCATGTCAGGTGGTCTTTGCCTTGAACACTTGTCCTCCCAAAAGTTTTCCCATTTCCAAGCCAAGGCCACAAAATCAGGAACATAAATCATCACACTCCCATTTCCAAAGCTTTCCTAGAGCAGCCCAATCACAGAGCAGCCCCTTGGCTCTAACAAGAAGAGATTAATGAGTGAAACACCAGGACTCAGTCCTGTCCCTCTACCGCCTCATTTCGGGGAAGCAAAGCAGGGTTATTAATCAGCTCCCTTGCTCCACCTTCCATTAAAACCTTGGGATGGAGAACATCCTTCAAGCCAGACACAGGCACCTCCAGGGGCACAGGGGACACTCCTCAGACTCTGCTTTTTAATAGTCTCAGATGCCAGAAGAGCTTTGAGATTGAAACCATCGCTCATCTTTGCAGTGATCACTCAAGTGACAACCGCTGCAGGACAGGAGCAAACACGGCTGGGAAATCATTGCTTTTATCTGAAGTTATGACTCAAAGGGAGTGATGAACAAATAAAAACAGAAATTATGGACATGACTGTTCATGTTTGGATTTTGGATAGAAAAAGCTCAAGCCAAAGTCAGCGGGAACAATCCATGGTGGTGCCTTTGGAGTTTTGCACAGGATGGGACTGGGATGAACACGAAGTTTTTCCCCTTCCCTGGGAGGGTGGGCAGGCCCTGGCACAGGGTGCCCAGAGAAGCTGTGGCTGCCCCTGGATCCCTGGAAGAGTCCAGGCTAGGTTGGACATGGGGACTTGGAGCAGCCCGGGACAGTGGGAGGTGTCCCTGCCCATGGCAGAACATGGGACTGGATGATCCTGAAGGTCCCTCCATCCCAAACCATTCCCCAATTCCCTGAGATCTGAGCTGCTCAGCTCCAGCCAATTCCACTGACCAATCTCGTAATACTCTGGGTGCAAAGAGCCCAAAGCAACTTCACATGTGTCCCTCAAAAACTGTTTTAATTAATCCTAACTGCAAAGGCATTTTAATGTAGTTTGCTATAAAATTTGACTGCAGCCTGCCCGAGCCAGCAGGGAGGGAGGATCAACCAAACCCTCTGACTCTGATCTGCAAGAGATAAATCATCTTTACACATTCCCTCTACACCCCACTGTCCCATCTGGAACAATTATCCCGAAAGCCACATCAATCCTAAAACACTTTGGAAAAGCACAATACCTGAGAAACTAAAAATGCTTGGAAGTGAGAAATGGTGCTTGAGCACCTTCTCAAGAGGTGAAACTCCTCTGGGTGGCTCAGGGTCAGAGATGTCCCTGGGTTGAGGAACCCAACTATGATGTCCTACCCTCCAAGGATGGGGTCACCTCATGTTCCTGATTACATTTGGAGAAATCCTGGAAAAGAAACCCTGGAAGGACTGTGAGGAAAGCAAGTTTCTATTTTGGATCAAGGGCCTCACAGCTGTTCAGCATCTATTTAGGAGCACACACGGAGTTGGGAAATTTAAGATCTCCCCCAAAGCATGAACTTCAAATCCTCATGAGAAAATGCCTGTGATTGTGAATGTTCTCACAAGGCTGGTGAATTTATCACCGCTGTCGGCTGCCTGTGAGAAACCCAAGGCAGATTCCATTCCAAGCCAGATTTCATCCCAAGGCAGATTTCTTCCCAAAACAGATTTTATCCCAAGACAGACTTCATCCCAAAAGAGATTTCATCTCAAGACAGATTTCATCCCAAGAGAGATTTCATCCCAGGACACGGCTGCTCCTTAGCAGCTCACCTTTACCTGTCTCTGCCCATTGTCCCTTCCCACAGTTCCCTGCCCATGGATGGGTTGGAATTGGATGGCTTTTAAGGTATTTTCCATCCCAAACTGGATGGCCTTTAAGGTATTTTCCATCCCAAACTGGATGGCTTTAAAGGTCTTTTCCATCCCAAACCAGTCAGTGATTCCTAAGGAACCAACTGGAGGAATGCTGGGACAGTTATGGAATGATGCTGCACTTCAAAACTTAGGATAGTCACACATTGAGCCAACACTGATTTAAGCTGCAATTTTCACCAAAAATCTGAAATAATGATGCTCTGGAACCTTCTAGAGAAAGGTGACCCTGCCCATGGCTGGAATGAGATGATCTTTAAGGTCTCTTCCATCCCCAGCCAATCTAAAGAATTCCTAAGGAAGCTACTGGATGAAGCCAGGAGAGTCATGGAGTGACACTTGAAAACAGGATGGTGACACACTGAGCCAACACTTTACTGAACAGCAATTCTCTTTAAAAGATTCATCAGCACTGAAATAACAAAGCTCTGGAACCTTCTAGCAAGGTGTCCCTGCCCATGCCTGAAATGAGATGGTCTTTAATGTCCTTTCCAATTCAAATCCTACAATTCTGACATTCTATGATTGACATTCGAGAGGTGAAACAACATCCAAGCTGATATTCTCTGTGTCCCAGAAGAAATTATGTAGGAACTGATGATATTCTTTGTGTCACAGAAGAAATAATGTAGGAGCTGATAATCTTTGTGTCCAAGGAGAAATTATGTAAAAGCTGATATTCTCTGTGTCAAAGAAGAAATGATATAGGAGCTGATATTTTTCACATCCCAGAAGAAAGGAGAACAGGAATTCAGCTCAGACACTCAGAAAAGCTGCAGAGGAATGAATGCAATGTTTCCCCTGGGCTGCTGGAGAAGGAGCTGCACCTCCTGTAATCGCAGGTCACACTTTACATACCAATGCCACCAACCCATTCTGAAGAACAAAGTCTCGGAGCAAAAAAGGGCAAACAAAGAGGAGAGCGGAGCTTTAGAGGACAGACACAGCCAGTTCTTCTTGGGTTTAATCTCCTCAAGCAGATTTCAGGATAATTTCCTCGGAACGACCGAGCGCAGCGTTGGCCTCAGTACTGTCGGATTCGTTCATTGTTCTGTCTTCACGACCAAGGCAAGTGGCAAACATAGCAAGCAACCTACAGAGCAGCCCCTTGAGCAGAAAATCACAGGAGAATAGAGCAGATCAGTATGCGGCTGTTTGTACAAAGCATTTAGCCAGGCTAAAGGTTTGAGGGGTTTGTGTTCAGGCCAAAAAAGTAATGTCTTTGCAAGGTCTACAGGCCTGGGCCACCCAGGGCAGGTCACAGGGGGACTCCAACCTCTCTTCCAAAACATTTCACTGATGAAAGAATCAAGGAACAGGAACCGTTAAGCCCTTTACAATGGACAAAGAATAAAGAGTTCAAAGGCACGGCAGAAAAGAGACATCCACTGTAAATTAATTAATTACAGCCAATGGGGGGATCTCCCTGTGCCCCTGGCGCGGCTGCGCACGCGGGGACGGGGCCTTGCATGGATTGAGAGGTAAAAATGGACCCAGACGTGACTTCATCCCTCAAAAACATCATCTGAGGGCAAGATCTCCTCAGAATTACATGGGATTTGTGATGGCACCTCCGGGATGGAGGCTGAAGCAGCTCCCAGGGAAGGGAACATGGACCAATCTGCTGATGGCCAGAGATAGCATCTGGGCAATCGACCATCTCAGGATTCCTCAAGGAAGGATGGAGATCTTGGAGTCATCTTCCTTGGATAAAACCTTGGAAGGCCGTCCTGGAAAGGCCAAGCAATGGGATCTCCTTGGATAAAGCCTTGGAAGGCTGTCCTAGGAAAGTCAAGTGATGGGACCTCCTTGGATAAAGCCATTGAAGGCTGGCCTGGAAAAGCCAAGTAATGGGATCTCCTTGGATAAAACCGTGGAAGGTCATCCTAAAAAAGCCAAGTGATGGGATCTCCTTGGATAAAGCCTTGGAAGGCCCTCTTGAAAAGGCCAAGCAATGGGATCTCCTTGGATAAAGCCTTGGAAGGCCATCCTAAAAAAGCCAAGTGATGGGATCTTAGATAAAGCCTATGAAGGCCATCCTAGAAACACCAAGTGATGGGACCTCTTTAGAAAAAGCCTTGGAAGGCCATCCTAGAAAAATCAAGTGATGGGACCTCCTGTTCTGTATCCCCAGGAACAAAGTGACACCTTGACCACACTGAGGCTGAAGAACAAATCCATGGACTCTGGAGAAGCTCACAAGTGGGAAAAAGTGAGAAATTCTGGGAAGGAATAGAGGCAAGAGGAACAGAGAGAAGATCCCAATTCCCACCCTGAGCTTCTCCTTCACCCAATTTCCACACTGAGCTTCTTCTCCCACACCATTCCCACACAAGCCTGCTCTGAAGCTGTTCCCCATTACAGCCCGAGCTCTCAGAGCTCATTCCCATCTGGGTAATTTCAGAGAGCTGTGGGAAGAGGGAGGAGTCACCCAAAACACTCTGAACTGGGTCAGATTAAAGAGAAACTTCTCTCCCTCGCCATCAAACGTTCCTCTGATGGAACAAAGATGGGCCTGGAGTGCTGTCACTGCAGAGCAAGGAGTGGTCCCCGTCATGGGACACTGGCAGGGCTGAGGAGCACCCACAGCCCCAGGGAGGAGCTCCCCAGGGGCTGACCACGAGATGTTTTTCAAGTTGAAGAGAAGCAAACTCTTTAGAAGGATGTTGAATATGCGTGACAAGAAATTTGGAACAGAATCCATAGGACTGGCTAAAGAGTTGGGTCAAGGATCTCCACAGGTTTCCAGACTCAAACCCAAGGTGTTCCATGGGTGTGTCCTGGCAGATGGGAAGTTCTCAGGTCCTTAAATACCAACACCAGCAAATATGAGCTGTGCCCATCCCACCACCAGCGAAAGAGGTTGTGGAATTTCCATCCCTGGAAGTGTCCAAGGCCAGTTTGGGGATCCAGCTTGGCCTTCCAGGGATCCAGGGGCAGCCACAGCTTCTCTGGGCACCCTGTGCCAGGGTCTGTCCACCCTCCCAGGCAGGAATTCCTTGCCAGGATCCCACCATTTTGTCCATGGCATGAACGTGAGGGTAGCCACAGCAGGGCAGCTGGAAATCACAAATCCCAAAATCATCACGGCTGGAAAAGATCATCCAATCCAACCATGCCCAGCAGCACCAGGGCCACCACTGCCCCATGTCCCCGAGTGCCACATCCACAGGGCTTGAGATCCCTGCAGGGATGGGGATTTCAAACCTCCCTGGGCATTCCCAATCCCTGATCCCCCTTTCCATGGGGAAATTCCTGCTGTGCCCACCCTGAGCTCCCCTGGGCCGTTCCCTCTGCTCCTGTCCCTGTTCCCCTCCTGGCAGGAGCTGTGCAGAGCCACAAGGGCCCCCTGAGCCTCCTTTGCTCC
>JAWWMR010000206.1:71107244-71119642 GCA_035047985.1 Basileuterus tristriatus
CCCTCTGTCCCTTGTCCCCAGTCCCTCTCCAGCTCTCCTGGAGCCCCTGCAGGGACTCTGAGGATTCCCTGGAATTTTCCTTTCCCCAGGGGAACATTCCCAGCTCTGCCAGCCTGGCTCCAGCCCTGCAGCAGCTCTGGGGTCTCCTCTGGATTCACTCCAGCAGCTTCTCAGCAGGGGAGGCCCTGGATGGGCTTTAAGGTCCCTTCCCACCCAACCCAATTCTGTGACTGACCCCTCAAAAACTTCCACACAGTGGCCAGAACCCCTCAGTGAGGGAGGTTCTTGTTTGCCAGGGCCAGGAGGGTCTTTTGGAGCCTCTCACCTGAAGACCCCAGCCCATTTCTTCAGCAGGGTCTCGCTGTACTGGTCCTGGATCTCCAGCAGCATGTCAAAGAGCTGGTTCACGGGGAAGCCATAGCCCTGCAGAGCAGCAGGAAGGGAATGAAACCCCCAGCAGGCAGCTGGGGATCACTGTCTGCGTTTAACAGGGGCAAATCCTGCTCTAGCAACACCCCTGAGCATCATTGTCTGTGTTTAACAGGGGCAAATCCTCCTCCAGCACCACCCCTGGGGATCACTGTCTGCATTTAACAGGGGCAAATCCTGCTCCAGCACCACCCCTGGTGCAGCCTAGGATCACCATCTGCATTTAAGAGGGGCAAATCCTGCTCTAGCAACACCCCTGGTGATCATTGTCTGTATTGAACAGGGGCAAATCCTCCTTTCCACCACCCCTGGGGATCATTGTCTGTGTTTAACAGGGGCAAATCCTACTCCAGCACTACCCCTGGTACAGTTGGGGATTACTGTCTGCATTTAACAGGGCAAATCCTCTTCAGGTACCACCCCTGGTGCAGCTGGGTCTCGTTGTCTGAATTAAGAGGGACAAATCCTCCTCCAGCACCACCCCTGGTGCTGCTGGGGATCATTGTCTGTATTTAACAGGGGCAAATCCTCCTCCAGCACCATCCCTGGGCATCACTGTCTGTATTTAACAGGGGCAAATCCTGCTCTGATGCAGCTGGGGATCCTTGTCTGTATTTAACAGGGGCAAATCCTCTTTTAGCACCACCCCTGGTGCAGCCTGAGGGGCTCAGGGGGTGATTGACCAAGGGAGCAGCACCCAGAGCTATCCCAGGCTCAAACTTGGTCCTCACACAGACCAAACCCAGCTGTCCCTCAGGTCATCCAAAAAAAATTTTGGCATTTTTTTGGCCCAGAAATGCCAAAAAAAAGAGCTTGGCCAGCCCAGCCCAGGCACCAAAGCACTGCTGGAGCCCTGGGAGCACCAGGAGAGCCCCACGTACCTGCAGTGTGTCAGCAAAGAGCACAATGAGGTTCTTCAGGTCCAACACCAGGCTGGGGTCAGAGCAGTAGGACTGGAGAGGAGGGCAGAGAGGAAAACATGGCTGTGACTGCAGGGCACAGCCCAAACCCTGCCCTGAGCCCCTCTGTGCCACCAGGGCTCTGACCAACACTGCCCAGGAGCAGCGAGGGCAGGGCTGATAAGGCTGATAAGGCTCTGCTCCCTGAGCTGCCCCAGAGATACCTGAGGTGTGTCTAAAACTGCCCAGAAACCGCTGGGCAGTGAGAGGAGATGGCTCCCATGGTGTTGTCACCGTGGGACGGGGTGACATTTAATATTTACCTCTCCTTTCGTTTGCCTCTCATTTAATATTTACTGTGTTGTGTCTGATGGTAATGAAGCATCTCAGCCAGGCTGAGGGAAAACACGCTGGGCTCCAGCTCCAGCATGGGGATTTCTCCTGCTCCAAACCCCCCAGACACAGCTCAGTGTCCCCAGAGCAGCCCCAGTCCCACCCTGAGCAGCCAAAAATGTGGAGTTTGAGACAGAGGCTGCCCAAATATAGAATCAGTGATCCCAGGCTGGAAAGGGAGTGGGATTTAAAGCTCGCTGGAAACTCCAGGAGGAACAGCTCCATTAATCAGAGGCAAGGACTGGGAGACACACGTTTTCCATCTCCCTGTCCAAAAAGGAGAGTCAGGAAGAAAGATAATGCCCTGAAGCATCAGCAGTGATTAAAGATGTCCCCGTCTGCGGCCAGCAGGAAAATCCAGGGATAAATTTGTCTGCCTTGGAAGGATCCAAACGGCCTCAGCAAGGTGAGAGACCCTCCCTCAGATCCCAGATTTTTGGGATGCAGGGCACTGGTTGAACTGGGAGTGCTCAGGGCAAATAAATGGTGGTGGCCACAGGGGTTGGGAAATCAGGGAATGTTTTGTGCTTGCTGAAAAAGCCTCCCCTGGCAGCCACTCCGTGCGTTCCCTTTGGCACCACTTGAAACAACCTGAGTGGCAACAAAGCTGGGAACACCAAAAAAACCCCGTGGCTGGGCCTGCCTCAGCCTCCTGCTGCCAGCTCCCAGAAAATCCCACTTAAACAAAAACAAACACAGGTTTGCAGCTGGGGGAGTTGGGGTTTATCCCCCCTGGCAGCACAGGGGGGGGAAGAGGAGGCTTTGCAGTCACCTGGATGGGAATGGAGAACACCAGGAACCTTGTGGGGTCCCTCATCCAAGAAAGATCCAGGTTCATCAGAGAGATCCGTGTCCATCTCTTCCCATATTTCCACCCTTGATCTGTCCTGGGATTCTCTCTCTCTGAATTTGGTTTCTCAGCCCATTTCTCAGCCCATTTCTCAGCACATTCACAACCACCAAATTTAAGGGATCAAGATGATCTCTACAGTCCCAACCCAAATCACTCTGGGATTGTCTGATCATGTGTGCCAAAAAGATGTTTTAGCCCTCAGTTTTCTGGGAAAAATCAACTTTCCAGTTACGTAGATGGGGAACACCAGGAACCTTCCGGGGTCCCTCATCCCACAGAGATCCAGGTTCATCAGAGAGATCCGTGTCCATCTCTTCCCATATTTCCACCCTTGATCTCTCCTGAGATTCTCTCCCTCTGAATTTGGTTTCTCAGCCCATTCACAGCTGTGAAATTTAAGGGATCAAGATGATCTCTAAGGTCCCCTCAGACTGAAACCACTCTGGGATTCTCTGATCATGTGTGCCAAAAAGATGCTTTAGCCCCCAGTTTTTTTAGAAAAATCAACTTTCAAGCCACCTGCATGGGCATGGAGAAACACCAGGAACCTTCTGGGGTCCCTCATCCAAGAAAGATCCAGGTTCATCAGAGAGATCCATGTCCTTCTCTTCCGATATTTCCACCCTTGATCTCTCCTGGGATTCTCTCCCTCTGAATTTGGTTTCTCAGCCCATTTCTCAGCCCTTTTCCAGCCCATTTCTCAGCACATTCACAGCCGTGAAATTTAAGGGATCAAGATGATCTCTAAGGTCCCCTCAGACTGAAACCACTCTGGGATTCTCTGATCCTGTGTGCCAAAAAGATGTTTTAGCCCTCAGTTTTCTGGGAAAAATCAACTTTCCAGTCACGTGGATGGGAATGGAGAACACCAGGAACCTTCTGGGGTCCCTCATCCAAGAAAGATCCAGGTTCATCAGAGAGATCCGTGTCCTTCTCTTCCCATATTTTCACCCAAGGTGCTCCTGGCTCTCTTCTGGGGTTCTGTCTCTGGGTTTGGTTTTTCAGCCCATTTTCAGCCCATTTCCAGCCCATTTTCAGCCCATTTTCAGCCCATTTTCAGCCCATTTTTCAGCCCATTTTCAGCCCATTTTTCAGCCATGAAATTTAAGGGATCAAGATGATCTCTAAGGTTCCCTCCAACCCAAACCATCCTGGAATTCTCCAATCCTGTATCAAACAAGATCATGATTCAGTGTGCCAAAATGATGCTTTCCCCCCCAGTTTTCTGGGAAAAATCAACTTTCCAATCACATGGATGGGGATGGAGAACACCAAGAATCTTCTGAGGTCCCTCATCCCAGAGAGACCCAGGTGCATAGAATGGTGTGAGGTGGAAAGGATCTTCAATCCTATCTGGTTCCACCTCCTCCCACTGCACCAGCATGCTCCAAATTTGGTGTTTGTGTCTTTCTCTTCCCATATTTCCACCCAAGGTGCTCCTGACTCTCTCTTGGGGTTCTGTCTCTCTGGATTTGGTTTTCCAGCCCATTTTCAGCCCATTTTTAGCCTCTTTCCAGCCCATTTTTAGCCTATTTCCAGGCCATTTTTAGCCCATTTCCAGCTCATTTTTAGCCCATTTCTCAGCCCATTTTCCAGCCCATTTTTCAGCCCATTTTTAGCCCATTTCTCAGCCTATTTTCAGCCCATTTTGCAGCCCAATTTTAGCCCATTTCTAGCCCATTTTTCAGCCATGAAATTTAAGGGATCAAGATGATCTCCGAGGTCCCCTCCAACCCAAACCACCCTGGGATTCTCTGATTCTGTATCAGACAAGGTCCTGCTTTTCCAAAAAGATGTTTTTCCCCCCAAGTTTTTTGGGACAAATCAACTCCCTCCGCTGCTGCTACTCAAAAATTCTGGATTAAATAATGATGAAAACACAAAACCACCATTTTACTCTTCAAAATATCGAGTTTGGTAGGGGAAATGCAGCCAACCAAGAGGCTAAAAAAACCCAGAGAAAGAAAATTATCAGCGTGTCTGTGTCGCTCTTTTAAACACTCATTGGAAAAGAGGGAAAACAAAGAATCCAGAGTGGGGGAAAAAAAGGCAGAATTGCAGCATGTCAGGGACAGTCAAGCAACAGCTGAGCTCTGCTGGGCTTTTACTCACAGAGTGGGTCCTGAGGGCCGCGGTGGTTTTGGACAGGGCCATCTCCCACAGCTCATCAATGTAGGCCCGGTTGACCAGGCCCTGTGTGGTGTGCAGGATGTGATCCTCCACCACAAAAAACCTGAAATGCAGAAAACACCACCAAAACCCACAGCTCATCAATGTAGGCCCAGCTGACCAGGCCCTGCGTGGTGTGCAGGATGTGATCCTCCACCACAAAAATCCTGAACGTCACCAAAACCCACAGCTCATCAATGTAGGCCCAACTGACCAGGCCCTGCGTGGTGTGCAGGATGTGATCCTCCACCACAAAAAAACTTAAACGCAGAAAACACCACCAAAACTTCACATCTGGGGGGCCCGAGGACATCCCTGAGCCCCCAGGGGTGAGGTTGGGCTTTAGGTTTGGGGGATTTGTCAAATTCAGATGCTCCAAGTGTTTTATTGCCTCATTTTTGATTTCACTGAGTGGAGGAGGGAGGTAAAACGTTCCCTGTGCTGCTCTGTGTGTACACAAAGGCAGAATTCCCCCTCCACGGGTTCCCCACCTCGTTATTCCCACAAGAACCACGCATTAAACTCTGCTGCAGCCAGCAGCAATCCTATCACAACTGGGGAAAACACTTTATCCTGCTTTATCTGCAGGGAAAAATGTTTTAAGAATGGGGAAAACTGCTTAATCTACAGGGAAATTTTCTTTATCTGCAGGGAAAACTGCTTTAAGTATAGGGAAAACTTTATCTTCAATGCTTTAAGTATAGGGAAAAATGTTTTAAGTATGGGGAAAACTGCTTAATCTGCAGGGAAAAACTGTTTAATCTGCAGGGAAAAGTGCTTTATCTGCAGGGAAATTTTCTTTATCTGCCGGGAAAACTGCTTTAAGTATAGGGAAAACTGCTTTATCTGCAGGGAAAAACTGCTTAATCTGCAGGGAAAAGTGCTTTATCTGCAGGGAAATTTTCTTTATCTGCAGGAAAAAGTGCTTTAAGTACAGGGAAAAATGCTTAATCTACACGGAAAAATGCTTTATCTGCAGGGAAAAAATGCTACAAGTGCAGGAAAAAGGGCTTTAAGTACAGGGAAAAATGTTGGAACTGTAGGGAAAAATGCTTTATCTGCAGGGAAAACTGCTTTAAGTATAGGGAAAACTTTGTCTTCCCTCTTTATCTTCAGGGAAAATTGCTTTTTCTGCAGGAAAAAAATCATTTAAGTACAGGGAAAAATGTTGGAACTGTAGGGAAAAATGCTTTAAGTATAGGGAAAACTTTGTCTTCCCACTTTATCTTCAGGGAAAAACGCTTTATCTGCAGGGAAAACTGCTTTAAGTGCAGGGAAAAATGCTTTAAGTGCAGGGAAAAAGGTTTTAAGTACAGGGGGAAATGTGGGAACTGTAGGGAAAAACACTTTATCTGCAGGGAAAAATGCTTTAAGCATAGGGAAAACTTTATCTTCAATGCTTTAAGTATAGGGAAAAAATGCTTTAAGTACAGGGAAAACCTTGTCTTCTCTCTTTATCTTCAGGGAAAAACGCTTTATCTGCAGGGAAAACTGCTTTATCTGCAGGGAAAAACACTTTATCTGCAGGGGAAAATATTTTAAGTACAGGGAAAACTGCTTTATCTGCAGGAAAAAATGATTTAAGTACAGGGGAAAATGTTGGAACTGTAGGGAAAAATGCTTAATCTGCAGGAAAAAATGTTGGGAGTCCAAGGAAAATCCCCTCTCCCACCCAGCCCCACCAGGTGCTCCCAAATTTCCAATCCCCAGTTATCAAATCTGCTGTTCCAGAAAAAAAAAAGTGTTTTCCAGGGAATGAGGGTGACAGTGGCCATTTCAAATGGTGACACATGAATTTCCAGGAGGTTTTGTCCAAGGAAATCCAGGCCAGGAGCAGGGAGCTGCACGAGGGGAGCAGCACATGAGGAATTTCTGGTGGTCGTAATTAGGGATTGAAATAATTCTCATTATTAGCTGAAGAAAGAACAAATCCTGTCCAATTTTTTATGGATCAACAGCCTTTGGAATTCTCTTCTCGGAGCTCAGTTTGGGAAGATTTTTGTTTGAATTTGAGTGTGACAAAAAAGCAGCTCTGGGGGATAGAGAATCACCTCCTCCAGCAGGAAAATAATTAAAGAATAATTGTTAAATATTCCAGAATCATTAAAGCAGAGGGCCCACTCATGTTATTAGTTGGGCAAGAAGATGAACATAATCCACAGGGATCATTCATCCTCATATTCCCAGAAATCCACAGAAACTCCAAGAAATTCATAAAAATTCCTAGGAATTCATAGAAAATCCCCAAAAATTCAGAGAAAATCCCAGAAATTCCCAGAAATTCATAAAAATTCCTAGCAATTCACAGAAAATCCCCAAAATTCAGAGAAAATCCCAGAAATTCATAAAAATTCCTAGAAATTCATAGAAAATCCCCAAAAATTCAGAGAAAATCCCAGAAATTCCCAGAAATTAATAAAAATTCCTATAAATTTATAGAAAATCCCCAAAAATTTAGAGAAAAATCCCAGAAATTCCTAAAAATTCCTAGAAATTCATAGAAAATCCCCAAAAATTCAAATTCAGAGAAAAAGCCCAGAAATTCATAAAAATTCCTATAAATTTATAGAAAATCCCCAAAAATTTAGAGAAAAAGGCCAGAAATTCATAAAAATTCCTAGAAATTTATAGAAAATCTCCAAAAATTCATAAAAATTCCCAGAAATTCACAGAAATTCATAGACTGCTACAAGAGCTGGCAGGTCCCTCCCCGCACCCCTTGCAGTGACACAGCAAAGTGGATAAAATTCACTTTACAACACTTAAAAAGAACAAACCACCTCTTTTTTTTTTTTGTCCCGTTTTGGCTTTGAGGAGCACCAAAAATACCAACATTCCCTCCTCTCCTGGTTTGTTTTGGGCTCCTGAGCAGCCCAGGCCACCCATTTTTAGCAGGGCCGTGTATAAAAGGAACACCTACCCTACAATTTGATTGAAATACTTCCTGTAGCCATCTAAAGTTTCGTGCTGCAACAAAGAGAGAGGGAGCAGAGGTTAAAAGCCGGGTGGCCGAGGGCAAGGGGGGATTTTGGGGATGAGCCAGGGGCAGGAGGAGCCCGGGGATGAGGTTCCAGGACAGACTGACCATGTTGGAGGGAGGCTGCAGCACCAGCCGCGCTTGTTTTCTCCTCTGCTTCCTGTAGTAGCTCTCAAAGGTCTCCCGGGCTCCCTGGAAAACAGGAAAGGGTCATTGCAGCCCTCAGGATGTGCAGGAAGAGGTCACTTGGAATGTAAATCGTGGAATTGCTGAGGTTGGAAAAGCCCTCTGAGATATGGGAGTCCAACCATGCCCAGCACTGCCAGGGCCACCAATGCCCCCTGTCCCCAAGTGCCACCACCACAGGGCTGGAAATGCCTCAGGGATGGGCACTCAAAACCTCCCTGGGCACTTCCAGTTCCTGATTCCCCTTTCCATGGGGAAATTCCTCCTCAGGAATTCTCCATTCCCTTCCCAGCTCCCTCAGGGATTCTCCAGCCCCTTCCCAGCTCCTCAGGGATTCTGCAGCCCCTGCCCAGCTCCTCAGGGATTCTGCAGCCCCTTCCCAGCTCCTCAGGGATTCTGCAGCCCCTGCCCAGCTCCTCAGGGATTCTGCAGCCCCTGCCCAGCTCCCTCAGCCCCTCCTGGGGTTCCATTCCCTTCCCAGCACTTTTTAAGGCTGAATTTCTTCTTCTCCTGGTGGGATTTTCCTGCTGGTGGCTCTCCAGGGATGCAGAGGAGTTTGGGCTGAGCTCAGCTCCTGCTCTGAGCCCCTTGGTGGCTCCTTCCCCTTTGGTGGCTCCTTCACCCCCAGTCCCTCTCCACTGGCCCCATCTCCTGGCAGCTGCACATCTGCAAACTGCTGCCCTCAGAGGGACCCTGTGCCCTGCAGGGTCACCACTGCTGTCCCCAGGGTGTCTCTCGGGGTGCAGAGCCTGGCCTGGGGACATGGGAGGGACAAATAATTGCAATGATTCTTTTAATTGCTATGTAATGAGGAAGGTCCAAGTTCAGGGCCTGGATGGGGATGTGTGGGGGCCAAATAATTGTAGTAAAAATTTAATTGCTGTGTGATGAGGAAGGTCCCAATGCAGGGCCAGGCCTGGGGATGTTTGGGGGCCAAATAATTGCAGTAATAATTTAATTGCTGTGTGATGAGGAAGGTCCATGGGGCAGCAGATTTTTTGATAAGCTGGACTCATCCCATGTGCCATGAGCTCTCTGTGGGAAGGAGGGAGGGCTGACAATAATTCCCAGTGAAATCAGAACCCAGGAGAGCTCCAGGGGCTGCCTCTTGCCTGCCTTTGCTGCATCTCATTGTTCAGAGCCTGGAGCTGCAGAGCATCTTGCATTCCCATATTTGGGGCTGAGATGGAAGCAGGATTAGATGTATGTTATTTATATGAACCATACCTTCTTACTCAGCAGATTGCCTGTCTGTGTTTATTCAGTGTCACAGCTGCTGGCTCCACTCGAACAAAAAGTTTCTGGCTCCTCTTGTCTGTCACTGTGGATCCAATACAATGGGGCCAGCTGGAGTCAAGTCTGGTGTCTGTGTGTCTGTGTCATCCTGGGGAGCAGGGACAGGGCCCAGACTGGGCTGGGCCACAGCTGCAGCTCCACAGCTGCACCTCCACAGCTGCACCTCCACAGCTGCATCCATCCCCCCAATGCATCCCCCAGCCAGAGCTGTGCAGCTGCTGGTGTTGATGGCCATGGGACCCTTGGTTTGGGGCACATCCTCCCTGGGTTTGTGCCACATCCTCCCTGGGTTTGGGGTACAGCCTCCCCTTGGTTTGGGGTATATTCCCCCCTTGGTTTGGGGCACATCCCCCCTTGGTTTGGGGCACATCCCCCCTTAGATTGGGGCACATCCCCCCCTTGGTTTGGGGTATATTCCTCCCTTGGATTGGGGCACATCCCCCCTTAGATTGGGGCACATCCCCCTTGGTTTGGGGCACATCCCCCCCCTTGGTTTGGGGCACATTTCCCCCTTGGTTTGGGGTATATTCCTCCCTTGGTTTGGGGCACATCCTCCCTGGGTTTGGGGCACAGCCCCCCTTGGTTTGGGGTATATTCCTCCCTTGGATTGGGGCACATCTCCCCCTTAGATTGGGGCACATCCCCCCTTGGTTTGTGCCACATCCCCCCTTGGTTTGGGGCACATCCCCCACCTTGGTTTGGGGCACATCCCCCCTTGGTTTGGGGCACGTCCCCCCTTAGATTGGGGCACGTCCCCCCCTGGGTTGGGGCACATCCCCCAGACCATGGCTGGGCTGGAGGTGGGACCCCAGAGCTCAGGGCACACAGAGATCCTGCCCAAAGTGCCACAGTGACAGTCCCAGGGTGGCAATCCCAGGGTGACATTCCCAGGATGACAGTCACAGTGTGATCCCAGTGTGACAATCCCAGGGTGACAATCCCAGTGTGAGCCCAGGGTGACAGTCCCAGTGTGACAGTGCCAGTGTGACAGTCCCAGTGTGAGCCCAGGGTGACAGTTCCAGGGTGACAATCCCGGGGTGAGAGTCCCAGTGTGAGCCCAGGGTAACGACCCCAGGGTGACAGTCCCAGTGTGACAGTCCCAGGGTGACACCAGGCTGTCCCCTGAGCCCAGTGTGACAATCCCAGCGTGACAATCTCAGAGTGACTCCAGGCTGACAGTCCCAGGGTGACAATCCCAGGGTGCCAGTCCCAGGGTGACAATCCCAGGGTGACACCAGGCTGTCTCCCGAGCCCAGCCCATCTCTGGTGTCCCCAGAGCCTGGTGCTGCTGGCACTGCCCTGCTGTGCTCTGTGTGTCACAGGCTCAGGGTGGGCACCAGCAGGAATTTCCTCATGGGAAGGGCAGTCAGGAATTGGGATTGCCCAGGGCAGGGCTGGAATCCCCATCCCTGGGGGAATTCCAGACCCATGTGGATGTGGCATTTGGGGACAGTGGCAGTGGTGGCCCTGGCAGTGCTGGGGATGGTTGAATGCTCTCAGAATTCCAGCCTGAGCAGTTCTGGGGCTGTGTGGTTGTGTCCCCAGCACTGATCAGGGGCTGGGCTGGGTGAAGCTGCTGGCAGGGCTTGCTCCATGCCCTGCTCCCCACAAGGTCCCTGCAGGTGCTGTCCTGGCCCTGGTGACTCCAACCTGTGCCCAGGACCCCCTTGGCAGGGGCTGGATCCAAACCCAGCAGTGATCCCAGAGGTGGGGGCTCATCCCAGCTGGGGTGGCACAAGCACAGCTGTCCCCAGGCTGAGGGACCAGCCCTACCCCGTTCCCTGCCCCATTCCCTGCTGGAATCCCATTCCCTGCCCCATTCCCTGCCCCATTCCTGTCCTATTCCCTGCCCCATTCCCTGCCCCATTCCCTGCCCCATTCCTGTCCTATTCCCTGCCCTATTCCCTGCCCTATTCCCTGGCCTGTTCTCTGGCCCATTCCCTGTCCCTTTCCCACCTGAAATCCCATTCCCTGGCCCATTCCCTGCCCTATTCCCTGGCCCATTCTCTGACCCATTCCCTGTCCCTTTCCCAGCTGGAATCCCATTCCCTGCCCCATTTCCTGGCTCATTCTCTGTCCCATCCCTGGAATCCAGGTTGGGATCCAAGCCCTGCCCATTCCCTGCTCCTTCCGGAGCTGGAATCCCATTCCCTGTCCCATTCCCTGTCCCATTCCCAGTCCCTGTCCCCTGTCCCCCCCACAGCTGGAGCCCTGTCCCAGCTTTTCCCAGCTGTCCTGTCCCTGCCCGGGCCGTGCTGTCCTTGTCCCTGTCCCTGTCCCTGCTGTCCCTGTCCCAGCTGTTCCCAGCTGTTCCCAGCTGTGCTGCCCTGCCCGGGCTGTGCTGTCCCTGCTGTCCCTGTCGCTGTCCCAGCTGTTCCCAGCTGTGCTGCCCTGCCCAGGCCGTGCTTGGTGCTGTCCCCAGGGCTGCAGGAGCTGCTGCTGCTGGCAGGGCTGAGCTCTGAGCACATCCCCCTGCAGATGGTCTGTCTGGCACCCCTCGGGGAGAGCTCAGACCCCAGCAGCCACCACTAGAAGTGCTCGAGGATTTTCCCTCTGAGGAAAGGGGCTCTGGAAGGAACCAGACACTCCAGGAGAAAAACAAACCCAAAAAAACCCCGTGGTTGTGTTTTTAATCAGGGATGCTGTAAAATCTCGAGTGACACTTCATCCCACAGGCAGCAGCAGAGACAGCAAAGCACCAATAAACATTGAAACAGGGGCACAACCCTGCAGAGAGCTGGGGCTGCTGCTGAGGAGGAGCTGAAGGGAAATGTTGATATCAGCAGCCATGGATGGAGCTGTGGTGGGGGGAAATGTTGATAGCAGCAGCCATGGATGGAGCTGTGGGGAAATGTTGATTTCAGCAGCCATGGATGGAGTTATGGTGAAATGCTGATATCAGCAGCCATGGATGGAGTTATGGTGAAATGCTGATATCAGCAGCCATGGATGGAGATTTGATGAAATGTTGATATCAGCAGCCATGGATGGAGTTATGGTGAAATGCTGATATCAGCAGCCATGGATGGAGTTAAGATGAAGGGAAATGTTGATATCAGCAGCCATGGATGGAGCTGAAGTGAAATGTTGATATCAGCAGCCATGGGTGGAGTTATGGTAAATGTTGATATCAGCAGCCATGGATGGAGTTATGGTGAAATGAAATGTTGATATCAGCAGCCATGGATGGAGTTAT
>JAWWMR010000206.1:71204182-71217867 GCA_035047985.1 Basileuterus tristriatus
TCCTGGAGGTCTTTTCCACGATTCCATGTGATCCTGGAGGTCTTTTCCATGATTCCATGTGATCCTGGAGGTCTTTTGCATGATCCCATGTGATCCTGACGGTCTTTTCCACGATTCCATGTGATCCTGGAGGTCTTTTCCACGATTCCATGTGATCCTGGAGGTCTTTTCCATGATTCCATGTGATCCTGGAGGTCTTTTCCATGATCTCATGTGATCCTGGAGGTCTTTTCCATGATCCCATGTGATCCTGGAGGTCTTTTGCATGATTCCATGTGATCCTGGAGGTCTTTTCCAACCTTCATGACCCTACAAGAAGCGGTGCTGGAGGGCAGCACCGAGGTGAGCCACACCAGGTTTTACCAAATCCCAAGAGTCCACAGTAATTCCTGCCTGGTTTAGTTTGTTCCATCTGCTGCCAAACAGAGCCCAGAGAGAGATTTCTATTTGCATCCTGGTATTTGGCAAGGGCAAGGAATATTTCCTAGTGGGAATATATTTAAAAAAAAAATAAACCTTCCATTCACACTGAAACATCTCCTGGACATCCCTGTGGGCCTAATTCCCAGAACACCAAAATCCAAACCTCCGAATGAGAAAAATAGACTGATTACCTGCCAGGAACCTCAGGAGGAGCAAGCCAAGCCCTAATAGCAGCCTGTGTTCCCATCTGGCCTCCACACAGCAACTGGGAAAATGTCCCTGTTCGGAGCTGGACCGGCTCGTCAGGCTAATTGCCTCAGAATTAATTAAATGTTCCTCCCTGCAGCTGCACAGAACGTTCACGTGGATCCTTCCCTGATTGCACTGATGATTCCCTGGAATGGATGGGACCATCAGACCCAGTTCCATCAGAGTTGGAGTCCATGATCCTTGTGGGCCCCTTCCAACACTCTGTCTGTGACGAATTTGCATCTAAATATTCATATTTTAGGCTAAAATCCTGAATATTCATTTCAGAATTGTGAAGGCCAAGTCACAGCATCAGTCTTTAACCCCTCAAAATAATTAAAACATCAGAGGGGAAAAATGTCTTCCCACTGTCAGAGGGCAGGGAGAGGTGGGATCTTGGCAAGGAATTCCTGGCTGGGCTGGAATTCCCAGATTTGCTGTGGCTGCCCCTGGATCCCTGGCAGTGCCCAAGGCCAGGTTGGACATTGGGAGCAGCCTGGGACAGTGGGAGGTGTCCCTGCCATGGATGGGATGGGATTGGGATGGGATTTAAGGTCCCTGCAACCCAAACCATGCTGGGATTCTGGGAGATGGGAGCAGTGCTTGGCTGAGGAGCCGCTCTGCGTGGAGATTTGGGGATCTTGCAGAGGTGGAAATGTGTCCTCCTGAAGCCACTCCCCGTGACCTCGTTCTCCTCTGGAATCCCTTCAGCCTCCACAGCTCCTCCACGTCTCAGCTGTGACTCTGAGCAGGGCAGCGAGAAACGCTTCGCTCGAAAATTGAAACATTTTGCCGAGCCTAATTAAAGCAACTCCTGATGATGATTATGTAAAACGCTGTCCCAAGGCCTTCAAACGAGTTCCTCAGCGCCGGCTGCGCTCGAGCTCCGTGCCTAATCACCCCTGGAAGGAGCAGGAGCTGCGGGTGTTGAAAGGGAGCAGCTCCAGCTTGGCCGCGGCACCCGGCGGCCGCGAGCGCTGGAACTCGCGGGGAACACGAGCACGGCTTTGATCCCAACACAGCCCAAACTTCCCCAGCCCGGGCTCACCGAGGGCGCCGAGCACACAACAGGCAAAGAAAGGAGGTTTTGGAGAGACTTCAGAGCTTGTGACAGCGGGGTCGCAGCTGTCATCTCGGGGAAGTCTGGTTCTGTGGAATTCCTGGCACAGAAATGGGATCCAGCACAATCCCTTCCCTCTCATCCCCAGAACCTCTCTGAGTCCTTCACCTTGTTCCAAACTGGGTCATTCGTGGACGGCAGCAGAAGAACAGGCTGAGATGCAGCCAAGGGAGGGTGGAAAGGATTTGGGGCTGATGGAAATCTTGGCACGCTCCTTGTTTTCTCTCAGAACAATGTGGAGACATACCTCCATGGAATTCCCAGCACAAAGATGGGATCCAGGTCAGCACAATCCCTACCCTCTTATCCCCAGAACCTCCTTGAGTCCCTCAGATTCTTCCAAGCTGGATCATGGAGGGCAGAAGAAGAGGCTGAGATGGAGCCAAGGGAGAGTGGAAAGGATTTGGGGTCAATGGAGACCTTGGCACACTCCTTGTTCTCTCTCAGGACGACGTGGAGATGGAGCTCCATGGAATTCCCAGGACAAAAATGGGATCCAGGTCAGCACCATCCCTTCCCTCTTATCCCCAAAACCTTCTTGAGTCCTTCAGATTCTTCCAAACTGGGTCATTCATGGAGGGCAGCAGAAGAACAGGCTGAGATGCAGCCAAGGGAGGGTGGAAAGGATTTGGGGCCAATGGAAATCTTGGCACACTCATTTTCTCCCAGAAGGACAACATGGAGACAGAGGTCTGCGGAATTCCCAGCACAAAAATGGGATCCAGGTCAGCACAGTCCCTTCCCTCTCATCCCCAGAACCTTCTAGGGGCCCTCAGATTCTTCCAAACTGGGTCACTCATGGAGGGCAGCAGAATAAAAGGCTGAGATGGAGCCAAGGGAGGGTGGAAAGGATTTGGGGCTGATGGAAATCTTGACACGCTCCTCGTTTTCTCTCAGGACAACGTGGAGATGGAGCTCCATGGAATTCCCAGCACAAAAATGGGATCCAGGTCAGCACAGTCCCTTCCCTCTCATCCCCAGAACCTCTCTGGGTTCTTCAGATTCTTCCAAACTGGGTCATTCATGGAGGGCAGCAGCAGAACAGGCTGAGATGGAGCCAAGGGAGTGTGGAAAGGATTTGGGGCTGATGGAAATCTTGGCACATTGCTCGTTTTCTCTCAGAAGGACAACGTGGAGATGGAGCTGCACAACTCACAGGGTAACAAATGTCCCTTGAGGTGTCCTGGAATTCTTTTAAGCCAGGCTTGGGACATGGTCCAAACCTGTTAGAAGCCTCTGAAAAACCAAGTGGGAGCTGCAGCAGTGGTGGATTTGGTTCATGGATAAAAGTGGGAAAGCAAATGGGATAGTCCTGATTATAGTTCCTCACAATCTTTAGTTCAGGTAGAGCAGCTTTTTGAGGATTAATGAGTCTCCCAACCCCATTAGGAATCTACAGGAACTTCAGTGATGTCAAGGAGTTCCTGCACACTCAGATCCCTTAATCAGCTCTTGGTTTTATATTTAGTATTAATTCATCCTGGTTTAACTGGACTGAGTAGGATTAGCAGCAGAACGTCAGGAAAATGAGGAGTGGCTGGAGAAGCACCAAGGTGTTCCTGAGGCTGGGCCAGGGCATGTGAAGGAGGGCAAGAACCTGGAACTGGGGCATGCAGTGGGAGAGAAGGGGAGCTGGGAGGAGGAGGTGGAGAAGGACGAGGAGAAGGAGGTGAAGGAGAAGGAGCAGGAGGAAGAACAGGAGGAGAAGCACTGGCTGAGCGCCTCAAGGCTGTGCCTGTGGCAATCAGAGAATCCACAATGGTTTGTTTGGGTGGGAAGGACCTTAAAGCCCATCCAGTTCCACACCTGCCATGGGCAGTGACACCTCCCACTGCCCCAGGGAGCTCCAAGCCCCATCCAACCCAGCTCTGAGCCGTTTTAAACTCTCAGTTCAGCCTTGAATGGATCAATTATCGATCCCCCTTCCCTGGAGATGCACAAGAGATCAAACAGGAGCTGCTGAGATGGGGAAACCAAGCTGCTCTCCATATGGCCAAGGAAAGGGCCCTCTATAAATAGCAGAGTGGGAAGGGAAGGCTCCTTTAGGAACATCGCTGATACAAAGTTGGGTTTGTTCCCAACTTCAGAAGTGAGAAGCAGGAGGAGGAATGAAAGCTGATTGCAATCTGATGGATGCAGCTCTCTTATCTCTGCATTCCCACAGCAGCTTCACGTGAGAGCAGCTCCAGAGCCCTGTGGGAAACACGAGCTGAGCTCCCATCCCAGCAGCTCCCCGGGCTCAGGGACCTCCTCTGGCCCAGCTCTGCTGGAAATCAACAGCTGAGCTGCAAAATCAGGGTGGAATCCAGGAGATTCCAGCCCTCTGCTCCACCTCGTGCTTCCTGCTGCATCCTGCTCCATCCCAGAACCTCTCCCACATCCAGACAGCTCCAGGCTTGCCCAAAGTGACTCCCCAGGGAGGTTTGGAGGTAAAGGATCTGCAGAGCTCTCCTGGGCTCCTCAGGAAGGAGGTCTGGTGGCAGCTGGAATGGCTCCCCAGGGAATGGGCACATCCCCAAGGCTGCCAGAGCTCCAGGGGAGTTTGGACAACGCTCCCAGGGACAGAGTGGGACATTCTGGGATCAGGACTGATGATCCTGTTCATGGATTCTCCTCATGGCAAGGGTTGGAATGAGATGATCTTTGAGGCTCCTCCTACCCCAAACCATTCCATAATTCCATGATCCTCGTGGGTCCAACTCAGCACATCCTGCCCAAGCTTCCCTCTGCTCCACATGGAAAATATTTTAGGGAGAGAGCTCCGGGGTCAGGGGAATTCTTCAGTGGAGGAGCTCCCCTGCTGCACCTGCGTGAGCAAAGCAGAGCTGAGATTCATAGAATCCTGAGGCTGGAAGAGACCCCTAAAATCAGCAACTCCAGCATATTCCAGAGATTATCCATCTCCCAGGATGGGGACTCATCCTGGATAAGGAGCAGGAGATGTTTCCATCACCCCAAACTCCACATTCTGGAGCAATGGGAAACACAGTGGGAGCAGTGTCCAAGTGAGCTCAGAGAAACACCTGGGATGAAGTGACAGCTGGGGAAGAGGAAAAAACAGGGAGAACACAAACCCCACAAACCTCTGGGCTGAAAAAGGCAGCCAGGAAATTCATACAGAGCCAAAACCCTGCAGAACACCTCAGTGCCCTTTCCCTGTGCAGCCAGAGCAGGGGACAGTGGGAAGGGCAGCAAATCCCTGGAATTTGGGGCTGGAGGGATGAACTCCCCATCTCAGCTCGTGCCTTTGCACAGAACAAAGATGGAGAGACAGGGAATTGATTTTCCAAGGCAGCTGCAGCCTGGAAGAGGCTCCGTGTGTGGCTCCATAAACACCCAGGGATGCTCCTTGAAGTGAGATCCTGCAGGGAATTCTGCTCCAAAGGCACACGGAATGAGGAGACTCCCCGTGGCTCCTGCAGGGAATCCTGCTCCAAAGGCACAGGGAATGAGGAGACTCCCCGTGGCTCCTGCAGGGAATCCTGCTCCAAAGGCACACGGAATGAGGAGACTCCCCGTGGCTCCAGCTGCTCCTCTGGGATGGATCCCATGAGCCGCCCTCGGGCCTGGGTTTGATCTCTTTTCCCTGTGGAATGTTTCCCTTCAGCATCCCAGGTCAAAGGCAGAGGCAACACCGAGCCCTGACCCTGCTCCAAAACCTCTGTGTGGAACAGCCAGGGCCGTTCCCAGGATGATGGAATTCCCTGGATGAGCCCCTTGGAAAGGCAGGAATGGTGACCCTGGATCCTGTTAGGGCTCCTGTCAGCAGTGCCACCCCTGCTCCCAACCCAGGGGCTGAACTTTCCCTGCACACACGGGGCTGGTGAATCCCAGTGAGAATTCCCTGCACACACGGGGCTGGTGAATCCCAGCAGGAATTCCCTGCAGACACAGGGCTGGTGAATCCCAGTGGGAATTCCCTGCAGACATGGGGCTGGTGAATCCCAGTGAGAATTCCCTGCACACACGGGGCTGGTGAATCCCACTGAGAATTCCCTGCAGACACGGGGTTGGTGAATCCCACTGAGAATTCCCTGCAGACAAGGGGCTGGTGAATCCCAGCAGGAATTCCCTGCAGACACGGGGCTGGTGAATCCCAGCAGGAATTCCCTGCAGACACGGGGCTGGTGAATCCCAGTGAGAATTCCCTGCAGACACGGGGCTGGTGAATCCCAGTGGGAATTCCCTGCAGACACGGGGCTGGTGAATCCCACTGAGAATTCCCTGCAGACACGGGGCTGGTGAATCCCAGTGGGAATTCCCTGCAGACACCGGGCTGGTGAATCCCAGTGGGAATTCCAGGCACCAGCATCCCCAGGATCTGGATGCTCCCCAGGGTTCCAGCACAATAAAATCCATCCATCCATGCCATCCACTTCCCTTCCCAAATATTCCCAAATCCCCATCTCCTCTGTCCCTTCTCCCAGCAGCTCTGTAACATTTCAATTTGGGAAGCTCCAGGCTCCCAAATCCGGCGGCTGCTGCCGCTTCCCATCCTCTGACAGCCCCGGCTGGGCTCCTGTAAACACCTCCCCAGTGCAGCCATTCCAGGGGGGTTTTCCAAGGCAGAAAAAACCAGGAGGGAAATTGGAATCCTCCAGCCCTGGCCAAGAGCAGAGCAGGAGCTTCCCGAGGCACCCCTGGTTCCCGATTCCCACCCAGGGAAGGGAGCAGGGATGAGGATGGGAGGTGGAAGGAAGGGAGGCTGTTTAATCTCTCCTTGATTCCCAATAATTATTTAAAGCTGCCAGGGACCTTGTTTTGAAAATCCCACTGTGTGCACTCCATATATCCCGCTCACATTGACACGAGGAATTAGAAAATTCCAGCTCCATCAAAACGGCTTTGGGGCGGATTGTGCTGCTCTGGACTTTCTCAGGCTGCAGACAATGCAATAAAAGCTCTCCCTAAAACAATATTCCCCCGTATTTTAACAACACTGGGGAAATACTTCTTCTGTTCTGGCTGTTTGCTACGACCAAATTTCCAGCCAATGCCAAATTTCAGCTTCAGTTTCCCAGCAAGGCTCGGGAGTTTGGGATGCTGGGATCAGCAAGGAGCTGGGGAGCAAACTCAGCTTTAGGCATGAGCTTGATTTCCCCTCAAGGTGACTGGGGCACGCTGAAGGCCTTTCCTCAGCAGGCCTGGTTTGCTCGATCAGGGCACGGAAAAGAACATAAAAATTGAAAATACACTTTAATAGTGACCGAGGGCTTCTCTCCGAACCGAAAATGAAAAATTAATGTGGATGTGATGGTGTTTTCCTTGGTCACTGCTGTGTTTTTCCAGTCCTCTGCGTGTTATTCCGGGCCATTTTATGGAGAGGCATTATTTGCTCAGCTGAATTATCCCCTCTGATTCAGACATTCGCTGGATTTCTGGACAATGGCAGTTCCTTGTCAGAAATCAGAGGGGATTTATGGCAATTTCTTCTGAAAAAGTCATTTTTGCCAAGGTTGAATTGACCTGAAATTCGTTTTTAATTTTAGGTTTTTTTAGTCTGTAGAGTTCCAATCCCTGGAACTCCAGGTTGGATGGGGCTTGGAGCAACCAGGAATCCCCAAATTCAGAAGTTTTAAATAAAATTATTGGGGTACTGAGCAAATCAGCCTCATGACAGAGAATCTACACCAAACACTGAGTCACACACCACATTGCAAAGGAGGAATTCTCCCAAAAGCCACCCTGAAATCCTCATTTAAGCTCAACTCCTCCTTCAAATCTTTGAGATTACACACAATTAATTCACTGAGAGACCAAGAATGGAACTTGAGCACTGCAGGTGCTGCTGCTCCATCCCCACACTCCAGACACACCTGGAGCAAGGAGAAGGTTCTGACATGATTTCCTTTCTCTAGAACATCTCAGAAAATGTTCTGAGCCAAAGCTGGGTCTTATCAACATCACAAATTCCCAAAGTTATTCCTGCCCAGTTATTCCATCTCTAATTCCACCCTCACACTTCGCTTTTTCCCTTCACCTGCCATTTTTACACCTGAAGAGAGGAAAAAGCAGCTGAGATACCAACAGTGCTTGAACTCTGCAGACTTCTGCCCTTCCCAAACCTTCTGCCACATTCCCTGCCAGGGTTTGCTCCCAAAAATCCTCATGATTCCCCAAGACTTGGTTTTAACCCCAAAAATCACCTGGCAGCACCACCAGAGGAGGAGCCGAGGGTAGGAACGCCTTTGAGGAGGAGCAGATTTCCAGGAGGACATTCCCAGATTTCACCATCAATTTTGGGTTGTCCTTGAGGATCAGCTCAGATCCCAGAATTCCTGAGGTTGGGAAATCCCTCCAGGACCATCGAGTCCAAGCTGTGCCCAATGCCCACCTTGGCACTGAGTGCCACATCCAGGAATTCCTTAGACACCTCCAGGGATGGGCACTCCAAAACTCCCTGGGCACTCCCAAGGCCTGACCACCCTTTCCATGAGGAAATTCCTGCTGATGTCCAACCTGAGCCTCCCCTGGCCCAGCCTGAGGCTGTTTCCTTTTGGCATCTTCACCTGAAGGACCTGAGCAAGGCCAACACCTCATTCCCAAGGCCGTTTTCCCAAATTAATTTGGTTTTCCCACAATGGCGCAACACAAGGAACACACAGCAGGAGGCTGGGTTGGACATTAAGGAAAATTCCTCCATGGGAGGGAACTGGACAGGGCAGGGGTGGAATCCCCATCCCTGGAGGGATTTCAAGCCCTGGGGACACTGGCAGTGGTGGCCCTAGAGGTGCTGGAGATCTCCAGGATCTCAGAGGGCTTTTCCAGTCTCAGCCACACCACAGCTCCAGCAGCATTCCCAAAGCAATCCCAGGGGCTCCACATCCACATCCTGCCCACCCAGGACACTCTCAGGGGCTGCCACTTCCATGGAGGAGCTGAGGGATGCCCCAGGAGGCTCCAGAATTCCAGGACAACAACAGGAACGCTGGAGAATCCCTGGGACCACTCAGGGCCTGATTTTCCACGTGCTTCCCAACAGGCAGGAGCTGCTCTTCCCTGGCTCTGTCACTGCAAAGGCTGCTCTGGAAAAAGCCCTGGTGCTTCCCAAGGATGGACACATGTGCAGCAGGGCCGGGGGCATCCGCTAATTTGGCTCCTGCTCGGGATCACCGAGGTCAGCAGCAGGAACCCAGAGGGAAATGTCAACAATCCCGGCCTTCTCCAGGGGGGGAGAGGCCTTGGAAAGGCTTTTTTTCCCCTGCCATGTGTCTGGTTTTACACTGTTGGTTTTGGCTCTTCCAAGGAAGGAAATTAAATGAGCAGCTTTCTTTTTTTATCCCTTCTGGAATCCTCCAGAGGAAGAGAGGCTGAGCCGAGGCTGCAGGAGGACGCCGGGGCCTTTGCTCTGGCCGCAGAGTTTTTGTCAGGGCTGGTGTAGAATTCCCCATCCCTCCAGAATAATTCCCTGCAGCTGTCATCACCCACACACCAGGTTCCCAAAAAAAAGGCTGCAGCCACAAATCTCCCCGGGGAAGGAGCACGAGGCCATGGATGCTGCAGGTTGGGAAGCAAAGGGCAGGAGGATGTCCCTAAATCCCACCCTCCACGATGCTCTTTGGGGCCTCACCTCCCTCCCAGGATCATCCAAGCTGGAAAACACCTCCCAGATCATCATTCCAACCATTATCCCAGGATTTCAGCCTGCTCTGCTGACACAATTCCAGTTCCAAGCCCGTGGTCCCAACCCTAAGGAGGTTCTGCCCCAATTCTGCAGCTGCTCCCCCACAGCAGTGCCCATGGGATGCTCCAGGTATTCCTGCAGCACGGAATTCCTGCTGCTGGGATGGCTGCAGCAAATCTTCCCAGCTGCCTGGGCCAGCTCCAAGAAAAGGCTGAGTTAAAATTTCCACGCCAAGAAATTCAATTCTCGCTCCGGGACCACAATGAGAACTTTGAAAGGTCTGAGATACGCGGAGGAAATGGTGCAAAGACAGGGAAAAAAGAGAACAGCACGGGGAAAATTCCCAGGAAAGCAGGAGATAGGGTTGCTTTCCAAGCTGCAGTTAAGAGGTCTGAGCTACCAGAAGTCATCAGAAGCAGCAGGGAGCCAGACAAGGTGCAGGAACAACCTTCCTTGGACAGAGAATTCCTTCCTTTTCCAAGAGAAACCCAACGGCAGCAGCCATGGTTTTCATTTAGAGCCCATTTACCTTTGTGGGAGCCAAGGCAGACACAGAGCCTGGGATGTGGGAACAGCTCCCAGCTCCCTAAAAACCCCCGGCAGCCTTCCCAGTGCCTCATTTCACTCTGCTCCACCGTGATTTCTCCTGTTCTGGCCTCTCTCCGCAACCTTGCCCTTCCTAAATCCCAACTCCTCATTCCCTCTCCTTGTCTGGCAATCCCTGCTGGGATTTCTCCCTTGCAGAAGCCCAGCAGGACGGGGCTGTTTCACCTCTAAATGCAGAATTGTTACGTAAGTGCCCCTGGCAGGAGCTCCGTGCTCCGTGCACGGGGTCGCTCGCAGCAATTTGGGATTTTAATAGACATCAAAACAGGAAAACATTCCCAGTTATGCAATAGGAGCCCTGATTGAAACCAGAAGCAGCCACCAGCTCCCAAAAAAAGAATTGGGAGCAGCCAAGTGGTGTCCACACAGCTCAGCATTGCTGAGCCCTCCCTCTCCATCCCAGAATTCCCACCACTTGTCTGGAACCAAACCCAATGCCCTGGGACAGGGCCTCTCCTGGCTCCTCATGGAAGCACCTTCAAGGTGTTCTTCTAACAGGGACCTTCCCAAGTCACCTCTGCTCCTCCCAAACCCTTCCAGGCTCTAGGAATCATTTCTGAGAAATCATTTCTGAGGTTTAAACCTTCCAAATTCAGGGCAGGAACAGCTCAGGAGCTGGTGATTAACTCATCCCACCACCTGAGCTCTCATTTCCTAGACACCAGGGAATTATCTCTCCATGATTTCCGCTGCTCCCTCCCTCTCCATCCCAGAATTTCCACCATTTGCCTGGAAGTCAACCTAAATCCCTGGGACAGGGCCTCTCCTGATTCCTCATGGAAGCACCTTCCAAGGTGTTCTTCCAACAGGGACCTTCTCAAGTCATCTCTCCTCCTCCCAAACCCTTTTCCAGGCTCTAGGAATAATTTCTGAGGTTTAAACCTTTCAAATTCAGGGCACAAACATCTCAGAAGCTGGTGGTCAGCTCATCCCACCACCTGAGCTCTCGTTTCCCAAACACCAGGGAATTCTCTCTCCATGATTTCCACTGCTCCCTCCCTCTCCATCCCAGAATTCCCACCACTTGTCTGGAACCAAACCCAATTCCCTGGGACAGGGCCTCTCCTGATTCCTCATGGAAGCATCTCTGAAGCTGCTCTTCCAACAGGGACCTTCCCATTCCCCCACCTCTGCTCCTCCCAAACTCTCCTGCAATATTCCAACCCTTTTCCAGGCTCTAGGAATAATTTCTGAGTTTTAAACCTTTCAATTTCAGGGCACAAACAGCTCAGGAGCCAATGGTGAACTCATCCCACCACCTCAGCTCTCATTTCCTAGACACCAGGGAATTATCTCTCCATGATTTCCACTGCTCCCTCCCTCTCCACCCCAGAATTCCCAACCTCTGTCAGGAAGTCAACCCAATTCCCTGGGACAGGGCCTCTCCTGGTTCCTCATGGAAGCATCTCTGAAGCTGCTCTTCCAACAGGGACCTTCCCATTCCCCCACCTCTGCTCCTCCCAAGCCCTCCTGCAACATTCCAACCCTTTTCCAGGCTCTAGGAATAATTCCTGAGGTTTAAACCTCAGGAACTTCAGGGCAGGAACAGCTCAGGAGTTGGTGGTGAGCTCATCCACCTCATTCTCCCAGAACCTAAGGAAAACTGAAGAGCTCTCATTTCCTAAACACAGGGGATTCTCTCTCTCTGTAATTCCCATTTTTCCAGGCTCTCACTGCTGCCCAGCCTCCCTGGAACAAGGGGATGGAGCAGCTGCACCCTGCAGGAATTCCAGGGATTAAAGGAATCTCTGTGTTTCAGAGGCAGCTGCAGGAGGCAAACGTTACCAAACACCAAAAACCAGGGAAATAAATGAAAATCAGTTAAGGAATGGGATAAAACTCCAGGATTGCCTTTGTGGCTTCTTCCCTTGAGGGCTGAAACAGGAACAGACTGAGAGAGAAAGGTCATTTAGTGGGATGAGGAGGTTTGGAAAAGCCACAGGAAGGGGATGAGCCAAGGGTGAGACAACAATGAACAGGAGATTTCAGTGTGCCACAGCCTGGGATTTAAAACAGGGATCAGCCTGAGATTCCCAATGTTCTGGGGTCAGCAGAAGGTTTGGATGAGGAGTCAGCTGCTCAGAGCCTGCAGGGCTTGCAGGGAGCAGCAGGATGAGGAGAGGACACCATGGGAGGACCCCAAATGTCACCTGAAGGTGACACCAAGCAGCTGCCAGGCCCACCACAATCCCTTGGGACACGGAATTGTGGAATCATGGAATGGTTTGGGTGGGAAGGGACCTTAAGGATCATCTCATTCCAACCCCATCCATGGGCAGGGACACCTCCCACTGTCCCAGGGTGCTCCAAGCTGGCCTTGGACACTTCCAGGGATGCAGAGGCAGCCACAGCTTCCTCTGTCCCACTTTGGATATTCCAGTTGGATGATTCCAGCAAGGAAAACCAAGCCTAAGAACTCCCAGAGATCCCAGAAAGGTGTGGCTGACAGGGGAACCCCACAATGCAGGAGCCAGGAGAACACCAGGGCTCAGAACCCCTCCAGTGCTCCCTGGAGCATCCCAAACCCAACTTTGAGATGGATTTTCCAGCTGCTGTTGAAGCCACAGCCAGGAATGGTCAGACCCACGCCCTGCAGGCAGCACATCCCCGGGTGTGTCCCTCCCTCCCTAAATAAAACTGCACTAAATATTCTGTGCCAACAGCAGCTCAGGTTATCCCCACATCCCCATTATCCACCAACACAACCCAGAATTCCAGAGAAAAGGGTTTTTCACCCAGTTGTGCACTGCAGGATTTAAAAGGAAGCACAAGGAGCTCAGCTCAGAGCTGGCTTTACCCCTGAACCTGCCCCAGACTCTCCTGGGACCCACCCTGCAGGTTGTCACCCCCAGTGACCACACAGGGACACTCTGAGCACCACCACACCACGGAGCCTGCCCCAAATGATCCCAAAACAACCCGCAGGAACTTCCCAGGGAATCAACAACAAACGAGGAGAAAATCCAATTATTCCTTGGGATTGGAAGACGAAGGTTTGGGGGGTTTTCAATTAGCAGAACCAGGGTGCAAAAGCTGCTCAGGTCACGGTGTTGTGCAAGGGATGGCTGCAGAGCTGATTTCCCCAAATCACCAAATGGGTTCCTTCTGCTGCAGCCCAGGCCTCGTAAACAAACTCATTATGCTGCATCTTGAAAGGAGTAAACAAATAGTTGGCATCTGAAAGCAGAGCTCTTGCACAACCTCACCCAAACTCCTGCCCGGCTGGACGGGTGTGTGGAGCCCCCGCGGTACCGGGGACACCTTGGGGACACCCTGGGGACACCCTGGGGACAGCCAGGCCCGGTGCTGTTGGAGGTGCCACCAGCAGCAGCTGCTGAACCCCTCCAGGCTGGTGGTGGCACCAGGGCCTGTGCCCAGCCTGGCCACTGCCACCCTCTGGTCCTGCTGGGACGGCCACTGCACCCCTGGTGCTGCAGAGTGCAGGGCAGGGAGTCCAGAGGGGACAGGGGACACCAGCCTGCCCCAGGGGATGTCACCATACTCCAGGGACACCAGCCTGCTCCAGGGGACACCAGCCTGCTCCAGGGACACCAGCCTGCCCCAGGGGATGTCACCGTGCTCCAGGGACACCAGCCTGCTCCAGGGGATGTCACCATACTCCAGAGACACCAGCCTGCTCCAGGGGATGTCACCATACTCCAG
>JAWWMR010000206.1:71329682-71342042 GCA_035047985.1 Basileuterus tristriatus
TGGCACTGAAGGACCCAGGATGGCACCAAAGGACTCAGGATGGCACTGTGGGACCCAGGATGGCACTGTGGGACCCAGGATGGCACTGTGGGACCCAGGATGGCACTGTGGGACACAAGATGGCACTGTGGGACCCAGGATGGCACTAAAGGACCCAGGAGCTGCTCCCTGCCAGGGGTTGGCACTAAAGGGCCAAAAACACCTCCCAGGTGGAAAAAGGGAAGGTTGTTTTCTGACTCCAGCATTTCTAGATTCCAAAGCTGGCAGGGGATGGCAGGGTGGCAGTGCCACTCTCCAATGGCACTGGACAAAGCCACATAAAAGAATGCAGAACATGGAGTTATTTACAGAAAGGGGGTGAGAACGTTTGTTACAAGAGTGTCAACATCAGAGAGGGCTCAGGAAATCTTAAAAAATCAGGGGGACAGGGGGAAAGGGCTGGGGGTGCCCACACAGGGACCCCCACCCTGCAGGTGACACATCCACCATGCACAGGCACGAGCCAGGAGCTGTGTGGGGTGTCCTGGAGCTCTTTGGGGTGTCCTGGAGCTCTTTGGGATATTCTGGAGGTGTTTGGGATGTCCTGGAGCTCTTTGGGATGTCCTGGAGTTGTTTGGGATATTCTGGAGTTGTTTGGGATGTCCTGGAGCTCTTTGGGATATTCTGGAGCTGTTTGGGATGTCCTGGAGTTGTTTGGGGTGTCCTGGAGCTGTTTGGGGTGTCCTGGAGTTGTTTGGGATGTCCAGGAGCTCTTTGGGATATTCTGGAGCTCTTTGGGATGTCCTGGAGGTGTTTGGGATGTCCAGGAGCTGTTTGGGATATTCTGGAGCTCTTTGGGATGTCCTGGAGCTCTTTGGGATGTCCTGGAGCTGTTTGGGGTGTCCTGGAGTTGTTTGGGATATTCTGGAGCTCTTTGGGATATTCTGGAGCTCTTTGGGATGTCCTGGAGTTGTTTGGGATATTCTGGAGCTGTTTGGGATATTCTGGAGGTTTTTGGGATGTCCTGGAGCTGTTTGGGATATTCTGGAGATGTTTGGGATATTCTGGAGATGTTTGGGATGTCCAGGAGCTGTTTGGGATGTCCTGGAGCTGTTTGATTGATATTTGGAATATGAAATTCTTCTGATCAGGACATTCTAGGATTCATATTTAGAATATGGAATTCTTCCCATTGGGATATTCCAGGATTCCTATTTGGAATATGAAATTCTTCCCACTGGGATATTCTAGGATTCCTGTGTGGAGTATGGAATTTTTCCCACTGGGATATTCCAGGATTCCTATTTGGAATATGGAATCCTTCCCATCAGAACATTCCAGGATTCCTGTGTGGAATGTGGAATTCTTCCCATCAGGGCATTCCAGGATTCCCTGTGGAATATGAAATTCTTCCCACTGGGACATTCCAGGATTCCCTGTGGAATATGAAATTCTTCCCACTGGGATATTCCAGGATTCCCTGTGGAATGTGGAATTCTTCCCACTGGGATATTCCAGGATTCCCTGTGGAATGTGGAGTTCTTCCTGCTCCTGGGGCAGTGGGAGGTGTCCCTGCCATGGGACAAGCTGACCCTTGAGGTCCCCCCATCCCAAAGGCTTTGTGGCTCAGGGCCCCATTAATGGCTAACGAGGCCAGCGAGGAGCTCACAGATTAACCCAGGCCTGAGCTGAGCTCAGCTCTGGCCTGAGCTGTCCTGGCCCACAGAGCTTCCCTGCCTTAATGAGTAATTAATTCGTTTGCTGTGGAGGTTAATGAGGAGGCACTGCAGAAACGATCTGTGATTAATTAAACCACCTTGAGCTGTGCAGGCACAGCAGCTGAGCTGAGCTTAGGGATGGATCCAAGCTGAGCCTAGGGACAGATCTAAGATGGGCCTAGGGATGGATCCAAGCTGGGCCTATGGATGGATCTAAACTGGGACTTGGGCTGGATCCAATTTGGGACTAAGGATGGATCCAAGCTGGGAGTAAGGCTAGATCCAAACTGGGCCTAGGACTGGATCCAAACTGGGACTAGTGATGGATCTAAGGTGGGATTAGGGCTGGATCCAAGCTGGGCCTAGGGCTGGATCCAAGCTGGGCCTAGGGCTGGATTCAAGCTGGGCCTAGTGATGGATCCAAGATGAGACTAGGACTGGATCCAAGCTGGGCCTAGGGCTGGATCCTGACTTTGGCATTGTTCCTGGAGCTGGTCTGGACCTACCAATCCCACCAAGGGTTGGAGTGGGCCCTGCAGACCAACAGCCACCCCCATCCAGTGGGAAAAGCTGCAGAAATTGGTTTTCCCTTGGTTTTTCTGTACCCCACCCAAAGCCAGACTCTGTCTTGCTCAGCCTGGTGCCTTTCAAGCCTCCTTCCCTGAATCCTGGAATCCCAGAAGGGTTTGGGTTCGAATGGACCTTAAAGCTCATCCAGCCCCAACTCCCTGCCCTGGGCAGCAGTTTTTAAAACACTTCTCAATTACCCCATCCCTAAATAAATAAAAACCTTAATCCAACACCAGGTGAGCCAGGCACACCCAGCACAGCTGCACTGCTCATCCTCCGCCTGCCCTCAAAACCCTCCTGAGCACAGGATGATCCCAGAGAATCCCTGGCATTCCCATCCTGCTGGGATCCCAATCCTGGCAGGCTCAGGAAGATCCCAGCTCTGAGTTCAGGCAGAAAGGGTGAGAAAATCATGTCCATCCCTCCTGTGCTGGTAATCCCAATGAATCCCAGTGAATCTCTGGCATTCCCATCCTGTCAGGATCCCAGCTCTGAGTTCAGGCAGAAAGGGTGAGAAAATTGTGTCCATCCCTCCTGTGCTGGAGGCTCTGCCCTTCCCCAAACACGGGATGATCCCAGTGAATCCCTGTCCTTCCAGGGATTTTAGGATGCTGGGAGGCCCTGAAAGACCCTCAGCTCTGGGTTCAGACAGAAAAAGGGACCAAGCTCCCATCGCTCCTGTGCTGGTGGCTCAGCCCTCCCGGAGCACGGGACAATCCCACGGGATGAATTCCTGGCATTCCCATTCTGCTGCCGACCCTGGCAGGCTCTGGAATATCCCAGCTCTGAGTTCAGACAGAAATGGAGAGAAAACCATGCCCATCCCTCCTGTGCTGATGATCCCAATGAATCCCTGTCCTTCCCATGCTTTTGGAAGATCCCAGTGAATCCCTGTCCTTCCCATGCTTTTGGAAGACTCCAGCTCCAAGTTGGGGCAGGAAGGGCGATCCCCCCGCGCTGCTCCCACCCCGAGAGGGATGCCCCGGGGCTCGCAGCCCGTGTCCCTCTCTGTGTCCCTCCCAGGGGCTCGCAGCCCGTGTTCCTCCCCGTGTCCCCCCCCCATGTGGCTGCCCGGGGCCGTTCGGGCGGGCCGTGTCCCTCCCCGTGTCCCTCTCCGTGTCCCACCCCGGGACTCGCAGCCTGTGTCGCTTCCCGGTACCTGCGGCCCGTGTCCCTCCCCGGTACTCGTTCCCCGTGTGCCTCCCCGGGACTGGTTCCCCGTGTCCCTCCCAGTGTCCCTCTCCGCGTCCCTCCCCAATACCTGCAGCCGGTGTCCCTCCCGGTGTCCCTCCCGGTACTGGCAGCCGGTGTCCCTCCCGGTGTCCCTCCCAGTGTCCCTCCCGGTACTTGCAGCCCTCCCCGCTACTTGCAGCCCGTGTCCCTCCCGTGCCGGTCCCCGGGGCTCGCTCCCGTGTCCCTCTCCGTGTCACTCCCCGTGTCCCTCTCCGTGTCTCTCCCGTGTCCCTCCCGGTGTCCCTCCCGGTGTCCCTCCCGGTGTCCCTCCCGGTGTCCCTCCCGGTACTCGCAGCCCTCCCCGGTACTTGCAGCCCGTGTCCCTCCCCGTGTGGCTCCCGGGGCCGCTCGGGCGGGCCGTGTCTCTCCCGGTACCCTCTCCCCGTGTCCCTCCCCGGTACCCTCTGCCCGTGGCTGTGCCCGGGGCTCGCTCCCTGTGTCCCTCCCCGTGTCCCTCTCTCCCCGTGTCCCTCCCCGTGTCCCTCTCTCCCCGTGTCCCTCTCCCCCGGTGTGTCTCCCGGTCCCCGCTCGGGGCCGTGCCGCGGTTCGGAGCGGAGCGGGGCCGGGAGCCGCATTCACATTCCTGCCGCGAGCGCACTTGTCAGCCGAGCTGTCAGTGCCGCCGTAATGGGGCCACGGCGGTCACTCGTGTTGGGAGTAAACACAGCCGAATCTGAGAAAACAAGAGCAGAGCCCCGAGCTCCCGGCACGGCGGCACAGCCCCGCCGCTCCCGGGGGCGCTGCCCGGGCTGCCCCCGCCGCCCGCCCCAAACACCCCCCCGGGGATGGGGGGCGCTGCCCGACACCCCCGGAATGTGATCCGGGGTTCAAAAGGGGCGGTTTGGGGACATGCAGGGACATCCCCGGCCTGCAGCTGCTCGGGGACACGAGACGGTGGAGCACCAGGTCGGGGACTTCCAGCACAAACAGCCCCAGCGCTTGGTTCTGATTTTTGGAGCTTAAAAATGGAGTTTTGCACATCCCTGAGCCCGTTCGGAGTAAGGGTCCAGCCTCCCTGTCACCCCTCAACATCCCCCGGGCGCCCTGCGCTCCTCCTGCCACCCCAGCGGTGTCACCAGAGCCAGAGGGGACACCTGGGCCAGGTGGGACGGAGCCGGCTCGGCAGCAGCACCGGGAGGGACCGGGGGCTCCGTGGGGCCGCAGCCCCGAGGAGGAGGAGGAGGAAGAGCAGCTCTGGGAGCCGTCATTGCCGCTGCTTCGTTTGGGAACGTTCCCCCAACTCCCAAAGGCTCCAACAAAGGGGCGGCCGCGCTGAAAAGCCGCGGGTTGGGGACAAAGAGGGGATGGGGCTGCCGAGGGCAGGGCGGGCACAGCCCCGGCCGTGCCCCATCTCCTGCTCCATCCCTCACCCCAAATCCACGCAATGCTGCTCCCCCGCTCCCTTTATTCACAGCCACAAACCCTAAAAAAGCTGCAAACGCCGCCCAACATTTCCTGCGGGCGGGGAGGGGAGCGGGCAGTTTTTATCCTCCTCCAAACCCGACACGAAATGTTGGGGTCACTCCTCCTTTGAAATCCCCCGCGGCCTTTCTTCCCATTAAACCAGCTCCCAGCTCACAAGTTTCTTCCCCACCCTCCCCCCCTCCCCGTTTTTTTGGTTGTGGTTTTTTTTTTTTTTTTTTTTAATTTAATAATAAAGCATCTCAGATCTCGGAGCTGCAACTCATCTCACACCTAAGCGAGATTGCGTTTTGCACAAGCCTTTCAGCTGTTTTCTCAATCTCTCCTCTGTCTCATTCTCAATTCAGGCAGTTGCTATAGGTATGTTTTAATCCCCAGCATGGTAGATTTTAATTAGTCTTTGTACAGATGGCCAATTAACATTCATTACTTTTGCCTTGAGCGATTAATTATGAGTTTGGATAGAAGGGGAGATGCAGACAGGAAAGATGGGCAGGTGAATAAAAAAAGGGATTTTAATCAGAGTTTGGGAATTTTTTTCCCTCTTTTCTGGTTTATATATATACACACGCACATGGGAAGAGGAGGGAAAAGAGGCGACACCGTGCGAGTCACATTCCCAGAGAGCCATTCCAGCCCCGGAGCCGCGGGAACGGCACCTCCAGCAGGGGATGCTGCGGCTCTGGGGCCGCGGCGCTGCCAAAACCCTCGCAGGGATGGAGCGAGCGGGGCAGGGAGCGCTGGAGTGACCCCGCTCCCTGTGCCCGCCTGGGAATCGCATCCCAAAGGATTTGGGTGCCTGGGCATGCGGCTGGAGCGGTGCCAGGGCGCTGGGGACAGCGGTGACACAGAGCGGTGACACAGAGCGGTGACACAGAGCGGTGACACAGAGCCGCGTCTCGGTGCGCAGGACGGGCCCCGCGATTGTCCCCTCCCGAGCCCCGGTGACACGTCGCTAATTCTTCCTAATTGATTTTTCACGCCGCTGGGAGGGAGACGGTGACATCCAACAAGAGCGCGCTGATGTCGCGGCTTTCTGCGGCATGAAAGGGGCCGGCGGCTCCCCCCGAGCCCGGATGCCTCCGCCGGGGATGGGTAGCCATGGTAGCCGGGCTGGGCCAGCCTCTGCCGTGCCAGGCTCTGCCGGGCTGTCGTACCAGCCCCTCCCGGGCTAGGCCTGCCGTGCCAGACTCTCCCGGGCTTGGCCTGCCGTGCCAGGCTCTCCCAGGCTTGGCCTGCCGTGCCAGGCTCTGCCGGGCTGTCGTGCCAGCCTCTCCCGGGCTAGGCCTGCCGTGCCAGGCTCTCCTGGGCCAGCCTCTGCCGTGCCAGGCTCTCCTGGGCCAGCCTCTGCCGTGCCTGCCATGCCAGGCTGTCCCGTGCCAGCCGCTATTGCAGGACAAGGGCTGGAGAGGGAGAGCAGAGAAGGGAGAGGAGCAAAGGGAAAGCAGCAAGGGAGAGCAGGAAAGGGAAAACTGAAAGGGGAGAGCGGCAAGGGGGAAAAATAACAAGGGAAAAAAGCAAGGGGAAAGCAGAAAGAGAGAGCAGCAAAGGGAAGAGTGTAAGGGGAAAGAGGCAAAGGGAGAGCAGAGAACAGAGAGTGGCAAAGGGAAAACTGCAAGGGGAAAACAGGAAAAGGAAAAGTGCAAGGGGAAAGCAGCAAGGGAGAGCAGCGAAGGGAAAAAACTGCAAGGGGAGAGAGGCAAAGGGAGAGCATGAAAGGGAAACTGCAAGAGGAGAGCAGGAAAGGGAAAATTGCAAGGGGAGAACAGGAAAGGGAGAGCAGAGAAGGGAGAGCAGCAAAGGGAGAGCAGGAAAGTGAAAACTGCAAGGGGAGAGAGGCAAAGGGTAAAAAACAGCAAAGGGAGAGCAGCAGGGGGAAGGGAGAGCAGCAAAACCCCTCGGGCCTCTCGGTGCCCCTGCCTGGCACAGAGACTGTGCCATATTCCCACTGTCCCATCCCATGGTGGGTTTGGGGGGCTGCCAGGGGCTGGTCCTTGGGAAACGGGATCATGGAAGGATCCGGGGACAGGATCCATCCTGCAGGACCCGCGGGGCTCACCCCGGAGCTGGGATCGCTCTTTGGAGGGGCAGGAGGGACTGGAGCCCTCCTGGCACAGAGGGATGAGGCTGCTGTCACCCGGGCATGTGGGGACCTGGGGGACGTGTCACCTGCACCCTGCCATGGCCTGAGGGTGGCTGTGTCACCTGCACCCTGCCATGGCCTGAGGGTGGCTGTGTCACCCGTGTCCCAGAGGGGTCACTGGGTGACTGTGTCACCTGGATCCTGGCACAATCCCTGGGTGTCTGTGTCACCTGGATCCCAGAACGTTCCCTGGATGTCTGTATCACCTGGATCCTGATGCATTCCCTGGCTGTCTGTGTCACCTGTGTCCCAGAGCATTCCCTGGCTGTCTGTCTCACCCATTTCCCAAAGCATTCCCTGGGTGCCTCCCCACCCTGGCAGTGCCCCTGAGGATGCCCCAGCTCACCCCACCGCAGAGCTCTGGGCATGGCTGGGTGCCCTGGAGCCCCAAACCCACGCTGGGCACCCCCAGGGGCTCTGCTGCTGCCACCACCCCCTGCAGGAGCTGCACCCCAGCTCTGCCCCTCAGGGAGCAGCGTGGCCAGGCCAGGCTGTCCCCTCCAGGTGACACACAGGTGGGACAGCCAGCAGGCAGCAGGAGGGCTCCCAAACCCCTCTGAGCAGCTCGGGGGGCAGAGTTTGGGGGAGCCCGGGGGGCTCGGGAGGCTCCGTCCCCACCTGCAGAGCCGTGGCAGGGTATGGCCCTCTGCAAGTGTGTGCCATGGAAATGTGCACATTTCCTAAAAGCAATATGGAACAGCTAAATATACTGCTCACAAATCTGTTTACACTAATAATGGCTGGGAGCCTGCCATCCATATGACTGCACCGAGCCATCGATTCAGCAAAACTCCCTGCAAATCCCTCGCACGAGGAACAAACCCACGGCGCTTCACATTTCCATTTTTCCTGCTTGTTTTTTTTCCTTTCTCTCCCTGCTTGTCGGGGAAGGGGGAGCAGGGATTGACCCACAAACTCAGTGGGATAAACCCACAAACACAGTGAGATAAAGCCTCAAACACAGTGGGATAAACCCCTAAACAGAGTGTGATAAACCCTCAAACACAGTGGGATAAACCCACAAACCCAGTGGGTTAGACCCCTAAACATGGTGGGTTAAACCCACAAACACAGTGGGTTAAACCCACAAACACGGTGAGATAAAGCCCCAAACACAGTGGGATAAACCTCTAAACAGAGTGGGATAAATCCCCAAAGAGGGTGGGATAAACCCCCAAACAGGTTGGGATAAACCCACAAACACGGTGCAATAAACCCCTAAACAGGGTGGGATAAACCCCCAGACAGGGTGGGATAAAGCCCCAAACACAGTGGGTTGAACCCCCAAACTCAGTGAGATAAACCCCCAAACAGGGTGGGTTAAACCCCCAAACTCAGTGGGTTAAACCCCCAAACACAGTGGGATAAACCCCCAAACACGGTGGGTTAAAACCCCAAACAGGGTGGGTTAAAACTCCAAACAGGGTGGTATAAACCCCCAAATTCAGTGGTATAAACCCCCAAATTCAGTGGGATAAACCCCCAAACTCAGTGGGATAAACCCCCAAACTCAGTGGGTTAAACCCCCAAACTCAGTGGGTTAAAACCCCAAACACGGTGGGATAAACCCACAAACCCAGTGGGTTAAACCCCCAAACCCAGTGGGTTAAACCCCAAACCCAGCCCCACTTTACCCACCCCTCATCGCCTCTCCCAGGATGGGGACGCTCAGCAAAGGGAATTCCCAGCCCCGCTCCAAGCTCCGGAGCTGCCTCCAGGGCTGAACGAACACAATATTTACCCATTTCCCACCCAACTGAAGGGTCCGAGGCAGCATTTTGGCGCCGGGCTCTTTCCCATTTTCAAAAAAAGAGGAAAAAAATATATAAAAAGAGGGAAAAAAAGCCCCTTGGGAATTGGCAGCTCGTGGTGTATTAATGGAAAAGCTGCAGACTTGGCTCCGGCTCACCTCCCCAACATAATGTTAAATGGCAGCAAGGCACTATAGCAGTCATTTACATATGGTGCTTATAGACGCCAAACTTATTAACACAATAAAACTGCTGCGCCAGGAGCTTTCCTGCCTATTTTTCTCCTGGAGAATGTCAGTGTTGGAAGCACCTATCCGCCTGGTATGGAAACACCCGGGGCTGCCTTTCATATGGCACCGGCAAAATAAATAAATGACTCAGCCAGGGGCCCCCTCCGACCACTCCCCGAGGGAGGAGGGAGGGAGGGGAGGATGGAGGGGGATCCGCGGGCTCGGGGCTTTGGGGGCTGGGGAGACCACGGGAATCCACCAGGATGGAGCAGAACCCCCTGGAAAAGCTCATTTCCTCCTGCCTGGGGGCAGCTCCACTCCAGGATTGGCTTTAACCTCCCCTCTGAGGTGTCCCCGGAGCTGGGAGGGACAGCTTGAGCCATTTCTGGGTGGGTTTTCCGGGAAAAGCAGCACCAGTGATTCCAGAGAAGGTGCCCAGGAGCTTCCAGCAGGGGAATGCTCCGTGTGGGAAAGCAGGAAAATTCCCAGCAGTGGTTTGGCTCTGTAGGAAGTTTGGTGTCAGAAGTGACATTTGGAGCAGTGTCCCGGTGCCACCTGATGGGATTTTGGGGGTTGGAGGGCAGCCGGCTCTGCTGATCCGCCCTGGTGTGGCACTGCCAGGGCCCCCGGGGGTTTTGGGGACTCTCTGGGGTCCCACAGCTCCTGTCCCCGAGGTTTCCTGGCCCTGCAGGCTGGCGGGGGATGGTGCTGAGGGGCTGGGGGGGTCACACTCCGGTGCCCCCCGGGCTGGATGTGCCATTTTTGGGGGGTAATTCCCCAGAAAGACATTTCTGCTGGAATGAGCATTTCTGAGGTGACACCTGACTGCCCTGGTGGGGGGACATTAACGGGACACCAACCTCACCCCAAAGCATGGGGAGCTCTGCCTGACCCTAAAAACAGCAGTGTGCCAGCTCTTCTGGGAGCTGCCAGGGGGATAAACCCAAATGAGCCTGACCCTAAAACAGGGTGCCAGCTCTTCCTGGAGCTGCCAGGGGGATAAACCCAAACCAGCACAGGGGATCCTGGCTGATCCTAAAATCGGGGTGCCAGCTTTTCTGGGAGCCCTGGTGGGATAAACCCAAACCAGCGCCAGGATCAGCCCTGGAGCTGCTCCCCACAGCACCCCCGGGGGTTACAGGGACAGGGCTGAGGGAGGGTCTGTCCCCAAAAGGGCGTGGCAGTGCCACACAACCTGCCACAGGCCATGGCAGTGCCACAGGGCATGGCAGTGCCACAGGACAATGGAATCATGGCAGTGCCACACAGCCATGGCAGTGCCACACAACCACATCAGTGCCACATGGACATGGCAGTGCCACAGGGAACTGTGACACAGGGAGCAGTGACACAGAACAATGGCAGAGACACAGGGACATGGCAGAGACACAGGGCAGGGCAGTGACACAGGACACAGCAGTGACACAGAACAATGGCAGAGACACAGGACATGGCAGAGACACAGGGCAGGGCAGTGACACAGGGCAGGGCAGTGACACACAGACATGGCAGTGCCACAGGTAACAGTGACACAGAGGATGGCAGTGACACAGGGCCATGGCAGTGACACAGGGGCATTGCAATGACACAGTGCATGGCAGTGACACAGAACAATGGCAGTGACACAGGGGATGGCAGTGACACAGGGGATGGCAGTGACACAGGACATGGCAGTGACACAGGGGATGGCAGTGACACAGGGCAGGGCAGTGACACAGGACATGGCAGTGACACAGGTAACAGTGACACAGAACAATGGCAGTGACACAGGACATGGCAGTGACACAGAGGATGGCAGTGACACAGGGCAGGGCAGTGACACACAGACATGGCAGTGACACAGGTCCATGGCAGTGCCACAGGTAACAGTGACACAGAGGATGGCAGTGACACAGGGCAGGGCAGTGACACAGGGAACAGTGACACAGAACAATGGCAGTGACACAGGGGATGGCAGTGACACAGGGCCATGGCAGTGACACAGGGAACAGTGACACAGAACAATGGCAGTGACACATGGACATGGCAGTGACACAGGGAACAGTGACACAGAACAATGGCAGTGACACAGGGCCATGGCAGTGACACAGAACAATGGCAGTGACACAGGGGATGGCAGTGACACAGGGCCATGGCAGTGACACAGGGGCATTGCAATGACACAGGGCCATGGCAGTGACACAGGGCAGGGCAGTGACACATGGACATGGGAATGACATAGGACAATGGAATGACACAGGACGTGGCAGTGACACAGGACATGGCAGTGACACAGGACGTGGCAGTGACACAGGACATGGCAGTGCCACACACAGCGCTTCACACCCATGGGGTCTGGATCGCTTTCCCAAAATCCCTGTCCTGTGTCACTGTTGAACAGGAGTGACCAGAGCTGTCCCTGTCCTGTGTCACTGCTGGACAGGGGTGACCAGAGCTGTCCCTGTCCTGTGTCACTGTTGAACAGGAGTGACCCGAGCTGTCCCTGTCCTGTGTCACTGCTGGGCAGGAGTGACCAGAGCTGTCCCTGTCCTGTGTCACTGCTGGGCAGGAGTGACCAGAGCTGTCCCTGTCCCAGGAGCAGCCCAGGCCACCAAGGGCTGGGATGTCCCAGCTCCTGGAAAGGTTTCCCAGGGCCAGGGGCACGTCCCCATCCCCTGGAGCTGTTCCCAGGCCTGAGATGATCCCACCAGGAGCTGGATGTCAACATCTACCAGGACGTGGCTGCCAGGTCCTGTTTGCTTTGCAGGCCCAGCATTCCTGTCCCCTGCAGCCCCCAGGGCCACAGCTGTGTCCCCTCCAGGGACCCTCAGGATGTGGCACCCTGGCTGTGCCCAGGACCTGTCACAGCAGGTCCCAGCGTGCCGGGGCAGGGTCTGGAGAGAAGAGGGGGATGCAGCCCCGTGGAAAGGCCAAGGAGAGCCTGTGGAGGTGGGTGGGAACCCAGCAGCCTCCTTCCCTGCTGGAATGGGCTCTCCCAGTCCGGAACTGGGGGATTGGAGTGGCTTCCTGTTCATAGACTCAGGGTGGGATCCTCTCTCAATCAGCCTGATCCCATAAACTCCACCCATCCACCCATCCATCCATGGATCCATCCCTCATCCATCCATCCATCCATCCATCCATCCATCCATCCACCCCCATCCATCCATCCATCATCCATCCATCCATCCATCCATCCATCCATCCATCCATCCATCCATCCACCATCATCCATCCATCCATCATCCATCCATCATCCATCCATCATCCATCCATCATCCATCCATCATCCATCCATCCATCATCCATCCATCCATCCATCCATCCATCCATCC
>JAWWMR010000206.1:71364849-71378311 GCA_035047985.1 Basileuterus tristriatus
CAGGAGAGCTGATAAATGATGGGAAATGTCTCTGTGAGTCCTTCCTTCCCCCAGCTCTCCCAGCCCCTCTGGATGGAACCATCCTGCCCCATGGATCTGTGGTGTCTCAGCAGCATTTCAGGTCACTGACCAGCTCCCCTTGGATTATGGGGCTTGGAGCACCTGGCCTGGTGGGAAGTGTCCATGATCATGGAAGGTGTCACTGTCCATGGAAAGTGTCCCAGTCCACAGAAGGTGTCCTTGACCATAGAAAATGTCCCTGGCCATGGAAGGGGTCCATGAAAGGTGTCCTTTGTCATGGAAGGTGTCCATGAAAGGTGTCCTTGCTCATGGAAGGTGTCCATGGCCATGGAAGGGGTCCATGGAAAGTGTCCCTGGCCATGGAAAGTGTCCCTGGCCATGGAAGGTGCCCATGGAAGATGTCCTTGCTCATGAAAGGTGTCTTTGCTCATGAAAGGTGTCCTTGCTCATGGAAGGTGTCCATGAAAGGTGTCCTTGCTCATGGAAGGTGTCCCTGTCCATGGAAAGTGTCCTTGCTCATAGAAGTTGTTCCTGGCCAGGGAAGGTGTCCCTGTTCATGGAAGGAGTCCCTGATCATGGAAAGTGTCCATGAAAGGTGTTCCTGGCTATGGAAGATGGCCCTGGAAGGTGTCCCTGTCTAAGGAGGGTATCCCTGACCATGGAAGGTGATCGTAGAAGGTGTCCCTGTCCATGGAAAGTGTCACTGTTCATGGAAGGTGTCCCTGGAAGATGTGCCTGTCCATGGAGGGTATCCCTGACCATGGAAGGTGTCCCTGGCCATGGGAGATGTCCATGTCCATGGAAGGTGTTCCAGATCATGGAAGGTGTCCCTGTCCACGGAAGGTGCTCATGGAGGGTGTCCCTGGCCATGGAAAGCATCCATGGAAGGTGTCCCTGACCATGGAAAGTGTCCCTGACCATGGAAAGCATCCATGGAAGGTGTCCCTGGCCATGGCAGGGGGTGGCTGAGATGGTTTTAGGTCCCACCCCACCCAAAGCACTGAAGTGTCCCCATGGATGGATCCCTCAGGAACGAGACAAGGACAGCAGTGCTGGCTGAGGAATCCTCCTGCAATTGCTACAGCCAACTGAGGGGGACCTGAAGGTGAGAGAACTCGTGAAATACTCCAAAAACCTTTTGATTAAATCACAGAAAACATTTTTCAGAGCATCCCCAGCCTCTGGTTGCAGAGCCCAGCAGCTGTGGAGCCCCAAGGCCTCTCCATGCCCTGCTCTGAACAGCACCAGCCACCCCCAGGGTTGGCATTTCCTAAATCCACAATTCCAGCTTTTCATTTATCCATTTGCTGCCCTGAGGAGCTCTCTCCTGACAGAGATTTTCCTCCCATGCAAGCATCCAAAGATTATCAGCTCAGCTTTGTTAAAACCAAAGACAAAACTCGTGCTTCTCCTCAGCAAGGCAGATTGTTGCCTGAAATGTTGGTGTTAAAGCTCTTTCCTGACAACTCCCCAGTTTCTCTACCCAGCTGAAATCCTGGTGTGCCCCAAAACTGGGCACAATGGTTGAGAGATGTTCTCATGGCTGAAGTACAAATGGATGATTAATGAATTACTGATATTCAGTTTTCTGCCCAAATCACCGAGTTGGGGGAAAACAGTTTTGAGAGAAACCTGAATTTTGTGAAGCTTTCCTTCAAATTAATAATAAAAATTGAATTTAAGAGGTGACCAATACAGTTCTCTTCATTTTAGGTTTCTCTCAAGTCTTTCTGACCCCTGCCTTTGAAAGAAATGTTCCATTTTCATAATAAAAAAATGTTGTATTCAGTCAAAATGTTTTTCACAAAACCATGGAAAGTCCCCTGACATCTCAAGATTAGATCCATGGAATCATGGAATGGTTTGGCTTGGAAGGGACCTTAAAAATCCTCTCATTTCCACCCTGTCCTGCAGCAGCTGGAGCTGGGTGCTGGTGGCCAAAGCCTTCATGGCAAAGAAAAATCTGGAATGGATAAATCTCAGAGCCAAATATCCCAAATTTACTCCTTTTAATTGTTCCAAATAAAAGAGGAAAGCTGGAAATGCTCTGCCTGTGACAGGACCCATGGTCAGCACTTTTCCACCAGAGCTGGATCAGGGCTGCTGCCTCACCCTGGGTTGGGGGAATTAAAAAGCACCAGAACTTGAAATGAAAATTATCTTTAAACAATAAAAATGGAGGAAAGTTGGAATATTTGGCTGTTCTGGAATATTTGGTTGTTTTGGCTTTTGAGAGTTATTAAGTTCAGGAGATTTTTTTTTGTTCTGGAATGTTTGGCTGTTTTGGAATATTTGGCTGTTGTGGTTCTTGAAGGTTTTTCCATTTCAGGAGACTTTTTGTTTGCCGGGGATGTTCCTGCCCTCAGCTGAAATGGGAATAACCAACTGCCCTGAAGCAGAGCAGATTTCAGGATTTTTGGGGTAGCTGTGGGACTGCAACTTCCCCTCCTTCACTGGGTTGGGCAGTGCTGGTTTCATGGTTGGATTTGATGATTTTAAAGGTTTTTCCTGCCTAAATGATCCCGTGGTTCTGTGGTTTGGTGCTGCTGGGTTAATGGTTGGGTTTGATGACCTTAGAAGTATTTTCCAACCTAATTTCATGATTCTACAATCAAGGGTTGTGGAAACCCAGGGCACCACAGGGAATATTTCTGTGTCTGCTCTGGGGTGCCCTGAGCCCCAGGGCAGCACTGACTTTCACCCTCATTCATGGAGAAAGTTTCCTGGACTTCAAGATAGACCAGAATCCACAAAAGTGTGAAATAGATTATAGAGAGTAGTGTAGATGTATCACTGGATGAGAAATTGAGGTTTTGGGATTTTTAGGATGTTGTGGATGGAAGCAAGGTGGAGGGCACAGGGTGTCATCCTGAGTTTCTTCTTCATGCTTCTTTTTCTCCTCCTTCTCCATGGGTTTGGGTGGCATTTTTTAATTGGGCAGAAAGGTTCTCATTGCAGCTCTTTGGGATCAGTTATTGGGTTAAAAGGGAAAATAATCCGGGTGTCAGTTCTTAATTGGAGAGTTTAGTCTTAAAAGACCTTATAAAAAGAGATTGTTGGCCATTTTGTGCCTTGTAATGAAAAGCAGCTGAATTCACAGCTGTGAGACTGTTTTACTGATAAGAAATAATAAACACCTGAGGCCCAACATGAACTACTGCCTCAAGAGCCTTCAGTCCTGACCCAGAGAAACCCACAACTGGGACCCCCACAAAGGGTGGGACTTTTAAAAGTTTTTTAAACTTTTGGGGAATTACCACAGCACAGCTTCTCTGAGGAAAAATACTCAGCAAAGACCTCGACATTAAATCAGGTGGGAAGAAGGGAAATGTGGATCTGGGGAAGGGAAAAGGAAGGGAAATTTGGGAATGTGGATTTGTGGAGACCTGGATATTTAATCAGGTGGGAGGAAGGGAAATGTGGATTTGGGAAAAGGAAAAGGAAGGGAAATGTGGGAAATTTCCCACATTTGGATTTGTGGACACCTGGACATTTATTCAGGTGGGAAGAAGGGAAATGTGGATTTGAGGAAAGAAAAGGAGGAGAAATGTGGGAATGTGGATTTGTGGACACCTGGACATTAAATCAGGTGGGAAGAAGGGAAATGTGGATTTGGGGAAGGAAAAAGAAGGGAAATTTGGGAATGTGGATTTGTGGAGACCTGGACATTTAATCAGGTGGGAAGAAGGGAAATGTGGATTTGGGGAAAGGAAAGGAAGGGAAATTTGGGAATGTGGATTTGTGGAGACCTGGACATTAAATCAGGTGGGAAGAAGGGAAATGTGGATTTGGGGATAGGAAAGGAAGGGAAATGTGGGATGTGGATTTGTGGAGACCTGGACATTAAATCATGTGGGAAGAAGGGAAATGTGGATCTGGGGAAAGGAAAAGGAAGGGAAATGTGGGATGTGGATTTGTGGAGACCTGGACATTAAATCAGGTGGGAAGAAGGGAAATATGGATCTGGGGAAAGGAAAGGAGGGGAAATGTGGGAATGTGGATTTGTGGCTGGAGCAGGAGCTGCCCTGGCCCAGGGTGTCTCTGCAATGAGTGATGATCACAGCCATGATAACAGAGCACAGGTGGGACCCGAGCCCACACCTGGGGAGGTGACCCCGCTCCCTGCGTGTCCCAGCCTGTCCTGAGCAGCAGCTCCTGAGCTCCAGCCCCGTGGTCATCCCCAGTCCATCCCCCAGGAGCTCTGCTGCTCCCACTGCCCCACCTGAGGGACCTGCTGGGGCCTCAGGGTGACATCAGGGACATGAGGAGCTCCTTCTTGGCCTTGCTGTTTGAAATCTGATGGTTTCTGAGCCTTTCTTTGTGGTTTTTGGGGGATTAAGTTAACACTGAGCTCTCAGAGCCTCAGCACTCCCAGCTTTACAACAATTGGAAGCTCAGCCCCCAGCATGGCACCAGCTCCAGGTCACTGCAGAGTCGTGAGTTTGGGTGTTCTGGGAAAGCACAGAGCTGCCCACAGCTTCAGAAACCTCAGATGTTCAAACAAAACCACAAAACCCCCCAAATAAAGGCTTTGAGATCCTAAGATTTCAAAAAGCAAGGTCAGGAAATCTTCCAGAGAGAGGAGACACCCAAGGCCTCTGTGGGAGCTGAACCTTCTCCCCTCTGCTCTGCAGGTTGGCTCAGAGTAGAAGGTCCAGAAACCTCAGCTGCTCAAACAAAACCACCAAAACCCCTCAAATAAAGGCTTTGAGACCCTAAGATTTCAAAAAGCAAGGTCAGAAAAACTTCCACAAAGAGGAGACACCCAAGGCCTCTGTGGGAGCTGAACCTTCTCCCCTCTGCTCTGGAGGTTTCCTCAGAGTGGGTATGGGCTAAACCTGAGATTTCCACAATAAATTCATTTCCACAGCAGCTCCAGAAAGGTCTCAGGCTGGCACAGGAGCAGTGTGGTGACCTCAGGGCTCGTGGCCTTCCTCAGGACAGGGCTGAAGGAACTTCTCCCTGGCTTCCTGGAAGAACCATCACATTCCAAGCTGCAGATTTTTTTTTTTTTTTGGAACATCTGAGCCAGTGGATTGGTGGAAAAGTCACCAGCCCACCCCAAATATGGCCTTGAGAGCTCCCAAAATTGCAGAGCTTGGTTATGATTCCTGATCCTTGCTGGAATGGAAAGCACCTACACAGATACTCAGAGTTTCTCCTTTCTTGGAAGGAAATAATAAAATCCTACTTTTGAATGTGGACATTACTAAAAAGAGTCCATTTGGATGAAAATGAGCTCTTAGGTCCATTCCAGCAGGAATTCCTCAAGCAGCTCTGCCAAGGAAGAAGGAATTTGTTGCTCTTTGCTGAAGACATCGACCCCAGAATTCTCCTGCTGTTCAGGAGGAAGAGCATGATGGAAGAGCAGGATTTAGGGTTTAGAATTTCCCTTGGTGCTTTAGGGAAGCTGAGCAAATTCCTCAGGATCCCAACCTCCAGCACATTTCCTTCTCTCACAGACCACCAGCCTGACTAGGAACAGGAAATTCAAAACGCAATTACAGATAATTACATATGTGAGGTGTGATTAATAAGGCATCCTCAGCCCTAAGCAGGCAAGTCTGGACAGCTGATCCCCTTCCTTTGCATCCTGCACCTCTTGGGGAGCTCAGAGCTGCTCCAGATGAGCCAAAACAGCTCCAAATACACCAAAAAGGACAAATCCAACCCCGTGTGACAAGAGGGGGGCAAGGCAGGAGATGGGCAGGGAAGGTCTGGGGGTGCACAGACAAAGAGGCCTCTGACCAGGAATGATGATATTAAAAGTATTTCTGATTAAATTATTCCTGTGTGGGGCCAGGAGTCAGACTCTTCATTCTTCATTCTTCATGGATCATTCCCCATTCCAGCACAGGGTATTCCATAATTCCCAGCAATCATGGAATACCCTGAGCTGGAATGAGGGATGATCCATGGGCTGGCAGAGGAGGGGCAGGGATTTGGTTTTCAGGCCCAGAAGAAAGCAGCAAAGCCCAGGAGCCAGGGGAGGGCAGGAATCCTGGGGAGGAGCCCCTCTGTTTACAGTAGGTGCTGCTGAAAGGTGTCCCGAAGAAAGACAGCAATTAACAGGCCAGCGGAAAAAAATGGCTTCTTTCCACAAAGAGCCTTTTAAGTCTGTTTTTCGGGCCACTTTAAGGGTTAATGTTTAGCTGTTTATCCGGACTTGTCGGATGTCAGCTCTTTCTTTTGACTCCTAATGGCTTATAGCCATCAGGAGGTGAAGCCTCCTCAAAAGAGCTGGTGTCAGGAATGTTTTTTTTATGCCCACCAGCACCCACACACCTGCAGCAGCCTGTGCTTGCAGGGGGATAGTTTACATACTTGAACCTGTCTCCCAGGGCCAGGGGTATAAACATGAAACCAGATCCTGTCTGACAGCCCTGGGCGCTGCAGAGGGTCCCTGCTCCCACAGCCGCCCCCTGGCCACAAAGCACAGCTCGGGGCAGGTCCTGCTGCCCGGCTCTGCTGCTCCACCTGGGCGTTTTAGGGCTCTGCAGAATGTTCAGCACCTTTGAGTGGTGAAACAAAGGAGAAATGGCAGGAGCAGCCATCAAAAACCAGCTGGGTCACAAATCAAAGGCTGAGGGACAGGCCGGGGAGGGAGAACAAAGGCACAGCCCCCACAGCCATCGGGGCTCTGCTCACTGCTGACCTTCCCTGGCCCCGAGGTGTCACCGAGCCCAATAATCACCCAAACAGGCGGAGCAGGTGGAAACTGAACCACCCTGAAGTGGCCCAGGGGCTCCTAAGCAGTGATGGTGGAGCTCCTGAAGGCCAAAACCTTCTCCTTCTCCTTCTCTCCTCCTCCTTCTCCTTTCCTCTTTCTCCTTTTCTCCTTCTCCTTCTCTCCCTTCTCCTTCTCCTCCTTCTCCTTTTCTCCTCCTCCTCCTCCTTCTCCTTTTCTCCTTCTCCTCCTTCCCCCTGGAAATGCCCCTGCATCCCTGGCAGTGCCCAAATCCAGGCTGGACAGGGCTTGGAGCACCCTGGGACAGTGGGAGGTGTCCCTGCCCATGGCAGGGGGTGGAACAAGATGAGTTTTAAGGTGGGTCCAACCCAAACCATTCCATGATTCCAGGATTTTAGAGAAGCATTTGCTCCCAGAAGTGACCGAGGTCTCCCAGCTCCAGAACAGGGAAATGCTTTGATTTTGAGATTTTGAGAACGAAGTGGGGGAGAAAACCCCATGGAAATGGAGATATCATGGTCCAGAAATGTTCTTTGCTTGGCCAAACTGGCTCCTTGGCACTGCAGGGAAGAGCTTCCAGGTGAGTTTGGGAAATGGGGGTGGCCCTGGGACAAGGCAGGTGCTGCCTCTGTGGCATCACCAGCATGGATCTGCAGCTGGAATCCCAGCACGGATCTGCAGCTGGAATCCCAGCACGGATCTGCAGCTGGAATCCCAGCACGGATCTGCAGCTGGAATCCCAGCATGGATCTGCAGCTGGAATCCCAGCATGGATCTGCAGCTGGAATCCCACCAGGTGGAGCAGGCAGAAGGGAACTACCAGGACACAGCATCTGCTCCATCCCAGAGGAAGCATCACCACATGGTGGGAATGAGGAGTTGGGAATTACCAGGACACTGCATCTGCTCCATCCCAGAAGGAGAACCTGAGGGAGCATCACCACATGGTGGGAATGAGGAGTTGGGAATTACCAGGATACTGCATCTGCTCCATCCCAGAAGGAGAACCTGAGGGAGCATCACCACATGGTGGGAATGAGAAGTTGCCATGAAAAACAGAGAATCTGGGGGTTCTCCTGACTGGAATGCCCCAGCAATGGAATGTTTGGGTTCTGTGGTCTCTAGAAGCACCAGGCTCTGACCCAAAGCCCTCCCTGGATCAGCAGCTCAGGACAAAGCCCCACTTTGGCTTTGGTATGTCACTGCTTGGGCCTGACTTCATTCCCTCTCTGACACAAGGAAAAGCCAGATCTTCATTCTCAATCACTGCAGTTCTTTGCTTATTCTTTCCTGTATATTGAGCAAAGAGTACTTTTAATAGTGTTCTGAAGACTTTGCCTGTGGAGGAGTAGAAAACATGCTGTGGTGTTTTCTCTGTGCAGGCAGATGAGGAGCTGCTTTACTCAGAAAGCAAAAAGGGAAATTCCTTGCTCCTTGCACTTTACCTTGACTTTTGCTGTACAGTCTCCTAGACCTGACATTTGATACTGTAAAGTACAATAATACAAATAGAACTGTAAAGTACAATAATACAAATAGAACTGTAGAGTACAGTAGCACAAATAGAACTGTAAAGTACAATGGTACAAATAGTACTGTAGAGTACAATAGCACAAATAGAACTGTAGAGTACAATAGTACAAATTGAACTGTAGAGTACAATAGTACAAATTGAACTGTAGAGTACAATAGTACAAATAGAACTGTAGAGTACAATAGCACAAATTGAACTGTAAAGTACAATAGCACAAATAGAACTGTAGAGTACAAGGGCAGGACAGGACTAAGCCTGGCATCCCTTCCCATGCTCTTAGGGAATCCCTTCACCCAGGAATGCTCTGGACTGCCTCAGGGAGGTCTGGAGCACCTGAGCCTGCCTCTGTCCTTGCCCTGAATGCCCCTGAGCTCCCCAAAAAGCTCTGCTGTCACTGACCTGGGGTTTATCCCATGGAGGGTGGCCTGACCTTGCAAGCTCTAAAGCAAACCCAGCTCCAGGTCTTTTTCTGAGGGTGGAGATGATGCCAGACAGAGAAACTCCAGGTGGGAGCAGGGGCTGGGGCAGATCCCTGCAGCCAGGAGCCAGGTGTGGTTCCATCAGAACTGGGGGTGACAGATGTGCCCTTCACCTGAGCAGAACTTTGCCCTCCAATGCTCACCTGAGGCCTGTCCTGGAGCAGGGACCCCTGACTCCCCTCAGTGGGGGATTCTGGTGCTCTGGTGTCAAAACTCAGCTGAGATAAATCCCATCAGCCTTGAGAGACCCCAGGAAAAACCATCACAGCACAACTTCTGAGCACTGATGGATGGACAGATGAGTCTTCAACTAATTACAGTTGAAAAGTGGAGTGTTTATTACAGTGCTGGGCACCAGCTGAATCATTTCTAAAGGTATGTGCACCCTTTGAAAGTCTAAACTTTTTCTCTGTCTCCTTATTTGTGTCATATGCATTAAGTTTTGCAATAGGTTTATGCATATTTATTTCTTATTAGTCTTTGTGCAGAGAGCTCTCTGGTTCTCTGTCCATCTCCTGCACCTTTAGTTTTGGTTTAGTTCTTGTTTCAGGGTTTAAGGAGCCTTTCTTATCTTCTTCTAGCTTGGAAGTTCCCATTTCTTCCACCTTGTTTGAGGCAGTTTTGTGAGGTACAGGCCTTTGTGAGTACAGTTTTTTTATGAACACAGCAAATTAATGAAACAATTCCAAGCAGCACACTTCACTTAAATCTGAACCAGATTTCTAACTTAATTCCTAACCCCATGTCTCAGCACCTGCAGTGGGCCAGGCAGAATCCACAGGAACCAGGGACACCAGGATGGCACAGCCTGTGCCCATCCACTGGGGCAAACTCTTCCCACCCAAAGGGAAAATTCATCTCTTGGCAGCTTCCCTGGCAGCAGGACCTCCAGGACCAGCTGGAAAACCCAAACTTGGCCAGGGAGGATGGGGACAATCCACCAGCCATGGCCAGTGCTCCAGGGAGGATGGGGACAATCCACCAGCCATGGCCAGTGCCCCAGGCTGTGCTCATGAGTCCAGATGGAGTTTAGGACTTCCCCACATCATTATTTCCCATCAAAGATGGGCTGGGAGCTTCCCCTGGAGTTCTGTGCCACCTCTGGGGCCTGCTGTCCCCAAATGTCACCTCCTCTCCTATCACCTCACCCTGCCAGGGGCAGCACCATGCTCTGGGAGGGTCTCTCATTCTCCAGCCTCTGACAGGAACGAGTCCATCCTCACTGAGGAGCTCCAGGAACCTCATCAAGCACCACCACCCTTCATCTGAAGGCTGGGAAGGGGCTCAACACATTCCCAAATATCTCAGATTTTCCCTCAAGTCCTGCTTGAACCACGCCAGTGTTCAGCCACCCACTGTCAGGTAAACCCTGGGGGTTCTGCTCAAACCAATCATTTCATTCAAGAAGCCCCCGGGATCACCTCTTCATTTGAGGCTGACATGGAGAACAAAGACACTCTTGGCTTTGTCAACAAGGGAAAGGCAAGGAGATAAACCAGAAGGTAAGGGAGATAAGATAAACCTGAAGATAAGGGAGGAGAGAAACCAGAAGATAAGGCAGGAGATAAGCCAGAAGATAAACCAGGAGATAAATCAGAAAATAATCCAGAAGATAAAACAGAAGGTAAGGCAAGGAGATAAACCAGAAGATAAGGGAGAAGATAAATCAGAAGATAAGACAGAAGATAAACCAGAAGATAAGGCAGAAGATAAACCAGAAAATAAGACAGAAGATAAACCAGAAGATAAGGCAGAAGATAAACCAGAAGATAAGGCAGAAGATAAACCAGAAAATAAGACAGAAGATAAACCAGAAGAAAAGGCAGGAGATAAGCCAGAAGATAAACCAGAAGAAAAGACAGGAGATAAACCAGAAGATAAACCAGAAGATAATACAGGAGATAAACCAGAAGATAATCCAGAAGACAAGACAGAAGATAAACCAGAAGATAATACAGGAGATAAACCAGAAGATAAGACAGAAGATAAACCAGAAGGTAAGGCAAGGAGATAAACCAGAAGATAAGGCAGGAGATAAATCAGAAGATAAACCAGGAGATAAACCAGAAGATAAGGCAGAAGATAAAGCAGAAGATAAGGCAGCAGATAAACCAGAAGATAAAACAGGAAATAAACCAGAAGATAAGCTGGGTCAGCACTCAGGAGAGGAACCTCAGATGAACCTCATGGTGCTCCTGGAGCAGGAGGGAACCATCTCTGAGGCACAGCTTGAATCCTCTACAGGCTTTGGGAGACACTTCCCACCGAGCTCCCAGCCTCCTGCCAGCCCTGCAGGACCTCGTGGCACCTCTTTGCTGAGAGGAGCTCCTTCCAAGCCCAGCCTCCATCCCAAGGGCTCCCAGGAAACCGTTCCCCAGCCCCAGAAGCAAAGCAGAACTTCTCACTTCTCAAACATTTTTCCCCATGGCAGCTGGCAAATCCCTTCCCTGGCTTCTCATCCAAGTTGGACAAAATTACTGCAGAGAATCCCTCCTGCTCCCTTCCTCCCCGTGCAAAGCAATCCCAAGGGAGGGATGGTTCCATGGGGACCCCCTGCTGGATTGCATCTGATTTCCCTCCTAAGTATGGAATGGGGAAGCGTCTCCAGGGCTATGGCTGTGACCTCCATACAGCTCTTTTGTCAAGTGCCATTTCATTAAAAAATCAGCCTTTTAACTGTGGACACATTTCAACCTCACCAAATCTGCTAATTATTGACAGTTGGTGAAGAGGAGATTTCACTTGTTCCTCCTGTTAAACTGCATCTAATTAGTAATTACTGGTTCACTGTCATCTTTACTGCAATAATCCCACTGCACATTGGCTCATTAACCTTTTGCTTTTCTAAAGCAGCCTGCCAACAAGATGAAGGCTAAAACAGATTGGAAAACAATAGCTCAGCCTTGGATTTTAGGCTGTTTATTCCCCTTGTCCTGGAGATCCAAAAGGAAGATTATTTTTAAGGAAAGGCTGAAATCAGCTTCATTCTGGAAGACACCTCGGTTTGCATTGAGCACCACCCCAAAAACACCCTTTAAACCTCCCCCAGGTGAGGGGCTCAGGTGGTTGAAGGCTGCTCTGCCATTCTCCAGCTCCATTTCTCCCTTTCTCACCTGGCCCTGTCCAGCTTTGCCCCCAGGATCCCCTCGGGCAGGGGGTGACAGGAGCTCCTGGTGGATCTGCTGCAGGAACGCTCTGGAGGAGCAGGGCCCACGGGGCAGGGAAGCAACCCCGTGGTTCTTTCTTTCTTCTGCTGCTACACTGAATTTCATTTGCACAAGCCCCATTTTCGGTTTGGAGCTGTCACAGCTGTTTCCATTGGCAGTGCATAGCTGAGTAGGAGTTGTCAGTGGGGATGCTGCGGGATTGGGAGAGGGAAGAGATTCCCCGGGGGGCATGGGAGGCAGTTGGAGGTTGTGGGCTAAATGCATTAACTACATGTTTCTCCCAAACTTAACAGCAGTGAATTACTCAATGCATATTGATGGCTTTAGGAGCCACAGTTAACACTATCCTGGGATGACAGAACGTTTTCAGCAGCTCCAGCATGAGTATTCCCATGGATCCATGGTTTCGTGGCTGGTACATGGAGGGGTTTATTTTTATAATGTTCTTTAGAGCCATAATATCCAGAAACAAGCTGTGATTCTGGAGCAGAAATCCAAGTGGAATTTCATCCCTACCAAACCCAGAGCTTGGCTAGGCTGGGTATGGACCCAGAAAAGGCTCAGGGTGCATTAACCTTGCCAGCACGTGGAGGCTGCTCACCTCCAGGGTTGCCTTTCCCTGACACTGGTGCCTCTGTTTGCAGCCAGGGCTGGGCTCTGATTGCCCTGGAATTGTTGTAACACAGGAGTAACTCTGGAGCAGCTACAGCTGATGGGACAAGGTGCCTGCATTACCCAGCAAATTCATTAAACCTATTGCAGAGCTTCATCTCTGCTGGAAAACCAATTGTGAGTTTGAGCCCCGTTAGGATCAAAGGTGGCCAAGCAAACTCCTGGCCCAAAACAAGCCCTCCATGGCACATCAGCCTCTGTGTTTGCTCCCTGACTTCCAGAAGGTTCTGAGTGTGTGAGCAAGGGCAGAACTTGGCTCACTCACAGTTCCTGCTGCTCACAGCACAGCCCCATTTTGGAACAGAGCACATCTCTTACACCTTGGTGCTGATCTGGCACAACAGCCTGGTCCTGTCCTGGTGTGCCCATAACCATGGGAAAAGCAAAGATATTCCCACAGAGATCAGTGCTAAAATACCTCTGAACTCCTCATCTGACAGGACAGAATCATGGAATCATTCAAGTTGGAAAAGACTCCAAGGCAATCAAACCCAACCACTGCAGTTCAGGATCTGGTGATGAGTGCCCAACAATTCACAGGTTTGGAGAAACACTCCCTGCAAGGAGGCTTGGATTTCCCATCCAGAGGGGTTGGTCCAGGTAAAACCAAAACTCACTTTGTTCCCTTGAGAATCTCCACAGGAACCTCCAAAGAGATTCTGGAGAATGGGGGGAATGTCCTTTGTAAACACTCACATGTTTATAGAAAATGCAAAAATAATGGGAAAATAGGCTGGGAGAGCTGGGAATGTTCCCCTGGAGAAGGGAAAATTCCAGGGAATATTTAAAATCCCTGAAGGGGCTCCAGGAGAGCTGCAGAGGGTCTGGGGACAAGGGACAGAGGGACAGCACCCAGGGAATGGCTCCCACTGGGAAAGGGGAGATTGGGCTGGGATCTTGG
>JAWWMR010000206.1:71389320-71399914 GCA_035047985.1 Basileuterus tristriatus
CAGCTGCCACACCATTGTTTTCCAATAGTTCAGTAACTGAGGTATCTCAAAGCTTGCTTTCATTTCCATCTCACTTATAGCTTCTATATTCTCAAAATCTTTTGCCAGACAGGCAAAAGATTGATTGATTGATAAGGCTTTCCTGTGTCACCTTCCCCACAGGCTGGGGACGTTCACTGAGGGCTGGGTAGGCCCGGAGTAGGCCACAGGTACAAACACACACACAGACAGTGCATCTGCTGCACGGAGACACAGCGCTGTAAACACACCTTCATCCTACTCTCATCCTCTAGCATTTACATATAGCCTGTAAGAATCATTACATTACCGTACTGTGGTACATTTTAAACCCTAAAAACTCCTCTTTTGTCTTTTTCTGCCAACTAGTAGGGTCTGCTCTGACCCTTGGAGCTGCCTGCAAGCAGAGGGTGTTGTTTCATTGAAGGGGGATGGCCATACCATGGCCTTCAGCTGCCACACCATTGTTTTCCAATAGTTCAGTAACTGAGGTATCTCAAAGCTTGCTTTCATTTCCATCTCACTTAAAGTTGCTGTATTCTCAAAATCTTTTGCCAGACAATCATATTTTCAAGGCTTTCCTGTGTCACCTTCCCCACAGGCTGGGGATGTTCACTGAGGGCTGGGTAGGCCCGGAGTAGGCCATAGGTACAAACACACACACAGACAGTGCATCTGCTGCACGGAGACACGGCGCTGTAAACACACCTTCATTCAACTTTCATCGCAGCCTTCATTAGTGCTCTGAGTTTTGCATAATTTGGCAGCTGCCCCTGGCGTTTTTCAGGAGGTGCTGTAATTGATTCCATATGGGAGTTATCGGGGGCGCTGAACCGGGCCCGTGTTTGCCGGGGAGGAGGTGTCGGATGCGAAACCAAACATGACGGGAGCGAGCCCCAGGCTCCCAGCTGACACCGTCTGGGGGTTTCTGGGCTGCCTGCTACAAACGGGAGCAGAGGCAGCGCAGACACCGCCAGACGCCGCGGGGCGCGGGGAACGCCAGGATCCTACGGGGTTCTGGAGGGTTCTAGAGGATCCTGGGGGATCCTGAGTGATCCTGAGTGATCCTGAGAGGTCCTGGGGGATCTCAAGCAATACTGAATGATCCTGGGGGGTTCTGGGGGATCCTGGGGGGTTCTGGGGGGTTCTGGAGGATCCTGGGGGATCCTGAGTGGTCCTGAGGGATCCTGAGCGATCCTGAGAGGTCCTGGGGGATCTCAAGCAATACTGAATGATCCTGGGGGGTCCTGGGGGATCCTGGGGGGTCCTGAGAGGTTCTGGAGGATCCTGGGGGATCCTGAAGTATCCTGAGGGATTCTGAGCGATCCTGAGAGGTCCTGGGGGGTCCTGAGCAATCCTGAGGGATCTCAAGCAATACTGAGGGATCCTGGGGGATCCTGGAGGGTTCTGAGGGATCCTGAGCAATCATGAAGGGTCCTAGGGGATCCTGGACGGTTCTGAGGGATCCTGAGCAATCATGAGGGTCTTGGGGGATCCTGAGCAGTACTGAGGCATTCTGGGGTGTCCTGGGGGATCCTGAGTGATCCTGGAGGGTCCTGGGGGATCCTGGGGGGTTCTGGATGATCCTGGGGTATCCTGGGGGATCCTGAAGTATCCTGAAGGATCCTGAGAGGTCCTGGAGGGTCCTGAGCAATCCTGGGGGATGTCAAGCAATACTGAGGGATCTTGGGGTGTCCTGGGGGATCCTGGAGGGTTCTGAGGGATCCTGAGCAATCATGAGGGGTCCTGGGGGATCCTGAGCAGTACTGAGCATTCTGGGGTGTCCTGGGGGATCCTGAGTGATCCTGGGGGATCGTGGGGAATCCTGGGGGGTCCTGAGGGGTTCTGGAGGATCCTGGGTGGTTCTGGGGGATCCTGAAGTATCCTGAGGGATCCTGAGGGGTCCGGGGCGGTCCTGAGCAATCCTGGGGGATCTCAAGCAATACTGAGGGATCCTGGGGTGTCCTGGGGGATCCTGGAGGGTTCTGTGGGATCCTGAGCAATCATGAAAGTCCTGGGGGATCCTGGAGGGTTCTGAGGGATCCTGAGCAATCATGAAAGTCCTGGGGGATCCTGGAGGGTTCTGAGGGATCCTGAGCAATCATGAGGAGTCCTGGGGGATCCTGAGCAGTACTGAGGGATTCTGGGGTGTCCTGGGGGATCCTGAGTGATCCTGGGGGGTCCTGAGTGATCCTGGAGGGTCCTGGGGGATCCTGGGGTGTCCTGAGTGATCCTGGGGGATCCTGAGAGGTCCTGGGGGGTCCTGGAGGATCCTGAGAGGTCCTGGGGAGTCCTGAGGGGTTCTGGGGGATCCTGGGGGTTCTAGGAGATCCTGGAAGATCCTGGGGGGTCCTGGGGGATCCTGGGGAGTCGTGAGGAATCCTGGGGCATCCTGGGGGCTCCTGAGTGATCCTGGGGGATTCTGGGAGATCCTGGGGAATTCTGGGGGGTCCTGAGGAATCCTGAGTGACCCTGAGGGATCTTGGGGGATCCTGAGCAGTCCTGGGGGATCCTGGTGGGTCCTGAGGAATCCTGAGGGATCCTGAGTGATCCTGAGGAATCCTGGGGGGTCCTGGGGGATCCTGAGAGATCCTGGGGGGGTTCTGAGGGATCCTGGAGGATCCTGGGGGGTCCTGGGGGATCCTGGGGTGTTCTAGGGGATCCTGGGGGGTTCTGGGGGGTTCTGAGAGATCCTGAGAGATCCTGAGGGATCCTAGAGAATCCTGGGGGTCCTGATGGATCTTGGGGGTTCTGTGGGATTCTGGGGAGTCCTGGTGGCTCCTGAGTGATCCTGCAGGGTTCTGGGGGATCCTGGGGTGTCCTGAGGGATCCTGAGGAATCCTGGGGCATCCTGGGGTCTCCTGAGTGATTCTGGGGGATTCTGTGAGATCCTGGGGGCTCCTGAGGGGTCCTGAGTAATCCTGGGGGGTCCTAAGGAATCCTGGGGGATCCTGGGAGGGTCCTGGGGGATCCTGAGCAATCCTGAGTGATCCTGCAGGATCCTGGGGGGTCCTGATGGATCTTGGGGGCTTCTGAGGGATCCTGAGTGATCCCACACTCCTCACAACACCCTCTGATGCACCCAGGAAGTTTGGGATCCCCAGATCCCCATCCTGCCGAGCCTTTCAGGTCTCTCTGCCCTGTCCCCCAGCTTTTCTCACCCATTTTGGGTCATTTTGGGAAATGTGAGCTCCACCAGAGACCAGCAGCTCTGCTGTCCCACCCAGCCAGGCCAGCACCGTCCTCACCCCGCAGCCCCAGCCCTGAGCCCCTCCGAGGACACAGCAGATGCAAAAGGAGGGAGGCTGGGGGGCTTTTTGTGCTTGATTGACACCATGACAGGAGCAGTTTCCGTGTTTACCCTGGGAACAGCCCCAGCAGTTGAAGGTGTCACTGCTGGCAGCTGCTGATCCCAAACAAACTTCACTGAGGGCTGGGCTGGACGGGGCCTGGGAGGAGAAGCACCTGTGGGAGCCTCCTGCACTCCCTGGCACGGGAAATGCCTCCAGGAAAACCCAGGGACACCAGGGCCAGGGAGAACTCCTGTCTCACCCCAGCTCTGCAGGGACAAACAGGGCTCAAGGAGAAGAAAATGCCCTTCCAGCACCACACAGCACTGGCCAGCCCCCAGGAAAATCCATTTTTCCCGGTGCCACTGATTCAGCTGAGCCAGAGCAGCTCTGCAATGCTGATCCAGCCCTGGAGCATCCTGATTTTATGGGATTTACAGGAAAACAGTCCTGGAACTGCTGCACAAGGAGGATCTGGAGGTGAAGAAGAGCAGCATCCTGATTTTATGGGATTTACAGGAAAACAGTCCTGGGACTGCTGCACAAGGAGGATCTGGAGGTGAAGAAGAGCAGAAATGCTCCTCTTCCATGGACACAACAGTTCTGCTCCCATTTCTCCCTCAGCTCCTGCTCTTTGCCAGCAGCTCCAGCTTTGTCTCTTCCACAGACACTGCCCAGCCAGCTCCAAGGCCTTCTCCAGTGCATCCTGACATTCCTGAGCTCCTGGAACCTTCTCAGTGCTTCAGATCCTCTGAGAGGTCTTCTCTGAGGGGCACAGAGGAGGTTTGGGATAAGATAAGGATGTAAGAAGAGCTCAGGTTCTTCTCAGAGCTCCCCCAGAGTCTCCCCAGCAGATGCTGGTGACAGACTGAGCTTCTCCAACTCTTGGCCAGACCACAGGAGCCAAAAATTTGGGCTCTCCCAGCCCAGAGCTCAGACTGAGGCCACACTTAGGGCTGGCCTGCCCCACTCCAAGCAGCTGCAGCTCTGCAGGGAGCTGCTGGAGAAGCCTTGGATGGTGGCTGGGAGCAAACAGCTCCATCTCCCAAATTTCATCGCAACAACCAAACAAAGGACTGACAGGAGGGGCTGAATAAAGGGAATAAAAGGAAATAGGGATGAAGAGCCCAACTTCCCACAGTGGCTGCTGCTGTCCCCACACCTGTGTGACACAGAGACACCACAGAATCCCCATTTTCAGCCACCCTCACCCCTCAGGCACCTCCAAACCGATATTTCCCAGCAGCGAGAGCTGCCGGCGCGGATATTATTTATAAAACCTCAATGAGAATACATCTGCACGGATAACTGACACCGTGTTCCCTGCGTGGCATATGCAGGCTGAAAATAAACATTGGTTCTATATGTTCACTGCTCCAGCAGAGTCCAAGCAGCAGGAAATGCATGAAACATGGGCAAGAGCGGGAGCGCGGCGGTGGGAGGGAACATGGAATTACTTGGAGAGCAGAGAGGCGGCCCCGGGAGTTAAAATACACAGCAGGCAAAGAGAAGAGAGGAGCCAAGAGAGCTGAAAAAAATGGCACAAGAGACGAGAGAGGCAGCTGGGGGAGTTAAAACATGCAGATGGAGAGATGGCTGGGAGAGAGGAAAGACCTGGATGCAAGCGGAGAGACGGCGGCCGGGAACTGGCCACTTAAAATAAACTTGGGGAGCAGCGAGCTGGGGAGGATTCCTGGGGTCTGACACCCTGCTGGGGGCAGGGGCTGGGCCCTGCAGGGGTGGGGTCCCACCCAGGTGAGCACCATCACCCACCTGCACCTGGGATCACACCGGGCACGGGAATCGTCCCTCCTTCCCATATCCCAAATTCAAACTACTCAGAGGAGTCATCCCCTTCCTTCCCCACAATCCCAAATGTAAATCTATTGGAGGAATTGTTCCTTCCTTCCCCACAATCCCAAATTCAAACTACTCAGAGGAGTCACCCCCTTCCTTCCCCACTATCCCAAATGTAAATGAGGAATCTCTCCCTTCCTTCCCCACAATCCCAAATGTAAATGAGGAATCTCTCCCTTCCTTCTCCACAATCCCAAATGTAAATCCATTGGAAGAATCATCCCCTACTTCCCACAATCCCAAATGCAAATCCATTGGAGGAATAGCTCCCTTCCTTCCCCACAGTCCCAAATGTAAATCCATTGGAAGAATCATCCCCTGATTCCTACACTCCCAAATGCAAATCCATTGGAGGAATTGTTCCCCTCCTTCCCCACATCCCAAATTAAAATGACTTGCAGGAATTATTCCTTCCTTCCCCATTCTCCCAAATGTAAATCCATTGGAAGAATCATCCCCTACTTCCCACAATCCCAAATACAAATCCATTGGAGGAATTGTTCCTTCCTTCCCCACAATCCCAAATTCACAATACTCAGAGCAATCACTCCCTTCCTTCCCCACATCCCAAATTCAAACAACTTGCAGGAATTGTTCCTTCCTTCCCCACAATCCCAAATGCAAACCTATTGGAAGAACCATCCCCTCCTTCCCACAATCCCAAATGCAAATCCATTGGAGGAATTGTTCCCCTCCTTCCCCACATCCCAAATTCAAACGACTCACAGGAACTGTTCCCTCCTTCCTACAATCCCAAATGTAAATTTATGGGAGGAATAGCTCCCTTCCTTCCCCACATTCCCAAATGTAAATCCATTGGAAAAATCATCCTCTACTTCCCAAAATCCCAAATGCAAATCTATTGGATGAATTGTTCCTTCCTTCCCTACTTTCCCAAATTCAAAATACTCAGAGGAATCACTCCCTCCTTTCTTTCCCAAATGAAAATCCACTGGAGGAATTGTTCCCCTCCTTCCCCATATCCCAAATTAAAATGACTTGCAGGAATTGTTCTCTCTTTCCCACAATCCCAAATGTAAATAAATTAGAGGAATTATTCCTTCCTTCCCACAATCCCAAATGCAAATCCATTGGAAGAATCATCCCCTACTTCCCACAATCCCAAATACAAATCCATTGGAGGAATTGTTCCTTCCTCCCCCACAATCCCAAATTCACAATACTCGGAGCAATCACTCCCTTCCTTCCCCACATCCCAAATTCAAACAACTTGCAGGAATTGTTCTTTCCTTCCCACAATCCCAAATGTAAATCAATTGGAGGAACCATCCCCTCCTTCCCACCATCCCAAATGCAAATCCATTGGAGGAATTGTTCCTTCCTTCCTCACTTTCCCAAATGTAAATCAATTGGAGGAACCATCCCCTCCTTCCCACCATCCCAAATGCAAATCCACTGGAAGATCCAGATTGTGGCTCCTGATCCCATCTCTGCAGAGTGACACCTTCATCCTTCCCATTTACAGCCCCTGTAGGGATTTCTAGAAATAAATGGATAATGCCTGCCTGGATCTCACCCCCATTAAAACACCCTCCTCAAACTCAAATCCTACTAAATTTATCAAGTTACACTTTCCCCAAACGCTCCAAAGGTTTTTTTTTTTCTCAAAATGAGCTTTCAGCTCAGAGTGAGCCCTTTGGGAATGAGTTTTAAGATCTGAGAGTTGACTTCAGCTCCTGAGGCACAGACAGGGACACTCCCCGTGTCCCAGGGCTGCTCCAGAGCTGCCACCAGCTCCAGCAGCGTGGCCAAGCCACACCTCACTCCCCATCCCTGCTGCTTCTCACTCCCAGCCTTCCAGGAACCCGAGGATATCTGATGGAAAATGCAGCAGGCACAAAGCTCCGGGCACAATTCAGGCAGGCAAAAGCAGAGCCCGGATATTTTTATACCCACGGAGTTTTGTGGCAGCGAGAAGGAAAATTTTCTCTCACAAACGTGAATTAAAGCTTTCAATAAGTTAAAATGATGATTTTTTTTTTTTTTTTTGGAGAGCAATCTCTTGTAAGTTCACAGATAAAATCAGTTTTAGAAAGGCCTGCACTGAGCACAGGTGCATTCAGCAAAACTCACATCAATCCAAGGATTTATGATGCCCCCGGGGACAAAGAAGTGATTTACTGGTTTTATTTTGCTGCAAAGGAGGGAGCAAATTTCACCATCAGTTTTATTTTCTCCCCAGGTGCCAATCCAATTTTACTGCCAGGTTTATTTCAGCCTGGAGATGGCCCAGGATGGGCCCTCAGTGTCTCCTGCTGGAGACAATAATTTATTCATTTAGAGAGGAGAAATTTTCTACAAATTTCTCCAAATTCTTTGCACATAAAGGATTTTATCTGTGGGTACTCACAACAAAATAATTTGAAGCAATAAAATAATTTGTCCTGAGTGCTGAATTTTTTTGATGGTTAAATGGGAACCAGTTCAACCAGTGGGAACACACAAAACCACCTCAGTGCAAAGCCTCAGTTCTACACACGACTTGGAGTAAGCCCTGAGTAAATTACTCCAGAGTAAGCTACTCCAGAGTAAGACACAGCCACTCCCAGGCACATTCCCAGCAGATCCTGCAGGTAAATCCTGGCTTTGTGGGTGACATAGGACTTGGAACAAGGATGAAGCTGCAGAGATTTTGTCCAGAAGGGGAATGAAATAAAATTCAAATGTTTTGCACAAAATTAGGGGGGTTGGAATCTGCTCCTCCTTGGAATTAGATGGTGTTTAAGGTGTCTTCCTACCCAAACAATTCCATGAGTCCATGATAATCTCTCTGAACACCAGCTGAGCCCTTTTAATCTCTAATGTTTCCTAAAAATCAGGGACAATTATCCACTGAATTCAGGGGTTTTGTCTCACACTGACCTTCCACCATGAGTTATTCAAACTGCTGGGCTGTCAGGGTGAGTTAAAATAATCACACCAATATAAAACTTCAACAAGCTGGACATTGGTCCTAAATTGTGGAAATTGATTGAAATGATGGAAATGACTGGTTCTAAATGTGGAAATTTAATATGTAAAAAAATCTGCCTGGTGGATGAAATGTGAGGGGGGACCTTGTGGCTCTGCACACGGAGGGGACAGGAGGGCACAGCTGGGGGAGTCGAGCTCTGCTCCAGGGAACAGGGACAGGAGGAGAGGGAACAGCACCAGGGAGGGTTTAGGATGGATTTGGGGGAAATTCCTTCATGGAAAGGGTTGTTAAGCACTGGAAGGGGCAGGAGTCCCCATCCCTGGGGGGATTTCAAAGCCTGTGGGAAATGGATTTGTAGAGAACCTGACAGAGGGCTCACATCTGTATGCAAACCTTGAGATAAGAAATACTGACTTAGAAATGCCAGAAAATAAGAGAGAAATTGTTGAGAGAGAAATTCAGTTTCAAAAGATAACCTTACAAAAAAGATTAGATACTTTAGGGAAATAGAACTGTAAAAGATATATTGTAAAACCCACAAGGGGTAATTTTAAATAATTACCTTTAAAACATTTACAACATAGTGGAGCTAAAGCTGATAAGCCAAGAAACACTTCTAGTGTATTATAATTATGAAATAGCTTCTAATTGTAATAACATAACTTCCAACATCTGTATTATCTCACCCTTCACATGGGACTAAAAATAAAAGAAAAGTTTTTAAAACCCTATCTCTAAACCAGACTAAAACATAAACCCAACAAAAGCCCTGTGGATGTGGCACCTGGGGACATGGGTGGCAGTGCTGGGATGGTTGGACTGGATGACCTTGGAGGACCTTTCCAACCCAAACCATTCCATGATTCCCATAAAATGCTTGGACTCAATGACCTTGGAGGACCTTTCCAACCCAAACCCTCCCATGAGTCCATAAAATGCTTGGACTGGTTGACCTTGGAGGACCTTTCCAACCATTCCATGATCCCATAAAATGCTTGGACTCAATGACCTTGGAGGATCTTTCCAACCCAAACCATTCCACAATCCCATAAAATATCCACTCCTGGCACCCTCTGAGGCCCTTCCCTCCCTCCCCCTGGGCAGACTCACTTCTCCAGCACGGACATGATGATGGGAGGTAGAACCAGTATAGGCATGGGCAGGACCACTCTGGTCAGGGCTGTTTCCAGCAGGGCCTGTGGAGCAAACACAAACAAACAAACACATGCAGACATCCCAAACCAACCCAGGATGGACCTGCCAGGCTCAGGATGGCTCTGCTGATGGCACTGAGCTGTCCCCCCAGAGTCTGCAGCAGCTGACAAACCTCAAAGCAGTTGAGAATTGGAAAATCATGCCTGGATAACAATTCTCCAAGCTTAGTTTAAAAGTAGACTCAGCTGCCATGTATGGAGGGTCAAATTGCCAAGCCACAGCGATTTGGATACTTTTTGATGCAGAAAACATCTGGGTTTATCATCAGTTATCCCATCTGAGTAGAGCTAGAGCTTGGCCAGAACCTGGACTCTAATTGTGGATGTCACCTGTGTCACTGATGGGAATGAGAGCAATGTCACCTGTGTCACTGATGGGAATGGGATGGGAATCACTGATGGGAAATGTTGTGGGGGAAACATTGTAGGGGAGACACTGTGGAGGAAATGTTGTAGGGGAAATATTGGAGGGGGAATATTGTAGGGATATGTTGCAGGGAGATGTTGTGGAAGAACTGTTGTAGGGGAAATGTAGGGAAATGTTGGAGGGAGAATGTTGTTGAGAAATTTTGAAGGGGAAATTTTTAGGGGGAATGTTGTAGGGAAATGTTGGAGGGGAAATGTTGTAGGGAGGCGTTGTGGAGGAAATGTTGTAGGTGAAATGTTGGAGAGGAAATTTTGGAGGGAAATGTTGGAGGGGAAATGTAGAGGAATTTTGGAGAGGAAATTTGTAGGGGGAATGTTGTAGGGAAATGTTGTAGGGGAAATGTTGTAGAGAAATTTTGGAGGGGAAATTTGCAGGGGGAATGTTGTAGGGGAAGTGTTTTGGGGAAATGTTGTAGGGGAAATGTTGTGGAGGAAATGTTGTGGGAGAGATGTTGTGGGGAAATGTTGCAGGGAAATGTAGGGGAGATGTTGTAGGGAAATATCCCACCATGGGCCGAGCAGCACTTTCAGCCTCTCCTGCCTGAGCTGAGCTTTGATCTCACTCTGTGCTGTCCTCACTGCTGCCCCAGGAACTGTTTCCCATCACTGCTGCTTCATTCCCTGCAGGGATTTGGGACACACAGGGCTCTCCTCTCCAGGAAAACCCCGACCATGGAGCTACATGGTGTCTCCACGATTCTTCCTTCCTCATCAAAGGGAGCAACCAAAGCAGGGTTTGGATTTATTGAGGCCCAGAGATGGCCCAGGGCCTGAAGAGGCTCCAGGAGAGCTGCAGAGGGACTGGGGACAAGGGACAGAGGGACAGCACCCAGGGAATGGCTCCCACTGGGAAA
>JAWWMR010000206.1:71400011-71417496 GCA_035047985.1 Basileuterus tristriatus
GGGCTGGAATTCCCAGATTTGCTGGGGCTGCCCCTGGATCCCTGGCAGTGCCCAAGGCCAGGCTGGACACTGGGGCTTGGAGCACCTGGCACAGTGGGAGGTGTCCCTGTCCATGGATGGGGTGGCACTGGATGGGATTTAGGGTCCCTTCCACCCAAACCATCCCATGATTTTATGTCACAGGGACATCTGGGTCACAACAAACCCTCACACAGGGACAGCTGTGTCACACTGGGGATCTGCCACATTTCACATGACAAAAACCAGGATTAACCAATCCAGGAGGAAGAGCTGGGATTGGATGGAACCTGAGCAGAAGTTCCCAGAACTCCCAAATTTTACATTTGAGCTCCACCTACATCACTCTCACAGCACCTTCACTTTTAATCTTCATTTTCTCTTTCAGCCATCAGGACAGAGAGGGGAAAGCAGGTCCTGGAGCCAGTTAATGGAAGAGAGGAAAACTGGCTCCAAGAAGTGTCTCTGAGCCCTTCAGCAGATTGTTTTAATCCCCCTGTTAACCAACAATATGGAGAGCTATTCGAGATCTCCCCGTTCCTGCCGAGGACTGCAGAGCTGTACATTAATTGCTGTCTCTGGAGTGCCTTGGACAGAAGGAGGGAGGGAAATGCCAAGCATTATATTATTAACTCCTGTGCCTGGGCGTGTGCTCAGCACAGCTCCACATCTCAGTCAGAGCCCACTTGGAAACAACAGCTCAGGGGGTGCTCGGGAGCCAGGACTGCACCCAGGGATGGGAAGGGAGCAGCTCCAGGCAGGTGGCACAGAGGGGGTGACAGGGGAAGCAAACCAGCTGTTCACGAGGTGAACAACATCTGGCTGCCCTCAGCCAGCTTTGGGTGGCAGCTTTCGGTGCAGGATTGGCAGGGAAGGGTTGGAAAGCTGCTCAGCCCCAAGCCTGAGTCCTCCTCATTTGGGAAAAGGTGTGAGGGATCTGTGCTGGGTGTTCCACAAGGAATTCCCATGGAATGGAAGGTGGTTCCTACCAAGCCCCCAAATTTCCATGTTCTCTCCTCCACTCCCAGCTGCCAAAGGCATGGATTCCTGAGGCTGTGGGATGTGCTGGGGCTGGAATCAGCTGTGGCCCAGCTCTCCCAGCTCCTGTACTCACGTGTTTGGCAGCAACTCTGGAAGAGCCGACGATGTTCCCATTAGTGTCCAACACATCGATTCCCTCCTCCAGCTCCGTGTGCCTCATCAGGACCACGTTGCAGATGTTGGCACTGGCTGAGGAGGAGAAAGGCAGCAGGATCAGCTCAGTCCCCACTGGCAGCTTCTGTTTGCCCTGACTCCAGATCTCCTCCCCTCAACCTGCTGAGGTGAATTGCTGTGATCCCCAAAAAAAGATGGAATTCTCAAGGAGAATAATAACCATTGTTTTTTTCCTCTGGGATAATAAGGGTAAATAGGCCTACAGGAAGGTCTAGTGCAAGGTGTCCTTGCCTGTGGTTGGAACTAGATGGTCTTTAGGTCCTTTTCAGCCCAAACCATTCCATGATTTCACACAATTTAGGGGAAAATGACTCCATGCACCAGGACCTGTCTAACCCCTCCTCCTGGCCCAGCCTGTGGCTTTTGAGGCCTCAAGATGACCCCAAATTCTGTCTAAAGTCTGACCAAGAGCTGGGGTTGAGCACCACGTGCAGCTCCTCCTCTCACTCAGGCACTTCCCAACTTCTCCCAGGCAAAAGCTGCTCATTCCCACAAAACTTTTGGGCTGATCAAGTGGCATTTTCCAGCACCCCCCACACCACATTTCCCTGCAAACTTTCCACCCAGAACTGAGACAAACCCACTGTTGCTGCAAGCACCAGTGCCTTCCAAAAATGTGTTTCTGCACTGCTTGATGGGTTAATATTCGCTAATTAATCTCAATTCATGTCATATAACAAATGTCTAATTTTTTGAGGGTGGTGGGTGGGTGAGCCCTCTCTGAAGGCAGCTCTGTGCAATCAAGGATGATTTGTGGTGACAAATGCTCCTTCCACTCGAGAGGGAGAGGAACACACACACACGCACACTCTGTCTCTCTCTTTAATATTCCAACTACCAGACCACTCTTCCCATCTATCAAAATATCTGTGTTCCCAACCCTTCAGCTCCTGAATCCCAGAGAAAAAAACAAAACAAGGCCTTTCATTTAGAGAAAGTTTAGCCCCTGCTTTTTTTTCATTTTTAACACTCGCACGCCCCGTCCTTCTCGCTGTCAATCAGAACCGAGCAGATCAAGGAGCCCAGCAGAGCTGCTCTGGCCAGGGATGCCCTGGCACAGAGTTCCTGACAGACTCAGGATGGGGTGGCCAGCCCTGACTCTCCCAAGATGCTTTCCTGAGGCTCTGGATTGCCTGCCCTGGTCCCAAAGGCAAAAGCTGCTTCCATGGTTAGTCTGAGACGAGGCGCTCACGTAGCCGCTCCCCTTCTGCTTTCTGAGAGAGCAGAAACGCTGCTAATTATGGCTAAACTTGGATTGCATGGATGTCTCAAATGCACGAGGGTGGTGGGGGGGGAGAAATAAATAAATTTTTGTGCAGACAAAGTCATCTGCAGGATTTGGGAAGGAATTGTGGTAATGGAAACTGCGGCTGTGAAAGCGCTCTGAGGTAATGGGGCTCCAAGGCAGCACCCCACTCCTGGTGTTTGTAGGGATTCTTTCTATCCCAGGATGTTTTCCACACTCTAAATCAGTCCTTGGGCATCACCTAAACACAACAATTTTACCCACACACGCACACAAAAAAGCCCAAGGAGATGAAATCCTTCCTCCTTCTCCCTTCTCTCCAATGAGGATCTTTCCATCATCTTCTTTCAGATCAGGTTTGGGATGGGATTTTTGGGGTTTTCTGAGGTTTTTTAGCCATGAACATCTCCAGTATGAAGCACACTGTATGACGCTGTGGGGGGAAGAAATAAATAAATTTTTGTGCAGACAAAGTCATCTGCAGGATTTGGGAAGGAATTGTGGTAATGGAAACTGTGGCTGTGAAAGCGCTCTGAGGAAACGGGGCTCGGGCTCCACATCAAGGCACCTCCTCACTCCTGGTGTTTGTAGGGATTCTTTCTATCCCAAGGTGCTTTCCACACTCTAAATCAGTCCTTGGGCATCCCCTAAAAACAACAATTTTAACGACACACACACACACAAAAGCCCAAGGAGAAGAAATCCTTCCTCCTTCTCCCTTCTCTCCAATGAGGATCTTTCCATCAACTTCAACTTGTTTCAGATCAGGTTTGGGATGGGATTTTGGGGTTTTCTGAGGTTTTTTAGCCATGTATAAAGCACACCCTCCCCAGTGGCACCCTGGCCTTGGGGCCAGTGTTCACACCCAGATCTGGGGAAGAAAAGGGTGAATTGGGTTCCTTGAATTCCCCTGGGCACTGAGATCCTTCCCCTCCTGACCCCTGAGCAAGGATCCAGCCCCTCCCTGCCAAACTCAGGCTCCAAGACCTCCTTCCTTCCCTGCTTTACCATGGAACCCTTCACACCCTGAGGATGCCCCAGCCCCAATTCCAATCCCAAATCCCTTTTCCAGCCCCTGGCTCTGCAGGGCCTTGGCCACCTCCAGGAGCTGCTCCCCTGGTTGGTTTCCTGGATCCAACCCCTGGTCCTGGGTGGGATTTTTTGGGCAATTTGGGGTTTTCAGTTGGAAAATTAACCTTGGAAGGGGGTGAGGGCTGGGCCTGACCCAGCAGCACCGGTGTTAAAGCATCCTCCAGGTGTCCTGCAGGTGGGCATTCCCTGATGGTGCAAACACAACCTTCACACAGACCTCTCTGAGGGCACCAAGACCTTCCCCAGCACCCATCCCAGCTTCCCAAAGCTCCGTGGAGTCCTCAGAACATCCCTGCTGGAGTTTGGGCTGCCTTCCACCCCAGCAGCAGCTGCCCCTCCCGTGGTAATTTGGGATGGGACCCTGAAGCTTGGATGCCCCCCCAGTTTTCCAGCTGCCCCCAAGCAGCACAGCTCTGGGGGTCAGTGCAGAGGGAGGCAAGGAGAGGATGATAAAAACTCTCTCATTTCACAGAATCATGGAATTATTAAGGCTGAAAAGGATCTCTAAGATCATCAGATCCAATCATCACTGGCAAATCCACCAGCCCATCCCTGAGCACCACATCTGGGGGGTTTTTGGAGCAAGAGCTTCACCCCAGTGTTTGGCTTTTCATGTAGAAATAGAGAATTTCTGCCTTTCTGCTGGGGTCTGGAGGCTCAAAAGGAATTGGAAGACAAATCTTAATGAAGGGTTTGTCCAGGTCTGCAAACCACAAACCAGCAATTAGTGGGAGGATCCCTGATGTCCTGGCCCATAACAAAGCCAGACAAATAAAACATTAGCTGGGGAATTAATTACAGGCTAAACAAATTAATTATGGGTCCTCAATCAATGCCAACACAAACACCTTGGTGTGAAAGCAGATCAACCCTGCAGCAAGGATTTCCTGAATGCCTTTGACTCAAACACCCCTCAAACTCCATGGGGAAGGGTCTCCTCTACAGACCCCTTCCCATGAGTGTCTGTGTCCCTCATGGGACTGGAACTCATCCCTCGTGCTCTCCTGGTTGTAAAACACCAAGGAAAGCTGAATCCCCCTTAAATAGATCCCAGAAAAGGCCCAGGAAAACAACAACAATGGCCACAGACCCCTGGTGTAGAAGGAAAATGCTCAGTGCAACCCCTGGAGCACAATCCCTGTCCCCCCTGCTCTGCAGGCAGGGCAGGCAGCTGCTTTTGTGGCAGAAAAGGGGAAAAAAATCCAGAAATTTGGGAATTGAGGGCTGGAGGGACACAACAACCAATTCTCTGGTGAAAAAGGTGCAGAAAGGCCAGAGAAAGTGAGAGCAGCAGACAGGTAAAGGGGCTCAGAAGAGCTCTGAGGATGTGGCACTTGCACAGCAAAGGGAAAACCAGAAAGGAGAATTTGGCATTATATGTCTGAAAATGGAACCTGGAACAGGGAACAAACCCCATTTTTTCGTGATTTTGCACCATCTTTGTAAATAAACAAGCTTACACAAGAATTACCCCAAAGCCACTGGTGATTTCTTCAGGGCTAAAATAACTCAGCATGTGCTGGAGGTTGGAGGCACAGGGCCCAGCAAAGGCTGAGTGCAGAGCATCCCTGCCCTCAAACACAGGGCTGATAAAACCCCAATAAATGCTCCACCACGCCAGGAGCAGCCTCAGCTCTGCACACACTGGGGCTGCTCTTGACCAGTGACTCTCAGAAATCTGCACATTCAGAGCAGAACCATTTCTCTGCATTTTATTGTAAAATAGCCACAGTGCTGCTGCTTATTTGAAGATTTGACACAGCTCAGCCCAGATCCTGCAAATGAAATGCTCTGAGGGTGGAATGGCCGAGGACCACTCAGTGCTGATCACTCCTGAAGCTGCTCCAGGGTGCAAAGTGCAGCTGAAAAGCCCGAGGAGCTGCCTCCACCAGCAGTTCTGCAGCATTTTTCTGCCAAAATTCTGCTTTGCAGAGCCCCATCCCTGCCTGCCCCAGCTCGGGGACCACCACTGAGGGGACACGAGCAGCAAGGGAGGAGCTGTGTCCATCCCAGGGGCTTCTGGGCACCTGCAGGTTGGCAGCCACCACCTGGAATACAAAGAAAAGGAATTTTTCCTTACCGACAGCAGGGAATGGCACAAACCTCTGGATCAGCAGCCGAGTGGCCGGGGTAAACTTGTTGGCTCTCTGGATCAGAACATTAAGGCCCACCTTGGAATGGAGAAAAGGAAACCAGAGGAGCAGAGAGTTAATGACCAGCAGCAGGGCAGGTGGCACAGTTTGGGGTCCCTCCCCATGAAAAGGTGTTGGAGAACTAAACCTCCCCCCAGCTGCAGGGTTTGGCTGTGTTGGGCTCAATCCTTTAGTCAATACAGGGTTAAATCCAATTGTTGAGCTTAAAACAAGGGTTGAGCCCAACCTTTGGGCTTAAATGAAGGGCTGAACCCAACCTTTGGGCATAAATGAAGAGTAGAACCCAATTCTTGGGTTTAAATGAAGGATTGAACCCAAGTCTTGGGCTTAAATGAAGGGTTGAACCCAACTCTTGGGTTTAAATGAAGGATTGAACCCAAGTCTTGGATTTATATGAAAGGCTGAACCCAACTATTGGGTTTAAATTAAGGATTGAACCCAGCTCTTGGGCTTAAATGATTGAACCCAACTTTTGGGTTTAAATGAAGGATTGAACCCAACTCTTGGGATTAAAAGAAGGGTTGAACCCAACAGTTTGGTTTATCTGAAGCGCTGAACCCATCCACTGGATTGAACCAAACCATTGGGTTTAAATGAAGAGTTGAACTGTTGGGTTTAAATGAAGGATTGAACCCATCTTGGGTTTGCATGAAATGTTGAACCCAACCATTGGATGGAACCTAAACATTTGGTTTAAATTAAGGATGAACCCAACCTTTGGGCTTACAAGAAGGGCTGAACCCAACTCTTGGGTTTAAATGAAGGATTGAACCCAACTATTGGGTTTACATGAAGGGTTGAACCCAATGTTTGGGTTTATCCAAAGTGCTGAACCCAACTATTGGATTGCACCAAACCATTGGGTTTAAATGAAAGGCTGAACTGTTGGGTTTAAATGAAAACTTGAACTCTTGAAACCCTTGGGTTTAAATGAAGGGTTGAATCCAGCTTGCGTTTGCGTGAAGTGTTGAACCCAACCATTGGATGGAACCCAAATATTTGATTTAAATTAAGAATTGAACCCAACCCTTGGGCTTAAAAGAAAGGTTGAACCCAGCTCTTGGGTTTATTTAAAGGCTGTACCCAACTCTTGGATTTAAAGGAAGGGCTGAATCCAACTCTTGGGTTTATCCAAAGTGCTAAACCAGTCCACTGGATTGAACCAAACCACTGGGTTTAAATGAAGGGTTGAACCCATCTTGGGTTTGTATGAAGTGTTGAACCCAACCATTGGATGGAACCCAAACATTTGGTTTAAATTAAGGATGAACCCAATCCTTGGGCTTACAAGAAAGGTTGAACCCAACTCTTGGGTTTATTTAAAGGCTGAACCCAACAACTGAGTTTAAATGAAGGGTTGAACCCAACTCTTGGGTTTTATATGAAAGGTTGAACCCAACTATTGGATTTAAATGAAGGATTGAACCCAACGGTTGGGTTTATCCAAAGTGCTGAACCCAACCATTGGATTGAACCAAACCACTGAGTTTTAATGGAGGGTTGAACTGTTGGGCTTAAATGAAGGCTTGAGTCCATTACTGGGTTTAAATTAAGGATTGGACCCAGCTATTGGGTTTACACAAAGCATTGAACCCAAAAGTTGGACTGGACCAAACAACTGGGTTTAAATGAAGGATTGAACCCAACAGCTGGGTTTATATGGAGAGTTGAACCATCTGCTGGGTTTATATGGAGGGTTGAACCCAACTGTTGGGTTTAAACCCTTCCCAGCTAAAAGGTAAGCCAGAACCCACTCCAACACCATCCAGTCCTTCTGGAATTGCCCTTGGCTGGGTTTTTGTCCAGTTCACCATCATTTTCCCATCCACCATAAAATCCTTGGGACTGGCAGTCCTCACCCAGCCAGGAAAAACCCAAATTTCAGTGGTGGTGGTGGCCCAGCACAAAGAATTCCTTCTCCAAGGGTCTGGACTACACAATCCCATCCAGTGCCAACATTTGGGATGTAAAGTTTATTATAACTGTGGATTTATTTTTGTTGCCTTGTCCAACCCTTGAATAATGCAGAACTCCCCATAGTTTTTCATGGATCTGGCTCGTTGTGAATGTTCATAGAAACATAGAGGAGTCTCTGCCTCCTGACTCTCATGTTGATAATGCTGAAAGTTGGGAGGATTTCCATCAAAATTGGCTTCATGCACATGTGGGGTTAAAAATGAACCAAATCTATTCATGGGGAATGACTTCTGTCTTTAAATTACTCTTCCTCACAAAATTTTCTCTTTTTCAAACCTCCCAAAAAACCCCAAATGCACAAACTAAACCAAACAGCCCCAACCTGGGAATTTTCAGCTGGAAATGGAAGCCTTGAGCAATGTGTGGCCAAAATGTTTTCAGCCCAAAATGCAGCAAAATTAAAAATTTAAAAAGAAAAATCAGCCAAAACCAAAAAGCTGCCAGAAAAGAACAATTTTTTGGTGGATTTTTTTTGGAGGGGGGGTTTAAAAATCAAAGAGAAGCCTGGGAGAAGATATTTTGCAGCCTGCTACATTACACATGCACATCCCAGCTCATCACAGCGTGCTGGAGCCTGGGAGGAAGAGGAGGAGAATCACAACTGCTGGGTAAGCCCTGCATGAGCACAGGGCTGCTTCTCCAGCCCCAGGAAATATTTCCAGAGCTTTTCCCAAGGTTTTCACCCAGACCCCAAGCAGGAACTCCTCCTCTTGCCCTCAGCAAAAGCAGCCCTAGAGCTGAGTCCAAGAGAGCCATGGTGATTCTGCTTAGTCTGGACAGCAGTGAGGGCTTGTCTTGAACTTCTTCCCCATCAAAAATAACTAAATTTTTTTTTTCTTTAATTTTCCAATTGTTAGGATGAGTCTTTTCAAAGTCTGAACACCTCCAGAAACTGTAACACAGTCTAAAATGTGTGGCTTTATGAGGAGCCATTTTTAAGCCTGGCTTTGCTTGTCTGCCCAAGAATTTGGGTATTTAGTCTGTATACAGTTAATCTGTATTCATGACAAATTTTATTGGGTTTGCAGCCCCTGCACGGAGGTTTGGTGGAGGATTTGCCAATGAAGTGGAAGAGCAGCAGCTTTTGAAAGAGAAAAGCTGAGTCTGGGAGAGCCACCACTGCGAGGGCAATGAAATAAAAGCATTTTACTTCCAGATTTAATGTGATGAACTCAGTCCCCACTTACAGCAGCTCCCCTGCTGGGAACATGAAATTAAATGTTGCTGGAGATTAAATCCCATCTCCAAACCCTCAACACAAGGGCTGGATATAGGAAACTAATGAGGGTTTGTTTTCTACAGTTTGGAAATTGCTGTCGCTGATCTGTGAACTCCTTCCCACGGGCCATGAGGTGGGATGAGGGTAAACAGGGCAGGAACTGCTCAACCTCAGGCCACCAGAGCAAAAGGCTCATCAAGGAGATGTTAATGAGTTTAATTACTTGGGATTGGCTGAAGGATGCTGTTGAGGCAAATTAACCATTAAAGACCAACCCCAGGTTAATTGTTGTGACCATCACACAGTCACTGAGCAGGGTCTGCAGCACTGGTGATGGAAACAAGGAACAGAGCCAGGGGGGACTCACCTCACCCAACCTGGCACAACCACAGGATCACCAAGGCTGGAAAAGCCCTCCAAGACTGAATCCAACCACCCCCAGCACTGCCAGAGCCACCACTGCCCCATGTCCCCAAGTGCCACAGGGCTGTGGAATCCCCCCAGGGATGGGGACACCACCCCTGCCCTGGGCAGCTGTGCTTGACAACCTTTGGTGAAGGAATTCTTCCTGAAATCCAGCCTAAACCTTCCCTGGCACAGCCTGAAGCTGCTTCCTCCTGTCCCGTGGCTCCCTTTGCAGCTCAGCTTCTCTGGGCAGCCTGCCCCAGAGTTTGACTGAACTCCAGAATGGTTTGGGTGGGAAGGGACCTTAAAGAACATCCAAGGCAGGGACACCTCCCACTGCCCCAGGGTGCTCCAAGCCCCCGTGTCCAACCTGGGCTGGGACACTGCCAGGGATGGGGAGTTATCCATGGTGCACATTCCCATGCTGTGACCAGATCAAATCCAGATTTTCCAACTGCCTGGTTTGCTGAGGTTTCCTCCTGCAGAGCACTCCCTTGATGTGGCTGGGGGAGCTGGGGGAGCTGGACACACGGACACAGGGCTGGACACAGGGACACAAGAATGGACACAGGGACACAGGGCTGGACACAGGGACACAGGGCTGGACACAGGGACACATGAGTGGACACAGGGATAGATTCATGCTGACTGGACACAGGAATATGTGACTGGACACAGGGATACATGAGTGGACACAGGGACACATGAGTGGACACAGGGACACACAGCTGGACACAGGGACACATGAGTGGACACAGGGATATGTGACAGGACCAGGGACACAGGGACACATGAGGGCACACACAGGCACATGAGTGGACACAGGGACACATGGCTGGACACAGGGGCACATGAGTGGACACAGGGACACATGGCTGGACACAGGGACACATAGCTGGACACATGGCTGGACACAGGCTTACATGGACACAGGAACACATGGCTGGACACAGGGACACATGAGTGGACACACAGACACATGAGTGGGCAGAGGGACACATGGCTGGACACAGGGACACATAAGTGGACACGTGGCTGGACATAGGGACACATGAGTGGACACAGGGACACAAGAGTGGACACAGGGATAGATTCATGCTGACCCAACACAGGAATATGTCACTGGACACAGGGACACATGAGTGGACACAGGGATATGTGACTGGACACAGGGACACGTGAGGGGACACAGGGATATGTGACTGGACGTGGGGACACATGGCTGGACACACGGACACATGACTGGACACAGGGACACATGGCTGGACACACGGACACGTGACTGGACACAGGGACACACAGCTGGGCCCCAGGATACGTGACACCAACACTTCCTAAGATCCCTCAACACGAAACCAGGATCAAACACAGTCTATGGCAGAGAAACCTCACCCAGGGCTCAGCTGTGCCTCTGGCAGCACTCTGCCCTTCCTCCCTCCCTCCTCCTCCTCCTCGGGTGCCAAGAATTCCTGCCATTTCTCTAGCTCCTGTTCTGTTGTTTTGTTTCAGCATCAACAACATTCCCTCAGCAGAACGTTTGTGAGGTCACCACACTTTGAAGCAGAACCATCAGAGACTCTCAGAGACCAAAGTTTCTGATTCCTTTTCTTCTCCTTATCTCACAAAGTTCTAACCTCATGTCTACCAAGACACCAAGTCTAAAATCATGGAAATTTAAAAAAAAATCCCTGCTTTTTTCTGCCTTTTTATGAAGAGTTTTGAAGCCTGAGAGATGGTTTTGAATGCCTGACCTTGGCAATGGCCAAGCCCACACCTCTTAAACCCAGCCTAGAGCAGCAAATTCATCCAAGGAGTTATTTCACTTCATACTGGGAGGGAATTTTTATAAAATAGAGGAATTTCAGGGGTTCAGTGAGGATTAGCTGGTAGATGACACCACCCAAACGTTCCTTCATGGACTGTGCTGGAGAAATCTCCACTGGTTTAGGGGATTTAACTCCAGGGCATCCCTGAGCCTGCAGCTGGAGCTGGTTGATCAGGGAACCTGGAAAGTCAACTTGGAAAGAGGGACTGGCTCCAAAGGAGGTTATCCCTCATCCCCCAGTCACCAGATTGGATTAGAACTAATTGGATCTGATGAGTCCCATCCAGCCAAGCTGGAGAAAAGAGCATTAGGAGAAGGAAGGAAAAAACTCATTCATTAGGGCTGGGAGGTGAAGATGGAGGCAGAGAGATGGAAAACTGGGCTCTTTCCCAACTGGAGCTTTCCCAAGCCAAGGAGAACAGAATGGAAGAGTCTAAGGGAAGGGAAAGCAATCAGGATCCGAGTGGGGAAGGAACTTAGAGAGGAGCAAGAGTAAGGGAAGGAGGAAACATCACTCCCAAGACAATTCCAGCAGGGATGGCCACAGCAGCCCCACAGCTGGATGCTTCAAGGGAAGGGAATGGTGCAGTCTGGAGCAAGGCTGGAGAAAAGTGGGATTCATGCTGAGACAAAGTGAAAATTTTCCATGATAGAAATCCGTTTTGATTTAGGGGAAATGTACATTTCTGAGTTGAGTCTGTAGTTACAAACCACAGTTATTTAGCCTGACTGGAAGGCCTAAGCTCAGTGAAGTTATTTCAGTGAAGGACAGAGATAAGGGGGGAGACAGAAGATGATAGAGAGAGACAGAGACTGCTGTAAGGGCAAGTCAACCTGACCTAAGAACTCTTTCTGATAAAGAACCAGTGGCAAATGTCATGAAGCTTGTAAAAATGAATATGTATGAGCCTGTTGTGAAACTGTATGCATATATATTTGGGAGAGGGGATAAAAAGAGCCCTGAAGTTCCCAGAGGTACCCATGCCTTTTAGGGAGAGAAATCTCTGCATGCATCCAGCGCTGTAATAAAACATACCAGCTTTACAACTTCTACAAAGTTGTGGAGTTCTTTCCTTCTTCTCCACAAAACAATGCTGAGAACACAACTTTGGTTTGGGAGATGGTGGAGCAAGGAGGATGAGGGGCCATGCCCAAGACAAGAGGAAATTGTCTCATACCAAGTTTTCCATGCACCTGGATCCTGTCCAGAGGCAGCAGCACTGCTGGGGTGGTGGGGATGGGCTGGGGCAGAGGGAAAGGAAGGGATGAGAACAAACCTGCTGGAAATGGGGACATCCCAGTGGAACGAGAGAGAAAATGCTGCAGAGGGGCACATGGAGTTTGGGAGGGGACAGTCACGGGAGGAAATGGAGTTTGGGAGGGGACAGTCACAGGAGGAACCTTAAGGATCATCTACTTCCAACCGCCTGCCTTGGACACCTTCCACCATCCCAGGCTGCTCCAAGCCCCGTCCAGCCTGGCCTGGGACACTCCCAGGGATGGGTTTGGCAGCACCCAGCAGGTGCCAGGTGCTCCTGACTCCAGGGACAGGATGATGATGGGCACTGGGAGCAATCCCTGAGAGCCCCATGTCCTTGTCCCCCACAAGAACCCCATGTCCTTGTGCCTTTGGGAATGGCTGCTCAGCTCCAGCGATTTTGGGGCTCCATGGAGGAACTGCCAGGCTGAATTTCCAGTCTGAGAGATCCAACCACTCCCTTTGGGCTCTGAGAATGAACAGGGAAAGGGATGTGCAGGAACAGCTTTGGAGCAGAGAGATGCACACTTTAGAGCCAGGAGCTGCTTCATTTCAAATTTAAACTTCATTTAAAAGAAAAGTTGATCACCAGATCAACTGCTGCTCAGATCCCCTGGGATTTTCCCCCTGCTCCCATGGAGGAGGGAGCCAGGGTACTCTCCATCCCCTCTCCTTCCTCCAGCCCCCGAATGTCTCCTGGCTGCCCCAGCAGGGCAGAGCAGGCGGCGGGAGGGCTCCAGCTCTCCCGGCTGATTATGGACATCACACCCCATTCACAGGCTGTCAGCGCAGCCTCGCAGACAATTATCGGGAACGAGGAGAGGATTGGAAAAATCCACAGGGGCACCTCCACCTGGAGAGGAGTGCGAGAAATGGTGTGTGAGAGGTCAGCATGCGACAGAGAGGGGAAGGAGGAGCAGCCCCAGGCACGGGGAGGAGCGGGAGTGCTGGAAAGGGAAGGAATGGGATTGATGGAAAAGGGAGAAATGGGATTGCTGGAATGGAATGGAAAGGGATTGATGGAAAGGGATTGCTGGAAAGGGATGGAATTGGATTGCTGGAAAGGAAAGGAATGGGACTAATGGAAAGGGAAGGAATGGGATTGCTGACCTGGGAAGGATTGGGATTAATGGTGTGGGAAGGAACAGGATTGCTGGAATGGGTAAGGAAGGAATGGGGTTGCTGGAAAGGGAAGGAATGGGATTCCTGGTGTGGGAAGGAATGGGATTGATTGTGTGGGAAAGAATGGGATTGCTGGAAAGGGAAGGAGTGGGATTGCTGACATGGGAAGCAGTGGGATTGATGGAAAAGGAAGGAATGGGACTGCTGGAAAGGGAAGGACTGGGATTGATGGAATGGGAAGGAATGGGATTGCTGGAAACAGAAGAAATGGGACAGATGGAAAGGGAAGGAATGGGACTGATGGAAAGGGAAGGAATGGGACTGATGGAAAGGGAAGGAATGGGACTGATGGAAAGGGAAGGAATGGGGTTGCTGGAATGGGAAGGAATGGGGTTGCTGGAAATGGAAGGATTGAGATTGCTGGAAATGGAAGGATTTGGATTACTGGAAATGGAAGGATTGGGATTACTGGAAATGGAAGGATTGAGATTGCTGGAAATGGAAGGATTTGGATTACTGGAAATGGAAGGATTGAGATTGCTGGAAATGGAAGGATTTGGATTGCTGGAATGGGAAGGAGCAGGAGTGCTGGAAAGGGAAAGGTTGGGGTTGCTGGAATGGGAAGGATTGGGATTGCTGGAAAGGGATGGAATGGGACTGGTGGAAAGGGGAGGAATGGGATTGCTGGAAAGGGAAGGAATGGAATAGAATGGGAGGGACGGAAAAGGAAGGAATAGGATTGATGGAAAGAGAAGGAAAGGAATTGCTGGAATGGGAAGGAGTAGGATTGATGGTGTGGGAAGGAGTGGGATTGCTGACATGGGAAGGAATGGGATTGCTGGAAAGGGAAGGAATGGGATTGCTGGAAAGAGAAGGAATGGGATTGATGGAAAAGGAAGGAAAGGATTAGGATTGCTGGAAAGGGAAGGAATGGGATTGATGGTGTGGGAAGGAATGGGTTTGCTGGCATGGGAGGGAATAGGATTGATGGAAAGGGAAGAAATGGGATTGATGGAAATGGAAGGATTGGGATTGATGGAAAGGGAAGAAATGTGATTGTTTGCATAGGAAGGATTGGGATTGCTGGAAAAGGAAGGATTGGGATTGTAGGATTTGGAGTTGCTCTTGGCAGAACTGGAAGCTGTCATCAGGGAAATTGAAAAGCTGGTGGAGAAAGCTCCAATCCCACAGCAAAACTGGGAGATGCTTCAAGGAGAAGGTCCAGAGGGACCCAGAAAATGACCCCAGAGGGTTCCAGAGGTGTCAACCCAGGTTAACCCCACCAGCCATCAATCCATCCTAGCAGCAGTGACAATGCAGGAAACAGGGAATGGCTGCTCATGGTGCTTGGCTGATTTAATTTCAGACCTTTCAGCACAGCCCCAAGAGTCACTTCTGACCCAAAGTCTGATCTAAGTCCTGAAGAGCTGAGCCAGCACCAAAAGGGATCAGCAGTGCCAGAGCAAATGGAGCTGGGATCTGGAATTAGGAATCAGAAAATCCTGGCATGGGTTGGGTTGGAAGGGCCTTAAATCCCCTCTCATCCACCCCTCACCTCCCTCTGGGCCAGGGTGCTCCCAGCTGCCCTTGGACACTTCCAGGGATTGCCCAATTTCCCTGGGCAGAAGAAACCTATCTCCACATAGAAATAATAAAGTTGTTATAAATAATTATTATCTATATAAAAATTATAATATCTAAAAAGCAATTGTTGCCAATAAAATCGGCTTCATGCAGCTTTTTTAATCTCCTAAAAGCGTGAAAAATAGCAGAGTAAGAGTGTGTGTGTGTCAGCTGGAAAGAGTTTCTGTCTCATCACAGCCCCCCTGAGCTGTGCAGCTCTTGGCACTGGAATACTGGGGGAATAAAAAATTCCAAACATTTCAAATACATTTGGTCTTTCTCAAGTCTTTTTACTTCTCCCTGCCTTTGTTTGCCTTGTTTAGGAAAACCAGCTGGTGTTAATTGCACTCCATGCACCACCAGCATGAACAGCAGCCAGATATCAGGAATTGGAGCCTGATCCCAGGAATCCACTCAATTGTTTGGGGAAAAAAAAATTACATTATCACTCTTCAGAACAGCAGTAAAACGAGGGAGAAAAAGAAAAGGCAGGAAAGAGGCAGGTGGGGGGAAAGTGGGATAAAAATAAATTACAATCATAGAAAGAGAAATGGAGATGTTAGAGGATGGAATTCCCAGATTTGCTGTGGCTGCCCCTGGATCCCTGGCAGTGCCCAAGGCCAGGCTGGATCCACCTGGGACAGTGGGAGGTGTCCCTACCATGGCAGGGGTGGAATGGGGTTTGGGATTTGGGATTTGAGATTTGGGATTTGGGATCTGTTCCAGCCCAAACACCTTTCCCAGCCTTATTCCAAGTGGTTCCTTCACCTGAGTCATGCACAGGAGAAGGGATGAAGTCCTGGACCTGGCACAGCTCTGTCCTCTGACTTGGGTTGGGATGGGAGTACTTGGGGAGAAAAGGAAATGTGGGGAGAAAAATGTGGAATAAAAGAATCTTGATCCCTCCCCAAATTCACCCGGTAGGGATGGAAATCAGGAGTTGTGGCTGCAGCAACTCCTGTCTCTCTAAAAAGGGAAGAAAATCAGGATATTTGCCAAGATTTCCCATTTAACTGCAGGACAATGAGGCCAAAGCCAGCCCTGATGGAGCAGTGTGCTTGTCCCTGCTGTGAGGACACTGAGGGTGAGGCACAGCCACAAATCCACTGCTCTGTCCTCTCTGGCCTTCTCCAGGCCCTTTTCCACCTGCACACAGGGAAGGATTTCCCCCTCATGACTGAGCCCACAGCCTTCCTGCCCTGCAGGGCTTTCTCCAGGCTGCTGGGAGCTGTGAGGGCTTTCAGGACACAGCAATCCACAACTTCAGGAGTGTTTTCAGCTGGGAGACACAGAAACCTCACTGCACACCCCCTGTGCCATCCCTGCTCTGCTGGGAAGGTTTTCTTCCAACATCACAGAGGAGAAGAACCTTTAAAGGCTGCTGCCTTTCATGGTCCACATGGAGAAAGCCTCCCAAGATCAGGAAAAAACACCTGTGAAGGCTGCTGCTCTTTGTGCTCTGTGTGGAGGGAAATCTCCCAATATCCAGAAGGAGAAGAACCTCTAAAGGCTGCTGCCCTTCACGTTTCATGTGGAGAAAACCTCCTTCCAACACCAGGAAAAACACCTCTGGAGGCTGCTGGTCTCTGTGCTCTGCATGGAGGGAAACCTCCCAACATCCAGAAGGAGAAGAACCTCTAAAGAAGAATCTCAGATGCTGCTCTTCATGCTCCATGTGGAGGAAAAGCTCCTTCCAACATCAGGAAGTAGAAGAACCCGTGAAGGTTTTTGCTCTTCATGCTCCATGTGGAGGAAAAGCTCCAAACATCCAGAAGAAGGACCTCTAAAGACTGCTGCCCTTCATATTTCACATGGAGGAAAAACTCCTTCCAACATCAGGATAGAAGAAGAACCCCTGAAGGTTTTTACCCTTCCTGCTCCATGTGGGGAAAAATATCACAGCATCTAGAAGAAGAACCTCTAAAGGCTGCTGCCCTTCATGCTCCACATGGAGAAAAAGCTCCCAACATCCAGAAGGAGAACCTCTAAAGGCTGCTGCCCTTCATATTTCATGTGGAGGAAAAACTCCTTCCAACATCAGGATAGAAGAAGAACCCCTGAAGGTTTTTTTACCCTTCCTGCTCCACATGGAAGAAAACCTCCCAATATAAGGAAGAAGAACCCCTAAAGGATTTTGCCCTTCCTGCTCCACATGGAGAAAAGCATCTCAACATGCAAAAGGAGAAGAACCTCTAAAGGCTGCTGTCCTTCATGGTCCATGTGGAGGAAAAGCTTCCAACACCAGGAGAGAAGAACTGTCGCTATCAGACACAAAGGAACACGAGTACACACCTCTTTCAAGGTGAAGGAAAAAAGGGAAGTTTTATTTTCT
>JAWWMR010000206.1:71482534-71496949 GCA_035047985.1 Basileuterus tristriatus
CCCTTCCCTTCCCTTCCCTTCCCTTCCCTTCCCTTCCCTTCCCTTCCCTTCCCTTCCCTTCCCTTCCCTTTTCCCTTGAAATTTCCTTTTCTTTCCTTGAAATTTCCTTTCCCTTGACATTTCCTTGACATTTCCTTGACATTTATTTGACATTTCCTTTCCTTTCCCTGGGTGTTCAGGGCACAACACAAAAACCCAAAAGGATCCCAACCCCCTCATCCAAGCCCAGCCTCACCCCCTGGGTGCTCAGGGCACACCCAAAGGATCCCAAACCCCTCAGGTGCCCAACACCTGGGCCAGGACAGGATCTGGGGTGGAACTCCAGGTTCCTGCAGCATTCCCACTGCTCAGCACTCAGGCACTGTCAGGACAGGTGGGAAAGCTGCTGGAGGAGTTGGACACCCTCCTCCTCCTCCTCCTCCTCCTCCTCCTCCTCCTCCTCCTCCTCCTCCTCCTCCTCCTCCTCCTCCTCGTGCAGCACACAAACAGAAATGTCACTCGGTGTCCAGGCGCCGTCAGCACAGACGCTGTTGTCAATGAATCAGAAGTGTCTAGGAACAGCTTGAACAACTTTTATTTTTTTTCTAAAGTGCTTAAAACGTAAATAACAAGCTCTTTATAAACATTAGTTGCAAGTCTTAAAACATGAGACACACAGAACCCACTTCCTGCAGACGTGAGAGAGGGAAACCAACAACTCCAAACCCCAACACTTCTCCCGCCTGGGGATGCTTTTCCAGGTTTTTTACCCCAAACTGGGGCTCCCCCCCAGACAAGGCTGAGTCTACATCACACTGGAAATCCACATCCCTCAGCTCTGTTCCAGTTGGAGGACAAGCCTTGGTGGCTCTCCTGGCCCACACGTGGCCAGCAGGACCAGGCGAGGGGAAAAGAAATTGGCCAAAGCTCTGGAGAAGCAAAGCCCAGCTGAGGGCTGGCAGCCAGGCAGGGCACAGCCCCTGCTGCAGCCTCGTGGAGCAGCTCCAGAGTGGGAAAACAAACTCCAGGACAAAGGTAAAACCACAGGGAGTGTTGTGGCCGGGTTTGAAACAACAGGGAGAGGCTGCTGCTGGCCCTGGGGGTGTGCTGGGCTCAGCACAGGGGGACAGAGCTCAGGGACACAGAGCAGGAACACTGCTCCTGCCGCTGGGACCCCAAATAAATCACTGAACAGGAGATTCAGTCACTCAACACAGAGATTAATCCCGGATGGGCAACCCGAGAACATTTCCCCAGGTCTCTTCCTCATCCCCTCCCTCTCTGGGGAAGCATTTCTGCCCTCAGAACCATCCCTTGGGAGGTTTAACACCAACACCACAGAGCCCACTGCAGGGCTGCTGGGCTGCTCTTGTGCACAGAACAAAACCTGTGTGCTGAGGGGGGAACCCCAAACCTTCAGCCCACAGGGTGGGGAAACACAGAACAGAGACAGGAAAATCTGCAGGAGCCTTCCCAAGCACAGGGAGGGACCTGCTGAACACGGGGGGACAGACACAGAGCATCCATCGCTGCTCCACACTCCTGCAGCACCCAGGGAGCCCTGCACGCCTGGGCTCCTGCACTGGCAGGGGCAGGGAGTGCTGGAAATGAGAGATGGGGGAGCAGGGAGTGCTGGAAATGGGAGATGAGGGAGCAGGGAGTGCTGGAAATGGGAGATGGGGGAGCAGGGAGTGCTGGAAATGGGAGATGGGGGAGCAGGGAGTGCTGGAAATGGGAGATGGAGGAGCAGGGAGTGATGGAAATGGGAGATGGGGGAGCAGGGACTGCTGGAAATGGGACATGGGGGAGCAGGGATTGCTGGAAAGGATGGAGATGGGGTAACAGAACAGGTACTGCTGGAAACAGAAGATGAGGAAACAGAACAGGTCCTGCTGGAAAGGCTGGAGATGGAAGGAGCAGGTATTCCTGGAAAGGCAGGAGATGGAAGGAGCAGGTATTCCTGGAAAGGCAGGAGATGGAAGGAGCAGGTATTCCTGGAAAGGCTGGAGATGGAAGGAGCAGGTATTCCTGGAAAGGCAGGAGATGAGGGAACAGAACAGGTATTGCTGGAAAGGCAGGAGTGTGGAAGCACCCATTGCTGGAAAGGCAGGAGATGGAAAGAGCAGATATTGCTTGGAAATGGGAGCTATGGAAGCACCCATTGATGGAAAGGCAGGAGAGGAGGGAACAGGCATTCTTGGAAAGGCAGGAGATGGAAAGAGCAGGTATTGCTGGAAAGGCAGGAGGTGAGGCAGCAGAACAGGAATTGCTAGAAAGGCAAGAGGTGTGGAAGCACCCATTGCTGGAAAGGCAGATGAGGGAAACAGGAGATGAAGGAATAGAACAGGAATTGCTGGAAAGGCTGGAGGTGAGGGAACAGGATTGCTGGAAAACAGGAGATGAGGGAATAGAACAGGAATTGCTGAAGAGGCAGGAGATGGAAGGAAAGGATATTGCTTGGAAATGGGGGCTCTGGAAGCACCCATTGCTGGAAAGGGAAGAGATGAGGGATTTCTGGAAACAGGAGATGAGGGAATAGAACAAGAATTGCTGGAAAGGCTGAAGATGAGGGAACACATTCTGGGAAAGGCAGGGGATGGAAGGAGCAGGTATTGCTGGAAAGGCAGCAGATATGGAAACACCCATTGCTGCAAGGGAAGGAGATGAGGAAACAGAACAGGTATTGTTAGAAAGGCAAGAGGTGTGGAAGCACCCATTGATGGAAAGGCAGGAGATGAAGGAATAGAACAGGAATTGCTGGAAGGGTTGGAGGTGAGGGAACAGGTATTGCTGAAGAGGCAGGAGATGAGAGAGCAGATATTGCTTGGAAATGGGAGCTCTGGAAGCACCCGTGGCTGGAAAGGCAGGAGGTGAGGGAACAGAACAGGTATTGCTAGAAAGGCAAGAGGTGGAAGCACCCATTGATGGAAAGGTAAGAGATGAAGGATTTCTGGGAACAGGAGATGAGGGAATAGAACAAGAATTGCTGGAAAGGCAGGGGATGGAAGGAGCAGATATTGCTAGAAAGGCAAGAAATGTGGAAGCTCCTATTGCTGGAAAGGCAGGAAAGGAGGGAACAGAACAGGCATTGCTGGAAAGGCAGGAGAGGAGGGAACAGGTATTGCTGGAAACAGGAGATGAAGGAATAGAACAGGAATTGCTGAAGAGGCAGGAGATGGAAGGAAAGGACATTGCTTGGAAATGAGAGCTCTGGAAGCACCCATTGCTGGAAAGGCAGGAGATGAGGGATTTCTGGGAATAGGAGATGAGGGAATAGAACAAGAATTGCTGAAAAGCCAGGGGATGGAAGGAGCAGATATTGCTAGAAAGGCAAGAAATGTGGAAGCACCTATTGCTGGAAAAGCAGGAGAGGAGAGAACAGAACAGGCATTGCTGGAAAGGCAGGAGATGGCAAAGCACCTGTTGCTGGAAAGGCAGGAGAGGAAGGAACAGGTATTTCTGGGAACAGGAGATGGGGGAACAGAACAGGAATTGCTTGAACAGAACAGGTATTGCTGGGAATAGAAACAGAACAGGTATTGCTGCAAACAGGAGATGAGGGAACAGAACAGGTATTGCTTGAACAGAAACAGAACAGGTATTGCTAGAACAGAACAGGTATTGCTGCAAACAGGAGATGAGGGAACAGAACAGGTATTGCTGCAAACAGGAGATGAGGGAACACAACAGGTATTGCTGCAAACAGGAGATGTGGAAGCACCTCTTGCTGGCCGGGCTGCACACCTGGTACAGCCTGCTGAGCTCTGACAGTCACTTTTTCTATTCAAGTGCAAAACGTGCAGGCTTTTGGAGCAAAACAAGGCAGAGCTGACTAAGGCAGAGGGGGCTGAGGGAGGCGGTGAGACACGACTGAGGGGAGGCAGAGGTGGGAGGGAGGGAGGGCCGTGGGATCCACAGAAACATCGGCACTTGTGAGGGAGCACCGGGAGCCGTCCCTGCGGGGCACGGGGCCCAGAGCAGGGCGCTTGTGAGGCTGGAGCCAGGCAGGGGCCCTGCAGCTCCCCCGGTAATGCCCGCTGAGGAATTCCTCTCCCTTTGCCCAGGGCTGCATTCCCAGTGCCCGCAGCTCCTCCCTGACTGCTCACAGGGGCACAGCTGGGCACAGCTGGGCACAGCTGGGCACAGCTGGGCACCCAGAGAGGGCTCGGGCTGCCGGGGCACGGGATCTGACCCTACAGGCACAGAGGTTCCTGGCACTTTCTGAAATGTGAGAAACACTTCCCTGGCACATCCCCATCCCGCCCCAGCCACACGCAGCGAGGAGGAGCAGCAGGAGCAGCTGGAGCAGGGCAAACTCAGGTATTGCCAGGAGGGGAGAGGCAGGAAGGAGCGGGAGGTTGATGGCTGCTCTCTCCCAGGAACACATCCTCATCCTCATCCTCCTCCTCCTCCTCCTCCTCCTCCTCCTCCTCCTCCTCCTCCAGCAGGGCTCCGAGGCTCGGACAGGACACAGCTCCTTTCCTCCTGACCCAGTTCTGCTGTCTCCAGCTGCATTTTAGCCTGGAATACTCAGCCTGGCCCTGCCTGCTGTGCCAGCTCCTGATCTCTGCCCCAGCTCTGCCGAGGTGCTGGAGGAGCCAGGGCACCTGCACAGGGCGTGGGGAGGCTCTGCTGCCCCTGGGTGACAATTTACTCCCTTTGCTTGGGTGAGAAGGAAAACAGAGGAGGAACCAGCCCCAGGCAGGTCGTGTGGGATGGAGAATTTGGTTGCAGAGCCTTTTTGGGGCAGGAAACTGCTACTGTGGCAAAAGGCACCGTTCTTCAAAGGCATGGTCTACACTGAAGCAAGTAAAGAGAAGAGTAGGGAGGTTTTAAAGGAACACAGTGACTTTGGGAGGTAGAGAAGAGGGAGAAGATGCCTTTCATGGTGAAATCCCACTCCAGCTGCCCCTCTGCCTGCACAGGCACCTTCTCCAGCCAAAATCCTGGCAGGATGAGGGAGGGAACAACATCCTTCCTATCCCCTCTCCAGTTCAGCCAGGTAAATCAGGTGTGGAACCCTTTGGAACCTCCAGGCTTCACCATGGCAAGATCTACCACAGAGATTTCCCCACCTAGGCTGAAAGAGAAGACTTCCCCATGGACCCTCACAACACTGATCCTCCCAGCTCCTTCCCCATTTGTCCCAAATTCTCGTGGTTTCTCCTTTCCCTGTCTCCTCAGTGGCTGTGGTACCCTGGTGCCTGCCCTGTTTTCCCTGCAGGGCAGGACAAAGGGCACAGTGCCACCCCTGTGCCCTCAGCACTGCCTGCTGACCCGTACCTGATTATGCAGAGCACATGCTCTGCTCTTTTGTCCCTGATTTCCCTTCGGCCTGCTGGAACAAACCTCACTGGAATTTATCCTACAAAAGGCTCTTCTTGCCTCAGTGAGCTGAGCTGGGGTGCTGAGTGTGGTGTGTGGACTTGACTGCTTTGCCTGAATTCCTACCCAGGCAGATTTTCCACAGGAGATGTGTCTTAGGTTGAAAGATTTACTTGTGTGTTCTGTTCCCATCTGTCAGAGGTGTGGCAATTATCTTCTGTTAATTGAGCAGTTTATCTCTTCCACAATCAATCCTCCCTCTGGGAAATATCTTCTGTTAATGGGCCATTAATTATTAATTCTCTTCTGCCAATGGGCCATTGAGTCACACTGATAAAATTCCATCATCCCATTGGGAGATGGGGAGGAGCCAAGCATCCCTACAGGATATAATCTGAGGATTTGAACACCACAGCAGCCTTTGCCCACTGCATTCCTGGAGAGAGACCAGGCTCATCTCCAGCAGCCCTGGAGCTTCAGAGGAAAACTCCCCCCTTGTGCAGGATCCCTGCTCCAGCAGAACACCCCCGTTTACATTTTCCATTTCAGGGGAGGCTTTTCAAACCAAGACAGGACCCTTCTTGGGAATTAAGCAGCAGTTTCCACCATCTGAAGCCCAGGCTGGTCCCAGGTGGTGCCCAGCGTGGGGTGAGCAGCACGGGGGCAGCTCTGGGCACCGGGAGAAGCCGCGGCCATGTCAGAATGGGAAGTGCTGAACAAATATCACCCCCAGACTCTGATCCCACCACAATCCCCAAGCTGAGGCTGCCAAAGGAGCAGCAGTACGGGGTGAGGCCCATGGCCCCCTGCAGCAGGAGGTGCAGGACGTGTGGGGAGCTCATCCACAAGGGCAAGAAGTTCAATGCCCATAAGGAGATGGTGCAGAACGAGTCCTACCTGGGGCTGCCCATCTTCTGCTTCTACATCAAGTGCCCACACTGCTGGCTGAGATCACCTTCAAGGCAGACCCCCAGAACATGGATTACACCATGGAGCACGGGGCCACCAGGAACTTCCAGCACAGAAGCTCCTGGAGGAGGAGGAGAAGAGGAAGCAGAAGGACAGGGAAGAGGAGGAGCTCAACAATCCCATGAAGGTCCTGGAGAACCCAACCAAGGACTCCAAGCTGGAGATGGAGGTCCTGGAGAACCTGCAGGAGCTGAAGGAGCTCAACCAGCACCAGGCCAATGTGGATTTTGAGGCCATGCTGAAGCAGCACAAGGAAGGGGAGGAGGAGCAGAGGTGCAAGGAGCAGGAGGAGGATGAGCAGGAGATGAAGGCCATGTTGGAGCAGGCCCAGAGCCGCCAGCTCCTGGTGGATTCTGACTCTGATGAGGAACCAACAAAACACTGTCCAAATCCCACAGCCCAAACAAAACCCAGGGACATCCTGCAGGAGGATCCCCAGAGCAAGAGGCTGAGGATGGAGAGCTGGCAGTGCAGCGTGGGCAGGCTCAGACCCAGGGCCCAGCTGGCCAGGCTGGTGGCCTGCAGGAAGGAGAAGCCACATCCTGCCCTGGATAAGGGGATGGGAACCCGGGGCACCACGGCCACCACCAGCTCCCTTCCAGCAGCAGCAGCAGCAGCAGCAGCAGCAGCAGCAGCCACGTCCTCGCTGGGTTTGCTGGGAGCCTACTCAGACAGCAAGGACAGCACCAGGAGCTGAGCAGAGGGGCAGGGACAGGGCAGGGACAGGGCAGGGACAGGGCAGGGACGGGGCTGTCCCCACTCCCTGCTGCTCCTGGAGCCCCACAGGGAGCAGATCCCACCTTTGCACAGACTGGGGGGCTCCTCCAGCCCCTCACTGTGGGGACAGGGCTGTGCTGACACCACCAGCCCCCTAGATGTCCACAGCAGCTTGGGGACAAATCCCTCCCTGCTGTTCCGCACCTGCTGGGCTCCAGCAGTCACAACTCTAGAATAAATGGGATCTGGCAGAAAAAAAACCCAAAAAACCACCAAAAAACAAACAAAAAAAAGGACTTGACTGCCCTGCTAGAATTCCTACCCAAGCAGCTTTTCCTCAGGAGATGTTTCTTGGGAATGAGGTAGCAGCTTGCAGCTTCCACCATCTAAACCCCACGCTGCTACAAATTGGCACCCTGACCATGGGGCTTCTTGTTAGCCCTTTGAAAGCATCTCCACTGGATTCTGAGTTGCAGCCAAGTGCTTCAGTTCCCCAAGGGAAAACCCCCAGTTTTCTGGGGAATTTCTCAGCGGTCAACTGCCAACCCTCAAGACCTCAAGGGCTGGCTGACTCAGTGAAACTCCAGTGAGATCTTTCCTTTGAGCTGTTCCATCCCTCTTTTCCCACAATCCTGGAAGATCCAGGCACAGAGAAACCATCTATGATGACACTGACTGTGAGGAAGGGGCTGACTCTCCCAGGCCTACCACACATTCAGGCAGGGAAGGCTGGTGAGAGCCCTTGCTGTTCAATCTGGGGATGAAGTGATCTGCTGAATTCCAGCTGGTAAACCTGGACCTCCTGATGGGCCAGGGGATGTTTTAATCACAGGAGACACTGTTAATGAGCTACATGTGCTTCCAGAAGTCCAGACTGTGGGGCCAATGCATGAGATCACTGACTGTAATATGTACAGACCCACCCTGGTGTTGACTTAGGGCACACCTATAGCCAAGCTTTTCTTGTACCCACCTGGGCTGATGTTTTTGCCAGAAAATCCTATGGTTTTTTGGGCAGAGATGCTATGCCAAGACAGATCTCTTTGAGAGTGTGGCTTGTCTTATAAAGGTACCAAAGTTTCTCCTCCAGGTGTGGCTGACACCGGGTCAGATGTCACCATCACTGCTCACTCCAGGTGAACTGGTGCCAGCCTATGGGATCATCTCTGGGATTGGAGCAGCTGCCACCTCTATGTGGAGTAAAAGGTCAATCCTTACTGAAGGTCCTGAGGGTCAAATTGCCACAGGAAAACCTTTGGTGGTAAAGGCACCTGTCATTCTGTGGGGCAGAGACAGTGGGGAGCCAGACCAGAAATCCCTTCCCACCCACAGGATTACCCCACCCCACCACCACATGGAAATTGGATGGTCCCATTTGGGTGGAACAGTGGCCTCAGGTAGAAGTCAAAGCAAAGGCAGGAGCAGCTGTCTCAGGGCCACACAGCACCAGCCACCAGCCCTTGAACACCCCTGTCCTTGTCATTAATAAACCAGGCAAAGACAAGTGGAGGCTCCTACAAGACCTCAGAAAGGTCAACGAAGTCATTGTTACAGCCTGACCTGACCTCACCTTCAATGCTCCTGAGATTGGAAACTGGCAGTCATTGGTATTAAGGATTGTTTTTTTAATATCCCACTCCATTCTAGAGATGCCCCAATATTTGCATTTTCTGTGCCATCAGTTAATAGAGAAGTCACTCTAAAAAGGTATCAATGGGAAGTTCTTCCTCAAGGGATGAAAAACTCATGAGCCATCTGCCAAATGTTTGTTGCCTGCATTTTCTCACCCATTCAAGAAAAACTCCCCAATGCCCTAATTTTTCACTTTATGGATGATATTCTAACATGCACTGAGACTGACTATTATTTGGAGACTGTTCTCAAACAGACTATCCAAGCCATGGAAGGAGCAGGATTTGAAATTGCTACAGAGAAGATTCAGTGCACCTGCCCATGGACCTACCTTGGGCTCTGGATCAGCAAAAGGACCAATGTGCCCCAGCAGCTCACCATCAAGGACAACCCAAGAACCCTGAGGGACCTTCATCAGCTCTCTGGGAGCACAAACTGGGTTTGTCCACTGCTGGGGATCACAACCAAGGACTTGTCAACCCTTTTGAATCTCCTGAGAGGCCCTGATGAGCTCAGCTCCCCAGGAACCATCACACCAGAGGCCCATGAAGTGATCCAGAAGGTATCAGAAGCATTGTCCATGAGACCAGCCCACAGTGCTGATCCTACCCTGCCTTTCCAGTTTGTCACCCTGGGTAAGCCACCCAAGTTCCATGGGCTCATTTTCCAGTGGGACCCACTCTGAGAGATCAGCTCCTAATCACAGAGTGGGTGTTTCAATCACACAGACCAAGTAAGGCATCACAGCACCTCAGGGGCTTAGGCCCAGCTTATCAGAAAGGCCAGAGCTCACCTCAGGACCCTAGTGGGGTGTGAATTCACAGGCATCTGTCTTCCAGTGACATTGAACAGTCCAGAACCTCTGCTCCAAACCAGTGAGCACCTCCAGTTCACTCTGGACAGCTACCCAGGCCAAATCTCCATCCACCCACCAAAGCAGAAACTATTTAATGCTTGCTTTAATTTGGTCCCAAATTCATTAAAAAGCAGAACTCCTCCAAAGGCATAGACTGTATTTACTGATGGTTCAGGGGGATCCCACAAGTCAGTCATGACGTGGAAGAATCCTGACACTCAGGAGTGGGAGTCTGATGTTCAGATTGTTCAAGGATCCCCACAAATCACAGAATTAGCAGCCATTGTCAGAGCCTTTGAGAAATTCAAACAACCCTTAAATTTAGTTACTGATTCAGCCTATGTTGCTGGAATAGCTGAAAGAGCAGAACATTCCCTGCTAAAGGAAGTGCCAAATCTAGATTTGTAAGGCTTGCTCTCAAATTTAACATACCTCCTCTCCCACTGAGAGCAGCCATATCACACCATGCACGTGAGGTCACACACTGACCAGTCACAGAAGGCAACTGGAAGCAGATATTTTAGCCATGGCAGTGCAGGCATTTTCAATCAGGTTAAATTGAGCCATCAGTTTTTCCACCAAAATGTGCCAGCCCTTGTCAGAATGTTTAAAATCACAAGAGAACAGGCAAGAGCAAGCGTGGGCTCCTGCCCCAATTGCCAGGAGTTTGCTTTGTCCTCTGTGAGGACCAGGGTTAACTCCTGAGGCCTTGAAAGTTTACAATTGTGGCAAACAGATGTCACACACTGTGCACCTTTTGGGAGACAAAAACTCATTCATTCACAAATACAACACCTGACTAATGTAGATATTGAATATGTAGGGTTCCCCATGGGAGCTGGAGGAAAATGGTAAAACAAGAACTCCAAGCTGCTTTTGGCCCTTAATGCCTTCATTCCATAGATACATTCTCTGGGGCAGTGTTTGCATCAGCCCATGGATGCCATCCAACATTTTCTCCTAGCATTCTCCACCCCAGGCATTCTCCAAACAGATCATGGTCCTGCTTACACCTCCAAAAATTTCAAAGAGCTCCTAGATCAATGGGGGTGAAACCCACCACTGGCATTCCCCACTCCCCAACAGGGCAATCTGTTGTAGAGAGGGCTCACTGTACACTCAGGAGAGTCCTTGATCAGCAGCATGGGGGAGTTGAAACACTGCTGAATGTAGAAAGATTATGTAAGGCTCTTTATGTCATCAATTTTCTTAATAATTCATTCATGGAGCCAAACTCCTCCACTGTCAGGCACTTCTCCAACATGAGCAGATCCCAGTTCACAGAGAAACCCCCTGTGCTGATCAAAGACCCCCAGTCCAGACAAATATTGGGCCCATTTCCATGAATTACTTAGGGTAGAGGCAATGCTTGCATGTCTACAGGCTGTGGCCAAGGTGGATTCCAGGCAGGAATGTCAAGCTGGGTATCAAACTGCCACATGCAGCACCCACAGACACTCCCCTGAACCTCACAGACAGCAAGGAGATCAAGCTGAGGTGGTGTGGAGAGAAGGAAAGAGAGTGTAAACACAGATGTTTGTCACAGGGATGACTCTGCACTGCTCCAGAAGATCACAGGATTGAATTTCATTTGCTCATTGTTTTGCACTGCTACCCCTCTTTAGTTTGTGGCACTGTTATCCCCTTCTTGTTTTCCCTCCTCTTCTCTACTCAGTAAGACCTGAGGGGATCAGATGGGAAGATATGAGGGGCTGGTAAAGCTATACAAGTCTAAAACCCATTTTTTCAAACTCACAGATAACTCATCATCCCCAAGCATCCTGCCATGTCTGCAGTGGCAGGGAATCCCCAGCTGCTCCAGACAGGATTTTGGATGCTCCTCACCCTTCCATCAGCTGGTGCATGGATTGTCCCTCAGCCCAGCAGAACATCTGGGTCACACTGGCCAAGACTTTACAGCAGGACAATCTCTGCCTGTCCATGGGCAGTGTGGACAACCCTCTGTCAGTGTGCCTGCTAGGATTCCTTTAGCAGCAAATGAATACCCCCACACAGATAAGAAATCAAATCTGGTAGATGCTTGGGACAGATGGACCAAGACCCTGCCTTGACACCAGAGGAACCCCAGGAATTGGAGCTCCTGGGCTCCTCCAAAGCTCATTACTGTGTCCAGCTTCAATATCAACCTCCCAACCAACACCTGACCCACCCTGAACTTATCAGGCCTACCCATAGGAAAGATGTAACCCCATTTAACAAAAATGATATCCCTCCAAATTGGTGCAATTCCACCAGTCCTACACCTTCCTCATCCTCACTCCATCCCAAAGTGCTGCCCCAGGGAGTGTTCCTTATCTGTGGAGACTGAGTATGGGCTGGAATCCCCTGCAGCCTTGGCCAGCTTACTTTACATAACTTTACTTCAAACATAACTTTACTTCAAAATTGGAAACAAAAAGGGGAATTGGCACGCCAAGAGAGACGATATAGTGAATTTGATGAAAATTGCAACAGACAAGTTTACAACTGGAACAAAGAAAACAGTCGTGGTCTCACACTGCTCCAGCTTTGGGTGGTCACTCAGGGGTCAGCAGGGGACAGAGCAGCCCCTGAGGCTGGGCACAGCCCTGGAGAGCCCATCCCAGCCTGTGGATGTGATCAGGGCAGCAGGCTGGGCACTGCCATGGGGAGCCCATCCCAGTGTGTGGATGTGATCAGGGAGCAGGCTGGGCACAGCCATGGGGAGCCCATCCCAGGCTGTGGATGTGATCAGGGAGCAGGCTGGGCACTGCCCTGCCAGGATTTGAGAATTCTGGGCTGGGCACTGCCCTGGCAGGATTTGAGAATTCTGGGCTGTGCCAGGAGGGTTTGGGGTGCCTGACCCCGCAGGGGCCCTGCAGAGGGGTCAGGCCCCCCAGACCTCACTCTGGGGACATTTTCTGGCTGTGCTGGACAGACAAGGCAGAGGCAGGGCAGGGCAGCTGTGAGCAGCCATTCCTGGGAATACTGAGTGGAAATTGAATGTGGATTCTGCACTCCTCGGTCCCTGCAGGGCACAGCAGCCCCTGCTGGGTGGGGCATGCAGAGGATCTCCTGCAGCACCCCTGGGGCACCTCTGCCATATTCCCAGTCCAGCCATGAGGGAGCCAGGCAGTGCCAGCCTGGCACTGGTGCTGTGACAGAGCCAGCGTGGCCCAGCCAGGCACTGACAGCACCCCAGGCCCTTGGTGGAGCATCTCCCACAAGTGTGGTGAGGGAGTGGCACAAACTGGAGTTGGATCTTCATCCTTCACTGGGGGTAACTGGGGCAGGAGGGGAAGTGGCATCCCAGAGGCTCTGCTCAGGAACATGCTGGGGGAGCCTCAGGGGGTGTCAGTGTCCCCAGTGTCACCCACCAGCCCAACACCAGCCAGGGGACACCACCCTCAGGGGAGAGAGGAGGAGGAGGAGTGTGGGCAGAGGAGCAGCAGCAGGATGAAGTCACGAGGAGATGGTTTCCAGCTCTCAGATGTCCAGGGGTCACTTAAAGCTCTGGCAGGAGGAGTGCCCGGGAGGTGGCACTTGGTCACAGCGACGGGAACCCAGGGGACATCACAGAGACCCTGAGACAGCCACAGGGACATTGGGGTCAGGGGACACCCAGGGACACCATGGGGACATTGGGGTCAGGACACGCCTGCTTGGCCTTCTTGGCGTGCTTGCGGGCCGCCTCGAACTCTGAGGGGACATTGGGGACATCAGGGGACAGCTGGGGACATCAGGGGACATCAGGGACAGCCATGGGACATTGGGGTCAGAGGGACAGGACCAAGGGACATTGGGGACAGGACACGCCTGCTTGGCCTTCTTGGCGCGCTTGCGGGCCGCCTCGAACTCTGAGGGGACATTGGGGGGACATCAGGGGACAGCTGGGGACATCACAGACACCCAAGGGACACTCCATGTCCCCTCCACAACCCTGTGTCCCACCATCTGAGGTCTCCTGGAACTTGTCACGGACACTGTCCCCATGGTGTCCCCCAGCGTCCCACCATCTGAGGTCTTCTGGAACTTGTCCCCATGTCCCCCCCATGTCCCTACGATGTCCCCATGGTGTCCCCACCATCTGAGGTCTCCTGGAACTTGTCATGGACACTGTCCCCATGGTGTCCCCAATGTTCCCATGGTGTCCTCCAGCGTCCCACCATCCGAGGTCTTCTGGAACTTGTCCCCATGTCCCCCCCATGTCCCTACAATGTCCCCATGGTGTCCCCACCATCTGAGGTCTCCTGGAACTTGTCACGGACACTGTGCCCATGGTGTCCCCAATGTTCCCATGGTGTCCTCCAGCGTCCCACCATCCGAGGTCCTCTGGAACTTGTCCCCATGTCCCCCCCATGTCCCTACGATGTCCCCATGGTGTCCCCACCATCTGAGGTCTCCTAGAACTTGTCCCCCCAGTGTCCCCAAGGTGTCCCCCTGTGTCCCCACCATCGGAGGTCTCCTGGAACTTGTCCCTGACGCTCTCCAGTTTCTCCATGGCCTTCATGTTGGGGGCGGCGATGCGCTGCAGGACGCTCTGCTGCTCCGTCAGCCGCTGCTGCAGGGCCGCCATCTCCTGACGGATCTCCTCCTCGGCCTGGGCGTCCTGGGGACACGGGGACATTGGGACACATGGGGACAGCAGGGGTGTGAGGGACATGGGGACATGGGGACACAGCTGCTGCTGCAGGGCTGCCATCTCCTGACGGATCTCCTCCTCGGCCTGGGCGTCCTGGGGACACGGGGACATTGGGGACATTGGGGACACTGGGGACACATGGGGACATTGGGGACATCAGGGGTGTGAGGGACATGGGGACACTGGGGACACAGCCGCTGCTGCAGCGCCGCCATCTCCTGACGGATCTCCTCCTCGGCCTGGGCGTCCTGGGGACACGGGGACATTGGGAACATTGGGGACACTGGGGACACATGGGGACATTGGGGACATGGGG
>JAWWMR010000206.1:71613091-71628829 GCA_035047985.1 Basileuterus tristriatus
AGCACCCAGCCAGCCCAAAGTGTCTGTGGGGTGAAACACCACACACCCAGCCAGCCCAAAGTGTCTGTGGGGTGAAAACACCACAGTGCTGCTATGGTCGAGCAGCAATGGCCAGACAAGCTCAGGCACGTCCCGTCCAGCTATATTGGCAATTATTCCAGTAGGGGATGTCCCAGCTCAGGGCTCGCCGGGCGTGCACCCCCTTCTCGCCATCCCATTAAAATCCCGTTAAAATCCCATTAAAATTCCGTTAAAATCCCGTTAAAATCCCGTTAAAATCCCGGAGGGCTGGGCTGGGCACTCACCCGGTGCTGGAGGAGGAGCGCTGGTTGGCCACGCCGCCGTAGGGACCGTGCGCGGCCACCGCCGGGCCCGGGTGCCGCTCTCTCTGCGGGGACAGGGGACAAGAGGGGCCAGGGTGGCACATCCCAGCGAGGGAGGGCACCCCGCTCACCCCCCGGTGCCAGCTGCCTTTGGGGGCCCCTCTCACCCAGTGCCACGGGAGCACCGACCCACGGGGAACAGCTTCTCTTTGGGACCCCCGCCCAGGATTATCCACTCCCCACAGGAGGGGATGGGGTCCCTACAGAGCCCTGATCGGGGCCTGGCACAGGAGACCCCCAGGGGCACATTCCTGAGGCCGGGACTGCTTATGGAAGCCCCGGGCGCACTCCCGAAGCACAGAGGGTGAATTCCCAAAGCCCCGGGCACACTCCCAAATCCCCTGGGCACATTCCCGAAGCAGAGGGCGCATTCCCGAATTACCCGGGCTCACTCCCGAAGCAGAGGGTGAATCCCCGAAGTCGCGGGCACATTCCCGCAGCCCCGGGCGCATTCCCGAATCCCCACGGGCGCATTTCTGAATCCCCCGGGCTCATTCCCCAAGCCCCGGGCACATTCCCCAAGCCCCGGGCGCATTCCCCAAGCCCCTCGGACACATTCCCGACCAGAGGGTGAATTCCCCAAGCCCCTCGGGCACATTCCTGAATCCCCCGGGCACATTCCCCAAGCCCCTCGGACACATTCCCGAAGCAGAAGGTGAATTCCCGAATCCCCCGGGCACATTCCCCAAGCCCCTCGGGCACATTCCCGAAGCAGAAGGTGAATTCCCGAATCCCCCGGGCACATTCCCCAAGCCCCGGGCACATTCCCCAAGCCCCTCGGACACATTCCCGACCAGAGGGTGAATTCCCGAAGCCCCGGGCGCATTCCCCAATCCCCCAGGCGCATTCCCGAAGCCCCGGGCGCGCTCCCGAGGCCGTGCCTGTGCCCGCAGAGGTCCCGCTCTGGCGATGGCCTTGCTGGCCGGGGTGCCGCAGCGGCCGAGGCTGCCGTTGGGGGTGGTGCCGCAGCTGCTGCTGATGATCTGCAGCTGCTTCTCGGCGCGGTCGGCGCGGTCCAGCAGCTCCTCGATGAAGTGCTGCAGCCGCACCTTGGCGTTGGCCTCCCGCGCCGCCGTCTCCTTCAGGAACTGATCGATCTGCAGCACCTCCCTGGCACAGGGACCCGCCGTGACACCCGGGCTGCCCACGGGTCCCCGCGGCTCCATCCCCACCCCGCTCAGCGCCTCCAGCCCTGTGTGCGGCTGGGACACACCTGAGCAAACCTGAGCACACCTGGGCTCACCTGAGCACACCTGAACACACCTGAGCACACCTGGGCTGTTCCATCCCCACCCCACACAGCGCCTCCAGCCCTGTGTGCAGCTGGGACACACCTGAGCACACCTGAGCACACCTGAGCTCACCTGGGCTCACCTGAGCACACCTGAGCACTCCTGGGCTGTTCCATCCCCATCCTGCTCAGTGCCTCCAGCTGGGACACACCTGAGCACACCTGAGCACACCTGGGCTGCTCCATCCTCACCCTGCTCAGCACCTCCAGCCCTGTGCGCAGCTGAGACACACCTGAGCACACCTGAGCTCACCTGAGCACACCTGGGCTGTTCCATCCCCACCCCACTCAGCCCCTCCAGCCCTGTGTGCAGCTGAGACACACCTGAGCTCACCTGAGCACACCTGAGCACACATGAGCACTCTTGGGATGTTCCATCCACACCCTGCTCAGCACCTCCAGCCCTGTGTGCAGCTGTGACACACCTGAGCACACCTGAGCACACCTGAGCTCACCTGAGCACACCTGAGCACACCTGAGCACACCTGGGCTGTTCCATCTGCACCCCGCTCAGAGCCTCCAGCCCTGCGTGCAGCTGGGACACACCTGAGCTCACCTGAGCACACCTGGGCTGTTCCATCCCCATCTTGCTCAGTGCCTCCAGCTGGGACACACCTGAGCACACCTGAGCTCACCTGAACACACCTGGGCTGTTCCATCTCCACAGCAATCAGCTCCTCCGGCCCTGTGTGCAGCTGCGACACACTTGAGCTCACCTGAGCACACCTGAGCACTCCTAGGCTGTTCCATCCCCAGCCTGGCCCTGGTCTGTGCCAGCCCTGGGATGGAGGGATGCTCCCCACATGCAGGGGGGTGTTGTTGTTTTGGGGGTGAGGTGACATCCCCAGCACCTCATCTGTCACTGCCAGGACTGGAATCAGGCTCCTGAGCACGACGGAGCAGAGGGAAGAGGATGATGATGGTGTCACAGGGTGAGGGAGGAGGATGGCAGTGACACCCTTAAACCCTGCCCAGCCTGGTGCTTGCAGGGCCCCGGCTCCCTCATTAACACATTAATTAGCAGGTGCTTGGGAGCCCTGAGCCTGCAGCAGGGCTGTTCCCCCAAAACGTGTGACAGCAGCTCCGTGACCCCAGCTGACCCCACCCAGCACAAACACCCCCTGTCCTCACCTGATCCCCAAACACCAGGGGGGCACACAGGGGCACGGGCACAGACACACCAGAGAGGCACAAACACCAGGGAGGGACACGGGGGCACGGGCACAGACACACCAGTGAGGTCACACAGCCCAAACACACGGAGCCACCACGGTCCTGCACATGGATGTGCTCCAGGAACACCCAGGTGTGCACCAGGTACACACACACACACAGGGACAGGTACACACTGACAGCCACACATGGACAGGCACACACAAACACACACAGGGACAGGTACACACTGACAGACACACAGGGACAGGCACACACAAACACACACAGCCCTGTCCTGCACACCTGAGCGCCCCAGGAGAGCACAAACCCAGCACTCAGCATGGCACATCCAGCATGGCACATACAGCATGGCACATCCAGCATGGCACATACAGCATGGCACACACACACAGACACAGCCAGGTACACGCACACACAGAGCCCTGTCCTGCACACCTGAGTGCCCCACACAGCCCCAGGAGAGCACAAACCCAGCACTCAGCATGGCACACTCAGCATGGCACACTCAGCATGGCACACACATGCAGCATGGGGAAGGTGGTGAGGCCCTGGCACAGATTCCCAGATTTGCTGTGGCTGCCCCTGGGTCCCTGGCAGTGCCCAAGGCCAGGCTGGACACTGGGGCTGGAGCCCACTGGGACAGTGGGAGGTGTCCCTGCCATGGCAGGGGTGGCACTGGGCGGGATTTACAGTCCCTTCCCACCCAACCATCCCACGAGCACCCACATGAACACACCCCAGGCACAGCTGCTCACACCTGCATGGCACACACACCTGCACAGCTGCTCACACCTGCACTGCTGCTCACACCTGTGCTGCTGGTGATGCACACACACCCACGGAGCTGCTCACACCTCCCCTCAGCATCCAGGATCCCCTGAAGAGGCTCAAACCCAGCTCTGCACACCTGTCTGGGGCACACCTGACCTCAGACAGGCACACCAACCTGGGCACAGAAACCCAAGCACACACACCTGGCCTCAGACAGGCACACCAACCTGGGCACAGAAACCCAAGCACACACACCTGGCCTCAGACAGGCACACCTGGACACACCTGAGCACAGAAAACCAAGCACACATCTGACCAGGCACACCTAGATACACCTGAGCACAGAAACACAAGCACACACCTGACCAGGCACACCTAGCTCACACCTGAGCACAGAAACCCAAGCACACACCTGACCTCAGACAGGCACACCTAGATACACCTGAACACAGAAACCCAAGCACACACCTGACCAGGCACACCTAGACACACCTGAGCACAGAAACCCAAGCACACACCTGACCTCGGACACCTGATCACACAGAGGTGACCCCAGAGCCCTGACTGTGCACACCTGGACACCAAACCTGATCACACACAGCTGACCTCGGACACCTGGACACAATGATCTGCCCAGAGGCACGAAGGAAAAGGAGGGGGCAGCTCTTCAGTGACACAATTCCCACTGCTGGCTATCAATTACCAATTAATCACCAATTAATTATCGATTAATTTCCCCCCGACCTGCCGCTCGCAGGCAGAGCCTGGGAGCTCTGGAGTGCTCTGGGAAGGATCCTGGAAGGGGCCCCAGGGGATTTGGAAGGCAAATGTGGAGCTGGGCAGCCGCTGTAAGGTGATGCTGATGGTTATCACCTGCGTCTCTCTCATTCCCATGGACTGGGTGGAAAAACACTCCTGGCAGAGGGAACGGAGCCCAGAGCCAAAGGTGTCCCAGGAGGACAGCGGCTGCATGGTGTCTGGGAGCTGGCAGTGTCCCCACAGTGCTTCCAGGGAAGGCTTTGCTGATTAAAATGATTTCTGATGACTTCCTCACATCCAGGAGAAAACCTCCTCCCGCCACCAGCGCCTCCCATGCTGTCCTGCAGCCTCACAAGGGATTTTGTCCCTTGGGATGGAGGAGTTTGGGGACTGCTGGGGACAGTTGAGGGACAGGAGGGTTTCTCTGAGGAATGGGAGGTCCAGGAGGTAGTTTTGGGGTATAAACCCAGGGTTTTAGGTGGTGACATTGTCCAGGGTCCACCAAGAGACATTTGACCCTCTATTTACCCTGTCCAGCTGTCTCCAGGCCCTGCTCCAGACTCATCCACGCTGGTGTCCTTAATTCCCTCACCACACATGGACAGCACCCACGAGGCAGCCCCCAAACCCCTCAGTGCCTGTCCCACAGCCGTGTCCCCAAACCTGGAGGTGTCCTTACCCAGCCCCAGGTCACCCCGCTCCTCACCCAGGCTGCCCCCCGTCCTGGGAGCCCTGTTCCTGAGCCAGGTCATAATTCTGGAGTCAAAGTCATTCACAAACGTGCAGAGGATGACGGGAATCAAAGCAATTCCTTCAGGAATGCCAGCAGTGCTCCCAGCCCAGCACAGCCGTGCCTGTCCCCACAAACTCCTCACTGATTGGGGCCCCTCCAGATTTGCTCCAGCTCCTGAGGAGCAAGGTCTGGTTGGCCTGGACAGCACCAAGGGGCAGAATGACCCAGTGCTGGACTAGAGGGAAGCTCAGGAGCAGCCTGGGGGTGTTGGGTGGGGAATACAGGGTGGAAATGAGGGTGGCAGTGCCACACCACCTCCACAGCAAATGGAGGTGGCACTGCTCGGGCTGCCCCACCCTCCCTCTGGAGAAAAACCTGGAATTTGGCACGGCCATGGCAGGGGGTGGGAACGAGGTGGGATTCAAGGTTCCCTCAACCCAAACCAGTCTGTGGCTCAGTGATCCCCAGCCTGGCCATGTCCTGGAGCACTGGTGGCACTGGGACAAGGCCTGGCTCACCATGCCCAGCCATGGAGGGGCCCAGGTCTGTATGGACACTGAGTGGTGGGAGAAGATGCAGAACCTGATAAGGGAGGGTGCTGATGGGCATCACCAAGGGGTTGTCCCTGAGCCCTGGCCCTGGGGTGGTGGTACTGGGCTCCTCTGCACTTAAGGAATGGTTTGGATTGGAAGAGACCCCGAAGCTCATCCCATTCCAACCCTACCATGGGCAGGGACATGGTAGGGTTGGAATTGGTAGGGTTCCACTATTCCCTGGTGCTCCAAACCCTGTCCAACCTGGCCTTGGGATGAGGCAGCCCCAGGTTCTGCAGGACTCACCGCCAGGCACCCCTTCCCTCCCATCCCACACCTGGGACAGGCACAAAGCACTCACTGCTGCTTCCGGGTGAGCTCCTGCTCCTTCTGCACCAGGTCCTGCTTGAGGGAGGCCAGCATCTCCACGCTGACGTCCACCTGGCGGGACAGCTCCGAGGCCCGGTCCTCCAGCTCCTGCTTCTCCCGGCTCAGCCGCAGGCTCTCCTGCTTGGCCTTCTCCAGCTCCGAGCTCTTGCGGTCCAGCTCCACCTGCAGCCGGCCCACCTGCGAGGCGATCTTCTGCTCCACCTCCTCTGTCAGCTTCTCCAGCCTCTTGTCCACCTCCAGCTTCTCGAAGGCGCGGATCTTGAGGCGGGCCAGGCCCTCCTCGTAGGCCGCGTCGGCGGCGGTGGCCGGGCCGGGCGTGGGCGCCACGGCCTTGCCGCGGCTGAAGATGTCGCCCAGCGGGATCTCGATCTCGTGCACATAGCGGGGCGACGGCGACGACGGCGGCGCCGGCTCCAGCTCGTCGGCAGGGACCAGGTCGCAGGAGAAGCGCTGGTCCTTGCCCTGGAAGGAGGTGCTCTCAAAGTAGTCCCTGCGGGCGGCCGGGGCCAGCAGGGCCGCGTCGGCGGCCAGCGGGAAGACGGCGGCGTCGCAGATGCTGTTGGTCTTGGAGAGCACGTAGAGGGTCTCGTAGGTGTGGTTGTACTCCAGGTGGGCGCGCAGCGAGGACAGGCTGCGGAAGCGCTTGTGCTCGCCGCAGCGCGGGCAGCGGTAGGGCAGGTCCAGCGAGGCCATCCCGCAGCTCTGCTCCCCGCCGCCGGGGCCCGCTCATGGCCTGCGGCTCCGGGGATGCGCGGGGCTGGCCGGGCAGCCCCCGGCTGAGGGACAGGGCTGGCGGCTCCGCCGGGACATGGCGAGGGGACGGGGGGAGAGTCAGCATCGAGCGGTGCCGGGCGCTGGAAGAGATGGGGGTCAGTGATACCGGGGTGGGGGTCCCGAAAATCCCTCCTTGGTCCTTTCTGTGGATGCCCACTGTGCCTCCATCCCAGCCTCGCTGTTCATCCCACCCACGTGCATCCCTTGGGAGGGCACATGGTGCTGAAGAAGGTGGTAAATAAGGTGCCAAAAATCCCTCCTTGGTCCTTCCTCTGGGTGCCCCCTGTGCCTCCATCCCAGCCTCGCTGTTCATCCCACCCATGTGCATCCCTTGGGAGGGCACACGGTGCTAAAGAGGGGGCAGAGCCCTGGAAATGTGCAGAGCCCCTGGGAATGTGCAGAACCCTGGGAACGTGCAGAACCCTGGGAAGATCCAGAACCATTGGGAAGCTTCACAACCCTTGTGAAGACCCACAGCTTTTGAGAAACTCCACAGCCCTTTTGGGAAGTTCCACAGCCCTTTTGGGAAGTTCCACAGCTTTTGGGAAGTTCTACAGCTTTTGAGAGGCTCCACAGGCCTTGGGAAGTTCCTGGACTCAATGATCTTAGAGGGTTTTCCAACCTTTCCAACCTGAATGATCCTGTGGTTCTACAAACCCTTGGGAAGATCCATAACTGTTGGAAGGCCTCCCAGCCCTTGGGAAGGTTCACAGCCATCTGGGGGAACACAGCCACCAGGAAGGTGCACAGCCCGTGGGAATCTCACTCCATCCACCCCCAGCTTGTCACAGGAGGTGGCAGGGGTGACTTTTGCTCTCTTGCCCAACCACCACCCAATGAGCTCCTGCAGCATCAGGTGTTCCCAAGGGCCAGGACCGTCCCTGTGTCCAACACCAGGAGCAGGAGCCGGGATCCCCCTTCTCCAAGAAAAGGCCAACCCTCCCCTGCTGGATCAGCCCATGGAGCCTGGAATGGGATCCATGCCAAGAGCTCTCATCCACCCCTGGGCTGTCTGATGCAGGGGACATGGTGGCCTCTCCTGCCTGGTGGGTGAGGGTCCCTGTGAGACCTGGTTCACCCCCCACTCACAAAATCCTCCGCTACATCAGTGGGGAGAACCCATCCCTGTGAAATGGGATAAACCAGTGAAAATCCACCCCAGGAGGCCCTGGGGGGCACAAACACACCTCAGGGCACAGCAATTTTCATTCATTTGTCATTCAAACATGAAACTGTGATGCTTTCACCCCAGAACACCCAGGGCACCTGTGGATGGGAGTATCCCCTGCTCATCCCTCTGCAATGTCCCACAAAAGGGGATCTATCCCACCACCCTAAAAGCCCTCAGAACCCTCCTGCATCCCAAAACCACCAGCTGGTGAGCCCTGAACTGGCACAGAACCTCCATCCATCCACCCCTGCTGGTCCCAGGGCAGCATTCCTGGTGGCTCAGCATCCCCTCAGAGGGACAACCAGGCCACGAGGCTGGGAAACCATTTTTAAGGGAAAAAATCAGCAAAGGCGAGAAATCCACGCCAGAAATAAACCCGGGATGAGGCGGGAGGGTGTGTGACCCGCTTGGCTGCGTTTCGGGGCCGTTCCCAAACACACCCTCCCACACCAACCCCAGCGGGCCCGGCCGGAACCCGAACTGCGGCGAGCACAAAGCACGGCCGGCAGCTCCGGCCGCTGCCGGGGCGATGAGAAAGCGCTTTTCCAGCGCAGGGACGGCGAATCGTGCCGGGCTGCCTCGGGCCTGGGTCCCTGCCCGCCTCTCCCGGGGCACCCGAGCAGCCTCAGCCCGGATTTCCCGGCAGAAATCCACGGCAGGATCGGCCCAGGTGGATCGGGAAGCGCTCCTGGTGCTGGGCAGGTCCTACCCCGGCCGCAAACCTCGCCTGGCTCCCATCTCCACGGCAACAGCCGGGATTTGAGGGGATGGTTCGTGCAGTCGTTACCACGCTAATAAACCCCAGGGGCATCCGGAGCCGGGAAACGCCGCCGGGATTGCAGCATCCCCGGGCTGCTACCTGCCCTCCATCATGGAGCCTGCCTGCCTGCCTTCCTGGGCATTGTTCAACGCTCCTCTGCCCACCCAGCCCCGAAATATCACCGGCAGGCAGCTCCCTGCCCGGCTGGAGAGGGAGGGGATGGACAGGAGAGGTGTGGGGCTGCGGCGGGTGGGGGGCGATGGAGGGATGGATGGAGGGTGGGTGATGCCGGGCTGGATGGAGGGAGATGCCGGGGTGGATGGAGGATGCTGCCCGCGCCGCCGGTCCCCATCCTTCCCCGCGCTCCAGCGGGGTGGGAGCGCCGTGGTGGGCGAGGGGCTGAGGCACAGAGGGCCCGGGGGAGGTGGGCATGAAAATCCCGATGGTTCTTTTGCCCCCCCAGCCCCTGGAGCAGGGAGCGGCGGGTCCGTCCTCACACCCTGGCAGCGGCTTTGTCCCCGCCGCGTCCCGCTGCTCCCGGGGGCCCTGGGTGAGGAGCATCCTGGGGACGAGCCGCCGCCTCCCAGGGCACCATCGCCGCCCCATCCCGTCCCCTGCCGCCCCGTACCTGCTTCTGGCCGCCGAGCTCCGGCGCTGGGCTGCTCCGGCCAGGGCAGCATCTCCCCCGCTCGCCCGCGGGCCACCCCCGAGCCGGGGGTGCGGGGTGGGGGCCGGAGCCCGCACAGCCGCTCCGCCGCACAAAGGAGGCGGCTCAGGGCTGCGCCGGGGCACAGGGGGGATGCGGGGCACGGGCGGTGCGGGCACGGGGATGCGGGGCACCGGGGATGCTCCCCGCGGCCAGCAGCTCCATGCCAGGCAGGCCCCGGGGAAGGAGGGAGGGAGGGAGGGAGGGAGGGTGGTGGCTGCGGGGTGGGGGGAGGCGGAGGACGCGGAGGAGGAGGAGGAAGAAGGAAGGAAGCCGAGGCTGAAGGCCCCGGCGGGGTGCTGGGAGGGTTCTGGGCACCCTGGGGATGGCGGCTCCCCGGGGCGCTGGGGGCGAGCGGGGATGCAGGGATGGAGGGAGGCGGAGGGCGAGCGCCGGCAGCCGCCTCCTCCCCTGCAGCCGGAGCCGGGGCTGCTGCTGCCGTTCCTCCCGCACAGCTCCCTCTGCCTGTCTCCCCACGAACACGGCGGGCCCGGCTGCCATGGCAGCCCCCGGCCCGGGCCCCTGTGCCCCCCGCCCCTGGCAGCCCCGGATCCTCTGTGCCCCCCGCCCCTGGCACCCCCGGATCCCCTGTGCCCATCACCCCTGGCAGCCCCGGATCCCCTGGAGCATCCTCCCGGGATTGCAGTGCCGGGTGTGGGGCCCAGCTTGGGCACCTGCACTGCTCCTGCCCCATCCCAGGCTGGGCACAGGTGCCAGGACACGGACTTGGTCCCAGGACAGTCCCTGATCATCCTGGCTTGATCCCCATTGAGTCCCTGAGTGTTCTGCCTTGGTCCTGAGCTGGTCCCTGACACCCTGGGTTGGTCCCTGCCTTGGTCCTGGTTGTGTCCCTGACACCCTGGCTTGGTTTCTGGCTGGGTCCTGAGCTGGTCCCTGACCATCCTGGCTTAATCCCTGCCTTGGTCCTGGTCCAGTCTCTGAATACCCTGGGCTGTTTCCAGCTTGGTCCTGCTCTGGTCCCTGAATGCCCCAGTTTGGTCCCTGGGTGGTCCCCAAGCCCCTGCTCTGGTCCCAGTCCAGCCACCCTGGGGTCAGCCTGGGCTGGTTCCAGCTTGGTCCTGCCCTGCTGCAAGGCTGCCCTGGTTAATCCCTGCCTTGGTCCTGCCCTGCTCCAAGGCTGCCCTGGTTAATCCCTGCCTTGGTCCTGGCTCAGTCCTGAGCATTCCCTTTTGGCTCCATCCCCAGCTGGTCCCTGAGCGCTCTGGTTTAAGCCTGGCTTGATCCTGATCCAGGCCCTGAGCCCCTGAGCCTGGTGCCTGTGCCGAAGGCATCCAGCTCTGCCACGTTCCTTCTCTGCGGTGGGCACGGGGTGGGCACAGGGCATGGCAATGCCGGGCCCAGGGTGCTGCTGACACGGGGGCAGGAGGGTGTCTCCATCCCCTGGGACCCAAGGTGACACTGCTGCTGTGCCCCTGCACGTGTGCCCAGTGCCAGCCCAGCCCAGAGCACCTGCCCCACAGGCTGTGGGGAGGCTGTGGGGTGTGTGGGGTTGCTCTGGGGTGTGTGGGGTGGCTCTGGGGTGGCTCTGGGGTGTGTGGGGTGGCTCTGGGGAGGCTCTGGAATGGCTCTGGGATGTGCCCCATCCCTCCCACCTCCCTGGCAGCGCTGCCAGAGGAGCAGAGGGCCAAGGCTGGAGCGGTGCCTCTGCAGGGCTCCAGGCTCACATCAATTATGGATGCTCTCCTGAGGGGTATTAATCAAGGCCTCGTGCATCATTGATGGCCAGAGGTGCAGGGAGAGCTCGGCCCTGCTGCCCAGCAGGATCCTGCATCCCCAGAGAGGGGCCAGCCCAGCCCCTCCCAAAGGAAACCTGGGGTCAACAAGGACCCAAGGAAACCTGGTCCCCTTATTGACCATCAAAGCTGGGCTGAACCCCCACAAAAGGTTTTCCCAGGTTCTTGGGGTCCCCTGCACCCCTCGGAGTGGTCCTGGCTCAGGATTGGGCTCCCACACCCTGGGAAGGCTCACCCGAGAGCCACCAGCACCCTTGGGTGCTATTGGGGTGTGAGAATTTGGGGATACATCTGAGGGGAAATTCGGGATTTCCCCCTCAGCCAGGTTTCCTCCTGACCCCTTCCCACATCCCATCTCTGCTACCAACCCCACCATGGCCTGCCCAGCGTCCCACCCCGGCTCCACAGGGCCTCCACAGCCCATGGAAACTCAGATTCCACTGGGATTACTGGGACACTGGGTTCTGCTGGGACACCTGGGACACTGGATTTTACCTGGGACACCTGGGATCCTGGGTTCTGTTGGGATTACTGGGACACTGGGTTCTGCTGGGACACCTGGGACACTGGATTTTCTGGGATTACTGGGACACTGGATTTTACCTGGGACACTGGATTTTACCTGGGACACTGGATTTTATGGGATTGCTGGGACCCTGAGTTCTGCTGGAATTTCTGGGACACTGGATTTTACCTGGGACACCTCAGACACTGAATTTTCTGGGATTACTGGGGCACTGGATTTTCTGGGATACCTGGGGCACTGGATTTTCTGGGATTACTGGGGCACTGGATTTTCTGGGATACCTGGGGCACTGGATTTTCTGGGATGCCTGGGACCCTGGATTTTCTGGGATTACAGGTGTTTAGCCCCGGAATGCTGCAGCCCACATGCAGACAAAGGGATGAGGGGCATGAGGGAATAAAACAGGGTTACCCCTCTCCCCTTCACGATATGGCTGGGGGGCAGATCCCCCCTCCAGGGCTGCTGGAGGGAACAAAATCCATCAGGAAAGGAAAGAGCAGATCGCAGCTGTGCTCCTCCCCTCCCTGTGCCAGCAAAGGAGCATCACTCCTAAATCACCCGAGCATCCATGACAATGGCCTGGCCCCGCTGCCTCCCTCCCACGGCACCTCCTCCCGATTAACGAGATTAACCAAAACCCGGCGTGCCCCATCGAGCACCTCCCCTGAAGGGCGGGATTGTGGCATTTCGGGATTGTGACTGGTTTTTAACCACCACAGGAGGGAGGTTCTTCATGGGAGGGACATTCCTGGCTGCAGCAGCATCTCCTGAGCCATTCCGGAGAGGGGAACCAGCATCCCTCTACCAGCTAAAATCCCAAAAGGGAGGGACAAACAGCCTCTCCTGTGCAGGGCTCCCCATCCTGCCTGCCTGGATCTCTCCAGCCCTGGGGCTGGGCCAGGCTGGAAATGGGGGACGGGGACCTGATCCCATTCCCTGAGGGTGAAGTGTGGGACATCCACATCCCGCTGGGAGCCAGGATCCCGGAATGGGGGCTCTGGGCTGGGCTTTGGGGGCCCCAGGGGAGAGGAGCAGATTCCTGCAGGACCAGGAACATCCCAGAGCCACGTCCTGTGTCTGGAGGGAGACCCAGCCCAGGGAGCAGGGATCCCTGCTCTGCCCGGGATGGAGCCCTCGTCCCGGGATGAGCCCTGCCTGGGGTCGAGGGATGCTCAGGAGCTCTTTGCACTGATGGATTCTTTTCTCCCTGCTAATTACGGAAGCACCAGGGGTTTTTTTCCCAAAATGCAGCAGCAGAGATCAAAAACCCAACGGAAATACAGGATGGAAAGGCAAAGAGCAACCCCAGCGAGGGCTTGGATCAGCTCGAACCTTTAATTAGAAAAATAGACACAAATTTGAAATATTCCTGATAGAGGCCTTTTCTTTTTACAAACATAATAATAATAATAATAATAATAATAATAATAATAATAATAATAATACTGAAATCACCTTTCCCAAGGGCCTGTTAGCACCGGTTGCCAGAGGCCGCCGGGGTCTCTCTCCCTGGGGAGAAAGAACGGGAGCAGCCGCAGCCCCGACCGTGCCGGCCGGGAAATCTCCAGGCAGGAACATCCTGGGAAGCGCCGCCTTGGGAAAGAAATCACAAAATCACAGCGGGGCGCTCCCAACGCCGAGCGTCCAGCGCAGCCCGTCGGTGGTGATCTCCGTCCGTCTGTCCGTCTGTACAGGGGCTCTCCGTTGCCCCGCTCGGGACAGGAGCCGTGGGACGGCTCGGTGCCGCGCTCCGGGCTGGCTCCTCTCGCCATCCCCGCCGGGAGCTCCGCCTCGCCTCCCGCGGGCCGCCCTGGGCCCGGCCCGGCCCCGCCGCCGCCTCTCGGGGCCGCCCGGGAGGGACCCCCGGCCCATCCCGGCTCTCGGGGAGAGCTCGGGCACCTCGGGAACGCCGCCGGCCGCGCTCGGCCGGGCTCAGAGCGGGCCGAAGGACAGCCCCACCGGGAAGAAACCCAAGCCCTTGAGCTTCTCCTCGCTCCGCGCCTTCTGCTTGAGGTGCACCTTGCTGTGCCGCTTCTTCTCGTCCGAGCGGGCGAAGCGGCGGCCGCAGGTGTCGCACGAGAAGGGCTTCTCGCCCGTGTGCGTGCGGATGTGCGTGGTGAGGTGGTCGCTGCGGCTGAAGTTGCGCAGGCAGATGCGGCACTGGAAGGGCTTGTGGCCCGTGTGGATGCGCAGGTGCCGGTTGAGCTCGTCGGAGCGGGCGAAGCTGCGGACGCAGTTCTCCACCGGGCAGGCGAACGCCTTCTCGTGGGGCTTGGGGCAGAAGCACTTGGAGGAGCACTTGCTGCGCCGAGCCTTCTTCTTGGGCTCGGCCAGCGCGGCAGGGCCGGCGGGCAGCAGCGAGGGCAGCGGCGGGGCCGGGCCCAGGAACTCCGGGGGCGGCACGGAGGGAGACGGGTGGGGATGGAGCAGCTCGGCGGAGCCCAGCAGGCCCGGCAGCACCTCGGGCTGCGCCAAGGAGGCCTCGAAGTCCGGCATTAGCGGCGTGGGGAGGGTGTGGATCTTGCCGTCGGCGAAGTCCCCGCGGGCCGGGAAGTTCTCTGGCTCGCAGCCGAAGCCCAGATGGGCTCCGAAGCAGGCGGCGTCCTCTGCCAGGCTGCCGAGCTCCGGCTGGCAACTGACGGACAAGACGCTCTCCATCTTGGAGCCCAGCGCGGGGAACAGCCCCTGGCTGCTCTCGGGGGCCGGGAAGCCCTCGGGAGAGGGGAAGGCGGCGGGCAGGTAGGCCTGGTGCTGCTGCGAGAGCGGCTCCCACTGCGCACAGGCGCCTTTGAACTTGTCCAGGGGCGGGGAGGCGGAGGTCAGCTTGATGTCCTGCTTGCTGTCCAGGAGCTTGGGCTGGAAGAAGCACTGCGAGGTGTTTCCCGGCAGGGGCTGGGCGCCCTCGGCCGCGGGGAAGGCGCCGTAACCCGGCTCGGGGAACGGGGCCGGGCTGGACCCGCTCATCTCGGGCGGGCACGACGGGTACAGGTCCAGCTGGCTCGGAGCCACCTCGGGACAGGGGTAAAGAGCGTCCAGGTGCCTCTGGTGGCCCTCGGAGGAGGCGAAGGGGGAGATGCCCAGGATGCCCGACATCAGGTTGAAGAGGGATTCCTGGTCCTGCGGGTGCTCCGGTACCGCCTTGATGAAGAAGCTGCCGGTGTAGCTGAGGGATGGGGAGGGCTGGCTGCCCAGCAGCGAGTAATCCACGGCCCCGCCGCTGCCGGGGACGCCCAGCAGCTCACCTGGGGAGCAGAGGGGACGGCGGTGAGAGGGCTGCAGGGATGCGGGGCCGGGGGCGGGATGCGGGAGCAGCGGGAGCTGTTGCGTCACCGCGAGGTCTCCGTCCCCGAAAGCGCTCAGGGAGCCCTGGGCTCACCCCCCTCCCCCGGCGGGACCCTCAGGACCCCCGCCCTGAGCTCGCGGGGAGCCCTGCGTCCCCGGGCAGGGCTGAGCGCGGAGGAGGGGCAGGTTCCCGGCTCCTGGATGCGGCGATCATTCCCAGCGGGGTGCCTCATCCCTGCCCGACTCCCGCCCGCCCTTACCTCCGAGGAAATCGGCCTCTGCCAGAAGTTGCTGCTCAGGCTGCCCCAAGCCCTGCAGGTCTCCGGTTTTCATCTCGCAGCTCTCCTCGTACTTGGAGTAGAGCGGATCCGGGCAGGAGAAATCCATAACGTTGAGCATCTTCCCTGGAGACGCGGCCGGAGCGGGGGGGCCGGGCTGGGACGAGCCGGGGATGCTCGGGGAGCGCCGGGAGGAGCCCGGGATGAGCCGGGGAATGCCCGGGGAGAGCCGCTGGATGCTCGAGGGAGAGGCGGGAGTTGCTGCGGGCGAGCCCGGGGATGCTCGGGGCGAGCCTGGGATGCGCTGGGAACGCTCGGGGTGCCCGCACCGATCCCAGGGATGCTCGGGGATGAGCCGGGCCACGCTCTGGGAGCCCGGGCCGGTGCGGGGGATGCCCGGGGCAGGTGCCGGGGACCCTGCCGGTGATGCTGAGGGGTGCGGGGAGGGCTG
>JAWWMR010000206.1:71661394-71673805 GCA_035047985.1 Basileuterus tristriatus
TGTGTCCCCCCATCCCCAGCACAGCTCTCCATTCCTGTGTTCCCCCATTCCTGTATCCCCCCATTCCTGTATCTCCCCATTCCCAGCACAGCTCTCCATTCACGTTTCCCCCCATTCCCAGCACAGTTCCCCATTCATTCCATTCCCTTTCCTCCCTCTCTCTCCCCGAGCCTGTGCTGTGCTCAGAGCTCAGCCTGTCGCCACCCTCCTCTCCTGGTTCCTGGTTTCGTGTCCTGCAGCCCCACCTGAGCTGTGTCCCTGGCACGGATCACAGCCTGTCCAGCTCCTGCCCTGGCCCTCGCTGACTGCATCACCTGCCCACCCCTCTGTGTGCCAGCTGGCTCCTGTGCCCACCTGACACTCCTGATCCTCCCTGCCTTGCCTGCTCCTCTCCGTTTCTAACGGGAGCTGGGTGTAGGGATTCCCTGGATCTCTGCCATGGAACCACATCCAATTTTGCAATCACAAACCAGGGAAAGGCTCGGTCAGGTGTCAGTGTTCCTAAGGTACTGATACTGAAATACACAGGCACTACAGCAGCTGAGGTTTGTTTTCCAGAGCAGCTGAGGAATCCTGTTGATCAGATCCCAGTAATGATGAGCTTCCAACTACCTCGGAGCACAGAAACCCTCACGTTGAAAACTTGGCAATTAACGTGTCACTGGCACCAGCCAGGGCCTGATGTTCAAACATTCCTCTTCTCCAAGGTATCTGAAGTCACGATTGTATTTTATATTCTCCCCTGCAATTAGCACATTAATCAATCCCTGTATTTTAATATATTACATGTCACCTTTAAAAGCCCCCGAGGCTGACAGAGTTTTGGGGGAAGGCAGTTCTTCTCTCTCCAAGAATCTCCCCCAGCGATGGCCTTTCTAAAAATTCCTCTGCCATTTTCATTTCAAGTGACATTTCGCTGGAAAAGGATTGGAGCAGATTCCATCTGAGCCTGAGTAAGTCTCTGGATATTGTTAGTCAATTAATAAAAATGTGAACAGCTTCCTGTGTGATGTGCGAGCGATAAACACTGAGCCAAGACTTCCTCCTCCCCTCCCTGCCTGTGAATCGCTCTGCTAAAAATAAAGGCAGTGACAGAATTCGGGGCTGGTGTGACGAGAGGAGCCCTTGGGAGCGGCAGGTTCCTCCCAGGTGCCTCCGGAGCTGTTCTCACACCGCACCGCTCTCGGCAGGTTCCTCCCAGGTGCCTCCGGAGCTGTTCTCACACCGCACCGCTCTCGGCAGGTTCCTCCAGGTGCCTCCGGAGCTGTTCTCACACCGCACCGCTCTCGGCTGCTCGGCCCTGGAGCCGAGCCGGGCTCCTCGGGAAATAAAGGGAGGAATTGCTGCTCTTCCAGCGGGATTTGCTGCCTCTGCTGCCCCCAGGCAGGCACCCACGGCTGCTGCTCCCTGCTCCGAGGGGTTGCTTTGGGGATGTGCACAAGCGAGCGCTGGGACAGGCTGAGCCCAACACATTTCATTGCATTTGCAGCAGGAGATGGCTCTGAATCAGGCTGCAGGGTAAAAGAGATATAAAATGGGTATAGAAGAGCTATAAAAGAGATAGATTTTCTTGTCAGCATCTTGATTATTTTAAGGAAAGTTTGCCTAGCTGCGTTTGAGCAGTCATGTCACTGCAGAGCCAGTACAGACACTGCCTTTTGGGAGATGTTCTGCTGGATCCCGGGCAGAGAGCTGCTGCCAGCAGAATAAAGAACCCAGGAGAAGGAAATGCTCTGGAAGCACCTTTGTCTTCCAGTCCTGCAGCCTCCCTGCTCGTGGAGGTGCAGTTATTTATTGGCTGGGCACAGAGCTGCTCAGTGTGCACAGCTGGGTTCACTGCTGATACTCAGCAGGAGAGTTTAACTGCTGGGATGGGGACACAGGGACTGGGGGGCTGCCACTGGAACCTGCCTGGCCCGGGGCTCCTGTCCCTGCTCTGCAGCTCCAGGGGAGCCAAAAGCCGTGGGAAATAACTCCTGCTTTTAATGGGAAATTCCTCCCGTGCCCTTGCTGGGCCCAGCTGAAACACGGAGTGTTACCCAGTGCCTGGATGCCCCAGGGAGAGCTTATCACAGAGTCAGGGAGTGATGGCATGGGCTAGGATGGAAGGGATGGAAAACCAGCCAGCCCCAACCCCTCATCATGGGCAGGGATGGAAGGGGTGGAAAACCAGCCAACCCAAATCCTCTTGTCATGGGCAGGGATGAAAGGGACCCTAAAAACCAGCCAGCCCCAACCCTCTCGTCATGGGCAGGGACACCTGCCACTGGATCAGGGTGTGGCTGTGTCAGGGGAAGGCAGAGCTCCTCCCTCCCTCCCTCAGGGCACCTGGAGGGAAGCCAGGGAGGATTTCAGGGATCAGGGAGCCATGGAGGATGACAGGGATCAGGGAGCAATGCAGAATGGCAGGGATCAGGATGTATGGAGGATTTCAGGGATGAGGAAGCCATGGAGGATTTCATGGATTGGGAAGAATGGAGGATTTCATGGATCAGGGAGCCATGGAGGATTTCATGGATCAGGGAGCCATGGAGGATTTCAGGGAGCCATGGAGGATGTCAGGGATCAGGGAGCCATGCCAGACTGACATCCAGATCTAAAGGTGTCCATGGAGAGGTCCCTCTCACGTTCTCCACCTGCCCAGACTTTGAGTCTGTCCTTTAAACCCAGCTGGGGAATGGTTCCTGACAGACCACCAGAGACCCGCCATGCCACTGGAGAGCTTGGGAGTGAATTGGATGGAATTCCCAAGTAGGACAATCCCACTCATTTCCTGCTCACACAGGACTGCCTCAGAATACCTGATTTCAGGGGGATCCATGACCAAGGGGCTCCGGGAGAGCTGGAGAGGGACTGGGACAAGGGACAGGACACAGGAATGGCTTCCACTGCCTGAGGGCAGAGTTCGGACAAGGGGACAAACACGAGGAAGGTTTTATTCACAGGAGGGGTGACTGGACACTGGCAGGGCTGCCCGGGGAGGCCTGGAGTGCCCATGCCGGGAGGTGACCAGGGAAGGGCTGGAGGTGGCACTCGGTGCTCTGGGCTGGGGGCCAGGGGACACCGGGCACAGCTGGGACGGGATGGTCTGGGAGAGCTTTTGCAGCCCCCAGCGATGCTGTGATCCTGCTGGACCGGACATTACGGGGGAGCTTTCCTGGCACACGTTACCGGCGGCGGCTGCCCCCGGATCCCTGGCAGTGACCCGGCCGGGCTGCTCCCCGGGCAGCGGAAGGTGTCGGTGCCGCTGGCAGCTCCGTCCGGCCCGGCCCGCTCCGGCCTCAAGGTCGCCCCCCGGTCGCCCCCCGGTCCCCCCACGGTCCCTCACTGCCGGCCCCGCCCCCGTCTCTATCCGGGCACTTCCGCTGCCCGCCAAAACCCCCTCGCGCGCGCGCTCCCGTAGCCCCGCCCCGCCGCTGCCCGCCCACCAATCACCGCGCGGGAGGCGGAGCTCGCGGGCCGGCCCCGCCCCCGCCGCTGACCAATGGCGGCGCGGGGAGGGGGCGGTCCCGGCGCGTGCGCGCGCGGGGCGGGCGCGAGTCCCTGCCGACCGGGCGGGACACGGGGACAGTCGGACACACGGACACGGCCGGGACATACGGACACGGCCCGCCGCCATGGAGCACGGCCAGCAGCAGCAGGAGAAGGAGCAGGAGCAGGAGGAAGAGCAGCAGCAGCAGGTGAGCACGGGGTCGGGCGGGCGGGCGGGAGCAGCCGCTCACCGACCGGAGCGGTTGTGTCCGTGTGTGTGTGTCCGTGTGTATGTCCGTGTGTCCCCGTACCCGTGTGTGTCCCTCTGTGTGTGTGTGTGTGTGTGTGTCCGTGTGTCCCCGTGTCCCCGTGTCCGTGCGCCACGCTGGCTCCTCACGCTGCTGGGGCAGCCGGCCGGTGTCACCTCTTGCCCCGTGAAAGGGCTCTTAAGGGGTCACCACCCCCGGGAAAGGGGGACCCGGCTGGCCCGAGCCCCTTCCCGGCTCCCAGCAGGGCCCGAGCCCGGCCTGGTCCCCCGGTGCCTCTCTGCCCCCGGTCCGTCCGTGCCCCGCTCTCTCCCGGGACAAGGGTCCCCTCCCGGGACAAGGGTCCCCTCCCGGGACAAGGGTCCCCTCCCGGGACAAGGGTCCCCTCCCGGGATAAGGGTCCCCTCCCGGGATAAGGGTCCCGCCGGCTCCGGACCGCCCCTGCTCTCCCAGGACAAGGCTGTGCGCTCTGTCATTGTGCTAATTACAGGCTGATAATGATGCGTTGTTCCCCTCGGGGCTGGTTGTGACCTGCAGGGCACTCAGGGACAGGGGCTGCACTCAGGAATCACAGCGTGGTTTGGGTGGAAGGGACCTTCAAAGCCACCCAGTGCCACCCTGCCATGGCACGGACACCTTCCCCTGCCCCAGGCTGCTCTAGGTCCCCTCTGACCTGGCCTGGGGCACTGCCAGGGGTGCAGGGGCAGCCACAGCTGTGCCAGGGCCTCTCCACCTGATGGGGAAGGATTTAGTCCCAAAATCTCGTCTAAATCCCTCAGCTTTTAATTTAAAGCACTTCCCCCTTGTCCTTCCAGTATCTGCCAGTGTAAAAAGTTGTTCTTTCTTTTCTTTTTTAAGTACAGGGAGGTGCTGGAGGTCTCCCTGGAGCCTCCTTTATTCCAAGGAGGGCTCACACAGCTCTGTGCCCTCAGCTGTGCTCAGATCCCTGCTGCAGGCTGGGAAGGGATCCTTGGAGGTGCTGTCCCATCAGAACCATGCAGGAACCAGTGTCCTGCTGAGCTGGCACCTTGTGAGAGCGTGGGGCAGGTCCCTGTGTGGTTCTGGCACTTGGTGGTGACTGCCCCCTGTTCTCAGAGGGAAAATCCCGAGGTGTGACAGCTCCAGAGCCAGGAAGGGGCTCAGAGAGAGGGGCAGCAGCCACGTGGAAACCTGAGGCAGATGCCTTGGCAACTTGTAGAAACATTCCCTGGAGGAAGGATGGGCTGGTGCTGGTTCAGTCTCACCTGGAGAAATAACAAAGGTGGAGGAAAGGGTGGGAACAGCCATGGGGGTCACTGGGATCTTTTAAAGGCCAGGAGAAATAAGAAAGGTGGAGGAAAGGATGGGAACAGCCCTGGGAATAGCTGGGATATCCTAAAGACCAGGAGAAATAACAAAGGTGGAGCAAAGGGTGTGAACAGCCATGGGAGTAACTAAAGGGACATCCTAAAGACCAGGAGAAATAACAAACCTGGAGCAAAGGATGGGAATCCCTGGGACATGCTGAAGGCCAGGCTGACAGTGATGCACATGGCACTCAGTGGAGTTTAATGCAGTTTCCATCAGCCCTGCAGCAGCAGCAGGAGCTTCCCTGGGAGCACTGAGGAGGCACAGCAGGGCTGGGTGCTGCCCTCTGCTCTCCTGGGCATTTAGGCAGCAGTGCCATTCCTGGCAGGGCAGCTCCAGCATGTCCCAGCCAGCTGGGCTGCAGGCTGGGCTGTGGGGGGCAGTGGATTCCCCTCCTGTTCTGGTGCTGGGCTGTGGGGGGCAGTGAATTCCCCTCCTGTTCTGGTGCTGGGCTGTGTGGGGCAGTGAATTCCCCTCCTGTTCTGGTGCTGGGCTGTGGGGGCAGTGAATTCCCCTCCTGTTCTGGTGCTGGGCTGTGGGGGCAGTGAATTCCCCCTCCTGTTCTGGTGCTGGGCTGTGTGGGGCAGTGAATTCCCCTCCTGTTCTGGTGCTGGGCTGTGGGGGGCAGTGAATTCCCCTCCTGTTCTGGTGCTGGGCTGTGTGGGCAGTGAATTCCCCTCCTGTTCTGGTGCTGGGCTGTGGGGGGCAGTGAATTCCCCTCCTGTTCTGGTGCCAGCTGGTTCTGCTGAGCCCAGGGCAGCGTGCCTGCTGCATTTTGGGTGCTGCTGTTCCCTGGTGCCCGTTGCTGCCCGTGTGTTTGTGTTGCCCTGGTGTGAGTGCTGCTCTGGCAACCCCAGCCAGCCCTGGCAGTGCCAGCTGGAGCCCAGCCCAGCCCAGCTGCTGCTTCCAGGGGCTGCAGGTGCAGCCAGAGCTGCCCTCACACCTCTGCTGTGTCCTTCTGCTCCCTCTGGGCTGATTTCAGCTCAGTGCAGAGAATCTCCTCTGGGATTTGGGAGCTCCAGGCTGCAGTTCCCAGGGTATCCAAAGCAGGGGTCACCTGTGCTGCTGTGCCCTGCTCACCTGTCCTGGCTCTGGGCTGTTGTGTCACACCTTGTGGCAGAATCCAGCACAGATCTGCAGTGGACTGGGGTTCAAACTGGCTTGAAAAACTTCTGCTCAACACTTCTTGAAGTGTTTGCTCACTGGGGAGAGGCTGGGAGTGATGTCCCAGTTTAATTTAAAGGTGTTCTGGGCTTCAGAGTGTAACAGGGGGAGCAATTCTGTAACCCACAGAATTCCTGTTTATGGCTCTGGAAGGAACCATTCCCTCCTTGGCCCCACCTGGATCCTGTTCTGTTTGGGGTTCTGAGGGAACCATTCCCTCCTTGGCCCCACCTGGATCCTGTTCTGTTTGGGGCTCTCTGAAGGAACCATTCCCTCCTTGGTCCCACCTGGATCCCCTCCTGTTGGGGCTGCCAGCACAAGGGACAGGCTGGCAGGGTGGCCTGAGCCTGGGCAGCCCTGGGGCAGGCAGGGCTGGGCACACAGGGCAGGAGGCTGGGCTGGGAGGAAGAGGAGGAGGAGGAGGCAGTGGTGCTTCCCTGCCACAGCAGGGCTTGGAGAAGGCAGAGGAGGGTCCTGGAGGTGCTCAGGGGTGGGACCTGCAGACTGCAGGTCTGTAATCCCAGGGGGCAGAGCAGCTGGATCCCTGGTGCTCCAGGTGAATCCATCCCTGGTGCTCCAGGTGAATCCATCCCTGGTGCTCCTGCTGGATCCATCCCTGGTGCTCCTGCTGGATCCATCCCTGGTGTTCAGCTGGATCCCTGCTTTCCCAGGCAGATCCCTGGTGTTTCCAGCTGGATCCATGCCTGGTGTTCAGCTGGATCCCTGCTTTCACAGGCAGATCCATGGTATTTCCAGGGGGATCCATCCCTGGTTCCCAGGTGGATCAATCTCTGGTGCTCCAGGCAGATCCCTGATATTTCCAGCTGCATCCCTGGTGTTCCAGGTGGATCAACCCCTGGTGTTCCCAGGCAGATCCCTGATTCCCAGGTGGCTCTCTGGTTCCCAGGTGGATCCATCCCTGATTCCCAGGTGGATCCATCCCTGGTTCCCAGCAGATCTCTGATTCCCAGGTGAATCCCTGGTGCTCCAGGCAGATCCCTGGTTCCCAGGTGGATCCATCCCTGATTCCCAGGTGGATCCATCCCTGGTTCCCAGGTGAGTTTCCCTTTGTCCCTGTCCCTGCCCTGCAGCAGTGGCTGCTGACTCCCAGTGGCCCTGAGCTCTCACTGCACTGGGGACCAGGGAGAAGCCAGGCAGGGCAGGGCAGCTCCACTCAGCTCTGCTCTGTGCCCTTGTTAACTCTGCTCTGTGCCATTGCTAACTCTGCTCTGTGCCATTGTTAACTCTGCTCTGTGCCATTGTAACACTGCAACAATTGTTAACTCTGCTCTGTGCCATTGTTAACTCTGCTCTGTGCCATTGTTAACTCTGCTCTGTGCCATTGCTAACTCTGCTCTGTGCCCTTGTTAACTCTGCTCTGTGCCATTGTTAACTCTGCTCTGTGCCATTGTTACCTCTGCTCTGTGCCATTGTTAACTCTGCTCTGTGCCATTGTTAACTCTGCTCCTCCAGCCAATGGAGCTGTGGCTCATTCATCCAGGGCTGGGGTGCCAGCAGTGCCCTCCAGACCCTCCCTGCCACCAAGGCACCTCCACCAGGGATGGGTGAGTTCTGAGCTGCTTCTGTGCTCCCCAAGGCCCACAGGACAGCCCCAGCCCAGCAGCTTGGCCAGGTTAAATTGCTGCCCTGCTCAGTCTGAGCTTCAGCAGTGCCCCAGTGCAGAGCAGAGTGTTGGGGTGTCCCCTGTGTGACAGTCACCAGGGCAGGGGGAGCAGCCTCAGGGAGCTGTGGGTTGGGTGCTGGGGAGGATCCCTGCCCAGAAAGGGTGGTGGGGCTGCCCTGGCAGGCTGGGCTCAGTCCCTGCAGTGTTGGAGGCTCCTGTGGGGCTGGCAGGGCTGGGCTGGGGCTGCTCTCAGGTGTTGGCACAGGCCAGAGTGTGTTTGTGGTGTCCTGGCAGATCAGCTGGCTGCCACCAGTTATATCTGAGAGATCCCTCTCCCTTCTCTCCCTGGGGTTTTACTTCATCAGTTATATATGGGGAGATCCCTCTCCCTTCTCTCCCTGGGTTTTTACTTCATCAGGTATATCTGAGAGATCTCTCTCCCTTCTCTCCCTGGGTTTTACTTCATTAGTTATATCTGTGGAGATCCCTCTCCCTTCTCTCCTTGGGTTTTTACTTCATCAGTTATATCTGGGAGATCTCTCTCCCTTCTCTCCCTGGGTTTTTACTTCATCAGTTATATCTGGGGAGATCCCTCTCCCTTCTCTCCTTGGGTTTTTACTTCATCAGGTATATCTGAGAGATCTCTCTCCCTTCTCTCCTTGGGTTTTACTTCATCAGGTATCTGGGTAGGTCTCTCTCCTTTCTCTCCTTGGGTTTTTACTTCATCAGTTATATCTGGGAGATCTCTCTCCCTTCTCTCCCTGGGTTTTACTTCATTAGTTATATCTGTGGAGATCCCTCTCCCTTCTCTCCCTGGGTTTTCACTTCCTCAGTTATATCTGAGGAGATCTCTCTCCCTTCTCTCCCTGGGTTTTTACTTCATCAGTTATATCTGTGGAGATCTCTCTCCCTTCTCTCCCTGGGTTTTTACTTCATCAGGTATCTGGGAGATCTCTCCCTTCTCTCCTTGTGTTTTTACTTGATCAGGTATTTGTGGAGGTCTCTCTCCCTTCTCTCCCTGGGTTTTCACTTTGTTCTCTGTGTTCTGTTGTGGGATATTCTCAGGGGTCTGTGGGGCAGAATAACACAAGGAGAGCCAACCTGGATGTTGAAGGTGGTTCAGAACCCAGTGATGTTCATATTTGTGCCCATGAGCTGCAGCATGGGTTCAGAGCTGCTTCTCCAGCTCTCCAATTCATGGCACTGTGGGCTGTGGGGGTGGCTGTAATTCAGCTTTATTTCTGTCTTCACCCCTCTTTATGTATTTAGCAGCAATGCATTGAATTTCAGGAAGAAAAACGTTGTTAAATTTCCTTCATTTGCTTTCAATGGTGTGGGAGCCCTCAGAGATGATTACACTCATTTAGTAAATCCTTCCTCCTGCCTGGTTCTGTGCCCTGGCAGTGCCAAGGTGGGGAAGTGTCCCACCCAGGTTCTCTCCTCAGGGCTGCTCTCTGAACAGGGGTTAAACTGGAATAATGCAGTGTCCCACCCAGGTTCTCTGCTCAGGGCTGCTCTCTGAACAGGGATTAAGCTGGCATCATGCCCAGAGTGTGCTGCTGCCCCTGCACAGGGGGGATTGTTCCTGCTTTACCCAGGGAGCTGCCCCTGGAGCCTGGGGAGGCACAACTGAGCCTGGAGAGCCTCGGGGTGGGGGGTGCCCAGGAGGGGATGAGCTTTGCTGGGGGTTCTGGTGGAGTCCCCATCCCTGCAGGTGGCTCTGGGCTGGGGACAGGGGGTCTTTGGGCACAGGGGAGCTTCTCCAGCCTCAGGGAGCCCGGGGTGCCACGAGGCTCAGTGGTCAGGGGTGGCTGGGTGTTGATCCAGAGCCCACACTGGATTGACCTGGGCTGGGGAAAGGGGAGGTTGTGTGCCCCAGGGGGACTGGCTGTGTGCCCACAGTGCTGTGTGCCCCAGGGGACTGGCTGTGTGCCCACAGTGCTGTGTGCCCCAGGGGGACTGGCTGTGTGCCCACAGTGCTGTGTGCCCTCCTGGCTGCTGTGCCCACAGTGCTGTGTGCCCCTGGAGGCTGCTGTGCCCACAGTGCTGCTCAGTTTTTGGGGGGCTGAAGTGGGGAGGGAGCCTGCCTGCTGCAGTGCACTCTGCATGGAGTTTAGGCCCTGCCTAAGTATGAGGGGCTGGGGCCCAACCTCTCCTGTTGGGGATGGCCTGAGCACTTCATGTATTTGATATATTTCATCTATTATTTCATGTATTTCATTGTCCACGAGGCAGTTGAGCACACACTGAAGCACCAAGCAATAATCTGTGTTTTTATCCCTTTTAGCCCATTGCCAGCACTGCCCCTGCCCTGCTTGGAGGGAGGAGCTGCAGCAGCAGAACCCAGGAGTGCAGGAGCACTGGGGTGTCCCTGGGGTCTGTGGGGTGTCCCTGGGGTGTCCCTGGGGTGTCCCTGGAAGCACTGGGGTGTCCCTTGGGTCTGTGGGGTGTCCCTGGGGTGTCCCTGGGGTGTCTCTGGGGTCTGTGGGATGTCTCTGGGGTGTCTCTGGGGTCAGTGGGATGTCCCTGGGATGTCCCTGGGGTGTCCCTGGAGTATCCCTGGGGTGTCTCTGGGGTCAGTGGGGTGTCCCTGGGGTGTCTCTGGGGTCAGTGGGGTGTCAGTGGGGTGTCTCTGGGGTCAGTGGGGTGTCCCTGGGGTGTCTCTGGGGTCAGTGGGGTGTCCCTGGGGTGTCTCTGGGATCAGCCATACCTGGGGTGTCCCTGGGGTCACCCATCCCTCAGGAAGGTGCTGCTGCCAGGGTGTGTGCTGAGCTGCTCAGGCCTGGGCTGAGGGTTAATTAGGTGATTGCAATTAGCAGGAGGTGCTGTGTGAGGGGCAGCCCCTGCACTGTGGTGCAGTCCCAGAGGATGTGCTGGATGTGCTGCCAGGTGTGGGATGGATTGCTCTGAGAATTCCCTCAGCTCTCATGTCCAAGGCTGGATCAAGGCCTGCATTTCCAGCTCTGGCTCACACAGCTGGGCTGGGGGAAGGAGCTGGAAGCCCTGGGCGTGTCCCCAAAGGCAGAGCAGCTCCTCAGGGCAGTGCTGGGACACTCCCAGGACTCCCCTGGCCCTGCCACTCTCCAGGCTGAGGGGCTGTGCAGGAACCCTTCAGAGGCAGGGCTGGCTTCCCTCAGCCTCACAGGGGTGATGGTGGTGATGATGGTGAGCAGTGTATGATGATGATGGTGAGCAGTGTTTGATGATGATGATGATGATGGTGAGCAGTGTATGATGATGATGATGATGATGTTGAGCAGTGTTTGATGATGGTGGTGATGAGCAGTGTTTGATGATGATGATGTTGAGCAGTGTTTGATGATGATGATGGTGATGATGAGCAGTGTTTGATGATGATGATGATGAGCAATGTTGGATGATGATGATGGTGATGATGATGATGAGCAGTGTTTGATGATGGTGATGAGCAATGTTGGATGATGATGATGATGATGATGATGAGCAGTGTTTCTCCCCCCAGGAGCCCTGGTTCTGGCTGACAGCAGAGCTGGGCAGCAGCTGCTCCTGGGACACCAAGCTGGGCCAGAGCTGTGCCAGGAGGGACCTGTCAGAGCTGCCCATGCTGGAGGAAGGGCTGCTGCCCTCGGCAGAAGCTTCTGGAGCTGCAGGCCCTGCCTCACCCCTGGGTATGTACAAGGGGATTGCTGCACAGGGGGTGTTTCACTGCTCTCTCAGTCCCAGCCTGCATTTCACCAGTGAGGTTTGCAAAGTGTGTCTGGGGTGATTTTGTTGTCAAAGCCCCCCTCAAGATGAGGTGCAGGGTTTCCCTGGATCTCCTAATGTGAACAGGTTCCTTTGGTGCCAGGTGGAGCTTTGCTTTGTTTTCCTGTGGAATTCAGGGTGAGCCTGAGTGCAGCTGCCTCCCTGGCAGTGTGCAGGGCCAGTGGAGGGTGTCCCTGCCATGGCAGGGGCAGGAATGGAATCTCTGTGGAATATCTGTAAAATCCCCTCCACCCAAGCCAGTCCATGGTTCCAGTCCTCACTGCTGCCCTTGGGTTTGGTGCAGTTCCTGCTGCTGAGATTTGCAGTGCTGGCACTCCACTCCAGCCAAGGTCTCTGCCCCTTCTCATCCCTGCAGGTCAGTCACAGATGGCCTGAGAAACTCCAGCATTTAACATTTCACCCTTGTGCTTCCCTGCTTCCATTCATTTCCAGAGTACCCTGGTCAAACCCAGCCTCAAATGCAGTTTCTCAGCCCAGGGGTTCATTTTGCAGAGCAGGAGCTCCCCTGGCCATGAGGACATTCCCTTTGTGACTCCCCTTGCCAGGGTATGCCTGAGTTGGTGAGTGAAGGTGCCTGTCCCTGCACCAGTGGTGTTCTTCACAAACAAACACAATTATAGAGGCAGAAAACATAATTGAGGTATTTTAAAATAACCCTTCTGTGCTTACAGTTGAGTCCAGGTTGAGCTGTGCAGGTTGAGCTGTACAGGTTGGGCTGTGCAGGTTGAGCGGTTGAGCTGTGCAGGTTGAGCTGTGCAGGTTGGGCGGTGGAGCTGTGCAGGGTGAGCGGTGCAG
>JAWWMR010000206.1:71806432-71830499 GCA_035047985.1 Basileuterus tristriatus
ACCTCCTGCTCCTGCCCTGCACCTCCTGCCCTGCACCTCCTGCTCCTGCCCTGCACCTCCTGCCCTGCACCTCCTGCCCCTGCCCTGCACCTCCTGCCCCTGCCCTGCACCTCCTGCCCCTGCCCTGCAGCTCCTGCCCTGCAGCTCCTGCCCTGCAGCTCCACATGCAGCTCTGCAAAATGAGAGCGTTTGGTCAACACCCCAGAATTCAACAAAGCCCTGGTGCAGAGGGGCAGAAATGGGCTGGAAATGTGTTCTTCTAAGTGCCATGGCAAAAAAACCCCACAATCTTCCATGTACTTTTTTTCCTTCTGCCTTCCTTTGTTCCCCCCTGGCCCTGAAGAAGCTGTTGATTATAATTTCAGTGCAGTTGGAGATGCAAAGCTTAATGGAGCGGGCCTTTCTATTTTCGTCCTCTGTGCATTGTCAGATGAAATAACATGGATTATATTTTGTTGTTGATGCACTGAATATTCTTGATATTTAAATCCAGCAGTGTTTATAGCAGGCTGAGATTCTGTGCTGGGATCAGAAAGGTTTGAGGTTTGCTTGATTCTATTATTTATTTTGTGGGGAGATCGAGACTCTGCCTTGTGGCTTTGTGGGTTTTGTTTTCCTTTTTTTAACAAGGGGAAGTTAAAGAATGAATAGGGATGGCAGGGGTTGGAACCAGATGATCTCCAAGGTTGTTCCCAACCCAGAGCATTGTGTGATTCCATGAATTCTGCCCTCCTTCCCCAAAGCAAGCACCTTCCTGATCCTTTCTTGGTCCTACTGGAAGCAGCTGCTACCAGCGTTGTGCTTGTTAAAGCCTGAACCTCCAGGGGCAATTCTTCATGGTCACTTTTCCTATTTCTCCTTCTGGTGTGATGTTTTCAGTCTGAGGTCCCTCCTTGCCCCACGGGGTGTCCTAAGGAGTTTCATTCCAAAGCCTGCTGCTCTCTGTCCTTTGGCCCAGGTGCTCCTGAGGCCAGGCTGAGATCTCTGAGAATTCTGCCCCAGAGCCAGCACAGAGACCCTGCCTCAGCCAGGAGCCCCTCCTGGACTGCAGGGGTAAATGGGCTAACAGAGCACATGGAGTGACCAAGGGCAGCAAAGGACCCCAAATCCAAACCCCCAGTTTAAGGATGTTCTCCAGATTAGTGGGGTGGTTCCATTTCAAACAGAGCTCAGCTTGCACAACAAGGCACAAGGGAGGCCTGTGCTGGGTGAATTCAGTTCCCAGAGTGTCCCTGACACGTTTTCCACATTTCTTTGTGTTCATTTGGAATGCATTCAACACCAAGGGTGCTCTGCAGCTGCAGGGAGATGATCCCTCTTTTTCTGGGTAATTGCTGCTCAGTCTGGATATTTTAGCTGAAAGACAGAGGCGAGGTGGGTTCAGAGCCCACAGAGATTTCAAACTGATGGATAAGAGCTAAAAATTCCCTAAGAATCCCATCTATCCCTATGTATTCACTAAGGGTGGGATCCTTCAGCTGTCATCTCTTATCTTGCCCCAAAGATCCACTTCTAATCCCAAATTTGGAACTGTGAAGTGGAAATATTTCACGTTCCAAGAGCAGCCAGCCAGTGTGGCTCAGGTTGGTAATTGCAGGATGTCCTGTAGGAGCAGAAGGAAGGATTGGATGCAGGAGAGATGGCTTCTGGTTTGGTTTAGGAGTTGGGAAACTCCTGACCTGGTGGACATGGAGGAGTTGGAACTGGATGATCCCCAAGGTCCCTTCCAACCCAAACCATTCTCTGACTCTGTGATTCCTTGGGATGAGGTGGATTCAGCTGGGAAAACTGGGAATAGCTGAGCTGTGCTTTGGGAATTTGACCAAAGGCAGGAGTGGGGCAGTAGGGCAGGGCAGGGTGCTGGAGCAGGGCACAGGATGGGCAGGGCAGGGTGCTGGAGCAGGGCACAGGATGGGCAGGGTGCTGGAGCAGGGCACAGGATGGGCAGGGTGCTGGAGCAGGGCACAGAATGGGCAGGGCAGGGATCTGAGGGCTCTGCCAGCAGTGCCAGAGCCAGGCAACAACAGGGAACTGAGAGATTCTGGTGCATTGATGCAAACACACAAAGAGCTCAACGTCCTGAGGAGCCCTTGAAGCTGAAATAGCATCCAGACAAGGCCCACTCAAGGCTCAGCACTCAGGGCTGAGTGAATGTGGAGCAGCCCTGGCAGCTTTGTCCTGCCCACTCCTCCCTCCCAGGCTGCCGAGCACTCCCAGCCCCAGGGGCTTCTTTAATTCAAATTAAGCCCTGCTCCTTCTTGTCCCTCTCTCAGTGGACACGACAGCAGCTGATCTCAGTCCCTTTCTGACAACCTTTCCCTCGTCAGAAGAAGTTGCCATGCCAACCTTTCCTTCTGTTGCCAAGCAGAGCATGGAGGGGCAGCCCCGCTCCCAGCCCAGCCCCAGGCACAGCCCCGGAGGAGCCTCCTCGTCCTCCTCCTCCTCCTCCCCCTCCTCCTCGTCCTCCTGTTCCTCCTCCTCCCGGAGCTCAGAGCTCCCAGCCTGGGCAGGGGACTCACCTGGCCCAGGTGAGTGGCACCACCCAAGCAATGCTCCCAGCTGGGCCTGAGCTCTGCCTCTGCCCTCCCCTGGCACAGCCGTGCCTGGCACCGGTCCCTGGGGCCTTTTCCACATGGGGGGCTCAGGCTGAAGGCAGAGGGTGACTCTGAGGAGCCGGAGGAGCTCTGACCTTGGAATCACCTGCCAAGGCCTTGGCAGTGTCCCTGGGAGCTCTCTGTGCCCGGGAGGAGCCGTGCTGGGCTGGGTGAGCCAGGACAGGCCCAGCGTTCAGGCCACACACCAGGAATGGGCCAGGAAATGACACCCCTGCCAAGGGATGGAGGGACAGCACCCAGGGAATGGCTCCCAGTGCCACAGGGCAGGGATGGATGGGACATTGGGAACTGGGAATTGTTCCCCGGCAGGGTGTGAGGCCCTGGCACAGGTGCCCAGAGCAGCTGGGGCTGCCCCTGGATCCCTGATTGTTGCTGGGGACAGAAGAAATGAATTGGGCTTTTAAACACAGCAAAGAGAAGATGGAGCAAGCTCAGAGATGAGGAAGAACCTGTTTGTCTCATACAGCTTCCCCAGAGGCAGCTGCTTCAGGGGAGAAACAGGAGCACAGAGTCACAGAATGGGCTGGGTTGGGTCAGAAGGGACCTGAAAGCCCGTCCAGCTCCAGCCCCTGCCAGGGACAGGGACACCTGCAGTGCCCCAGGCTGCCCAGAGCCATGGCAGGGACACCTGCAGTACCCCAGGACACCTCCCACTACCCCAGGCTGCCCAGAACCATGGCAGGGACACCTGCAGTGCCCCAGGCTGCCCAGAGCCCATCCAGCCACGACCCTTGAAGGCTGCCCAGGGTGTAAGGCCAGTGTTGATGTGCCAGTCAGACAAGGTTAGAGCTGCTCGAGGGGGATGCAGGAAAGTGCCCAAAGGATGCTCAGCTGTGTCAGCTCTGAGGGTGGGGTGTGATTGTGTCAGCACTGGCAGTCCTGGTGCCATTTTCCACAGCTGTGACCTGTCCCACTCTGTATCCCTGTTCCTCCACCTGGCCAGTCTCAGCCCCCTTCTGCAGGGGACTCAATCACTGTCTCACCATCCTTTGAGTACTGATTGTACCAAAGGTGGGCAAAGGAAGAAAGACCCCAAGAAGATGAAGAATTAATCCCTTGCATTCACTGCACAGGGTGGGCAGGCCCTGGCACAGGTGCCCAGAGCAGCTGTGGCTGCCCCTGGATCCCTGGCAGTGCCCAAGGCCAGGCTGGACAGTGGGAGGTGCAGCCTGGGGCAGTGGGGAGGTGTCCCTGCCATGGCAGGGGTGGCACTGGTGGGGCTTTGAAATCCCTTCTAACCCAAACCATTCCAGGATTCTCTGATATACAAGAAATCTGCATTTGCACAGGTGTGGGAGCAGAGCTGGGACAGAAAGCCCTTTGAATGCATTTTGCTTTTGCCTCTCTGGGCAGCAGCAGGAGGCAGTGGGGGCAGGTGCCTGGTGCAGCTGGGTGAGGATGTTCAGATGTTTGGGCATTAGCTGCCCATGCACTGCTGGCCAGGGACAGGCTGCTGCTCCAGCAGGGGATGATTCCAGAGCCCAGGCAGCAGGAGCCTTGTAAGGAACAAAGCTGGGAACGAAGCTCCCTGCTCCACCTGAGCTGCTACCTGCCCGTGTGTGTGCTCAGAGCTCATCTTTAGTGCTGCTGGTGCACTCTGACAGACGGCTTAGGGAAAACAAATGTTAATGTTAATTAAGCTGGAAAACTTCCCAGATTTGGAGAATGAGAGTGTTTGCTTGGATAATAATTCAGATAGCCTGTGCCCTGCTCAGCACTCCCACTGGGAAATGCCATCACTCACAAACAGGGCACCAAAGAATGGAGCAGCCCAGCCAGATCCCAGCTCTCTTCCCAGGATGGAGGGGGCTGCTCCTTGCAGCATCTTTCCCAGCCCTTTGAGCACCCCCAGCTTCCCTGGCCCAGGTGAGCAGCCACCCCTCCCTTTGCTGGGCACAATCTGCTGTGCTAGCAGAGCTGCAGCTCCTGACATGCTCCTAAATCCTCCCATAGTTCATTTCACTCCAGTGCTTCCAGATGATGATAATTAACCTCTCTTACTGCAGAGGACAGCAAATAGTGAGAGCTTGGAGGGATGACTGAGGATGGGCATGGCTTCTTTTGCATAGTCAGATCTCACTGCTTAATGGAAGTAATTGTGGTTCTCTTGGCTTCAGCTGGTCTTCACTGACTTGCAGCAGCTGATGATGTGGCCCAGTGATTTTAAATTCCCCTCTACATATTTTTAATTCCAACCATGGTCACCGGTGCCAGCCCGAGCCTTGTGAATTCCAGAGAAGGGCTGTGGGCTAAAGAGATGCTCCAGCTCTTTTTCCAGGCATGGGAACATTTAGGTATTTATTTATTTGTTGCTGAAAGGACCGGGGGGAAAACATGGTAATTAGGAAATGAGGAGATGCACACAAATAGAAACCCCTGGTAGCACTTCAATCTTTGCAGGAGGCCACGTGATGGCTCAACACGTTCCTATTTTCTGCTTCAGTGAGATGACACTCACATGGTGGGTGCAGGCAGCTCCAGGTCCCAGCTCGGCTCCCCCTGTGCTGGGTTCAGCCTCCCGGGCTCAGCTGGGCCCAGCAGGTCCCCGGGGGGCCCTGGGGCTCCCCAAGGCTCCTCCTGCCATGCACCAATGCCCCCTGACTGCCACTGCTTGCACATCTCCCCCAGCCTCTGCCAGCTGGGCAGGAGCAGCTTCCCACTGCTGCCTCTGCCCTTGCCGACCTTCACACGCCCACCCTGGCGAGTGCAGCTCTGGGAGCCTCAGCCCCCGGGCAGAGCTGTGCTCACACTGACACAGAATTGATGTCCTGGGACAGGAGCCAGCGGGTGCCCTTCCAGCAAAGCCATCTCATCGAGGCACAATCCTCCTGGGCTGTCCCCCAGCCCCGGGAAGGACGAAAGCCACGCTGGATGAGGCAGGCCAGACTCCCCAGTGCAGCCGGGCAGGTTGATTTTATCAGTGAATCATGGAATGGTTTGGGTTGGAAGGGTCCTTAAATCCACCCAGTGCCACCCCTGCCATGGCAGGGACACCTTCCCCTGTCCCAGGTGCTCCAGCCCCAGTGTCCAGCCTGGCCTGGGCACTGCCAGGGATGCAGGGGCAGCCCCAGCTGCTCTGGGCACCTGTGCCACCTCCCCACCCTGCCAGGGAACAATTCCTGCCCCATATCCCATCTAAAGCTTCCTCTGTCACTCTGAAGCCATTGCCCCTGGCCTGTCCCTGCACACCCTGGCCCGAGTGTCTCTGGTGGTTCCTCTGCAGGCACTGAAGGCTGCAGTGAGATCCCCCCCAGGCTTTCCCTTCCCAAGGCTGAACAATCCAATTCCCTTGGCTGAGATTCCCTGCTGTGGCCGAGCTCCTGGGTGTGACACCCCGAGGGTGGCTGGGGGAGGAGCCCCCAAACCCCATCCTGAGCCCTCAGAACCCCATGAACAGCCAGGCCCTGGAGCACTGTGCTGGTGATGCAGCAGCTGCCATCCCCTGTGACCCCTGATTTGTTACTGCATTTACCTGGTTAGCTGCACACTGAAAGGCTGAAATCAAAAGTGACTCTTTGAGGAAGAAATTCAGTCCTGGTTTGAAAGCCTTCAGCAGCAGAGAGATGCAGCACTTCCCATGGCACTGCCTTCACCTGGTCCATCACTCTGTTAAAATTATTTCTATTTGAATATGTCAGGATTCCACTTCCAGCCATAAATATTCCTTTCTCCACAAGATTAAAGACTACTTTGCTAACCACAATTTTCTCCCTATGAAAGTACTTACACACCTTAATCAAATTAGTCACCTCTCCATCTTCTTTTTTTTTTCTTTTATAAACTTTCTTTTCTAGGCAGACTGGATGTGAAAGTCTCAGTGCAAGGCGCTTTCTCCAGATCTCCAGTAGTTTTTCTTACACATTTTTTTTTTTTTTTGGACTGTCTTCTGGTCCTTCCCCAAATTCCTTTTTAAAGCTGACAGCAGCCAGCTGGCCGGTGTGCTCATCCCAGCCCCACTGGTGTCTCTCACTGAGGCTGAAGATGTTTCTCCTCTCCTGATTCCAGCTCCCTCCTGCTTTGCTGCAGGGTCTCTGTCGATGGCTTTGCTGCAGCCCGGGGGTGGAATTTCTGCTGCTCTGCTTGCCAAGACCCCTTAACCCCATTGCCTAACACTGGCTGCATTCTTTAACTCTCCACGGGTGCCTTTGGAACTGTCTGTGTGAAACCCTCCCTGTCCCTGCCATGGCCAGTATCAGATTTACTCATGGTAAAACTCATGTTGAGCCACGTGGGGTTTCCTGCATTCCTGTGCAGATTCCCCCTCATCCAGCATTTTAAGTGCATTAAATGACCTAATAATTTTTAAACAAACTCATTCCCAGTGTTTTCTTAATATCTTCCTTGGTAATTATTCCTAATCATATTCATGAAATACAAATAAATCTTGTTTTAATTTTAAAGCTGGGAGAGGAAGGTGAGAACATATTGAGGGCTGGAGAACAGGTTATTACTTTATTCTCTTCCCTCACCAAAGAGCCAAATGTCATTGCTGAGATCCCTTGTGGCTCTAACATGCTCCTCAGTTCTTTATTCCTGGGACTTTCCTTAATGCCTTTAGTTTTCTGAGTGAACTATTTGAATTTCACAGCTTCTCATTTGTGCTAATTACCATCTTCCCAGTTCTGTTCTTCCTCTATTGTCCTTCTATTTGTAATTGTTGCCTTCGTTTTACCACGGGGCCAAGATGGGATTTCAGGTCAGGCTGTCCTTTTACCCGATCTGCACATGGTGGTTTTACATGGAGATGTGCTTTGTGTCAGAGCTGTGTCGTGCTGGAGATGGCACAGAGACAGAATGACAAATCAGTCCCTGCAACAGTGCAGGAGCTAATTATAAAGCAGGAGAGAACAGTGGCCACGGGCAGATGGGGCTGCACAAGAAAACACTCAATTATCCCAACTGATGAGGAATCTCACCCAGGCAGACCCCAGCCCTGTCCTGCTCCCCCAGCAGGGACAGCAGCCCCTGGTGGCACCAGTGCCCTCCAGCCACCACTCCCCCAGCAGGGGCAGCTCACAGCCAGGGCAACAGGGGCACTTTCACTCCCAAAGACGAGTTTTGGGAAGGAAATTGGAATTAACATGTTCCAGGAAGCTCCCTGTCCTTCTCTGTGAGAAAAAGACCTTCCAAGGATGGAACTAATCCAACAGAAAAATAACTTGGGACAATTTTGCTGTCACATTGCTATTGCCAAGGAAACCAGGTTGATCCAGCCACCACAGAAAGAGAAGAGAAGAGAATAAAACAAAAAGGCTACAAAAACAGAACAATTTGATGTTTCCAGCTGGTGGCACTATGGCAGATACAAATGGTCCAGAACTGGTCCAGAAAATTACACTCCTGACAAGGGATGGAGGGACAGCACCCAGGGAATGGCTCCCACTGCCAGGGGCAGGGCTGGATGGGGCATTGGGAATTGGGAATTGTTCCCTGGCAGGATGTGAGGCCCTGGCACAGGTGCCCAGAGCAGCTGGGGCTGCCCCTGCATCCCTGGCAGTGCCCCAGGCCAGGCTGGACACTGGGGCTGGAGCACCTGGGACAGTGGGAGGTGTCCCTGCCATGGCAGGGGGAACAAGGCAGCTTTTAAATCCTTTCCAGCCCAAACCATTCAATACCTCTGGCAATCTACTCAGACTACTGGAGGTTTCTTCTGGCTCCATGAGGAAGCTGCAGAAAGCAGAGAGACCCTCCTGGTTTGCACACAGGCTGTCCCAGAGCTCCTTCTGCAGCAGTGCAAATGCCACGGAGCTGAGGTCCCAGAGCTTCGTGTCCCCTCATTGGAGGCAGCTGCAGGCATCTGTGCAAGGTGGAAAATGGATTGATGGATCAATTGATTGATCCATGAGTGATTGACAGCCTGGGAGCACAGCAGAGACAAAAACCTTCAGTCACCAGCCTAAACAGTAATGGTGGAAAAATTAAGGTTCATTTGTGAGCATTTTCCCTTCAGTGCTCCTGTCTCAGGACAGCAGAGGCGTCGCACAAACACACACACACACACCCAGTGTGACTGTCAAACACCGGATTAGAACAAGGAAAATGGGCACACAGTGTTCAGTCATAAAACCACTGGAAAAGATGCTCAACAATGAAGTGGAATTAAATGAAATTCTAGCCACTCAGAATGCATTATCCCTGCAGCATGTCCATGAAATCACTCGCTGAATTGCAGAGTAATTTGCTCTTAGCCTGTGAAGCCTTTCTGGGCTCTTTTCTCCCTTTTATTCTCCCCTTCCCCAATTCTTTTTTTTTTTTTTTCTTGTTAGCAATCATTTGGGAGCTCGTTCCTCACTCATTTTGCTCCCAAAGGAAATATTCTGCGAGGGAACAATAGTGATGTGTCACGATGACGTTCCGGGTCACTCACTCAGGCAGTAATGTGCTGGCTCCCAATTGCTCTGCCTGTGTGCACTAAGCTGCTGCTGGAAGGGCTTTCATGTCCTTTAACTCTTTGCAAGGCTCTGCCTCCTCCTGCTGCACCCACGAGCTGCCTTTGTGGAGGAGCAAACTGCTCGGGCTGACCTGGCAGCACCCACAGAAAGTGCTTTACTCAATCATAGCAGCTCTGATGGGCAGGAAGGGACAATAAAGCTCTCGAGAGGCTGGTGCTGGTGCAGAAGTTAAAAATTACTTGACCCAACAGTGATGGACAAATTCATCGCCCTAAAGAGCTCCTGTGCTGTAAATCCCGTTGTGATGAGCTCCATCATTGCTGGACAAAGTGTGCAGCTGATTGTGTTTGATGAGTGCTGCTGAGGGGCTGGAGAGGATTTCATCAGGGATGTTCTCCCTGTGCCCAGCAGTGCCCAGGCCAGGCTGGACCCTGGAGCACCTGGGGCAGTGGGAGGTGTCCCTGCCAGGGCAGGGGTGGCCCTGGGTGGGTTTAAGGTCCCTTCCACCCAAACCATCCCAGGATCCAGTGATTCCACGTGGATGCTGATGTAGCTCACGGGGAAGGTGGGGTCCCTGCTCTGCAGTTTGGGGTCTGGCTGTGGAGTTCAGGCCCATCCCCTGCTCTGGGCCAGCTTTCCTGAGGACATTCAGCCCAGGCAGCTGTGCTGCCTCTGCTCCTCCCTCTGTCTGGCTGCACATCTTTCTCTTGGACAGCAGCTTTTGATAATTTGATAATTTCAACCAAAGGGAGCATCTTCAATGTATTAAACTGTGAATGCATTAAACTCATTTGGACTTAATGAAAACACACAGCTGGGCAGCAGAAAGGCTTTTCATTGCTGAAGCCCATGGGCTCATCCTCTGTGTGATCAGGGAAGGGCTGAGGGAGCTGGGGCTGCTCAGCTGGACAGGAGCCCAGGGAGGGAGAGGGGCCTCAGCCCTGGCTGTCCCTGGCTGTCCCTGGCTGTCCCTGGGTGTCCCTGGGTGTCCGTGGGTGTCCCTGGGTGTCCCTGGCTGTCCCTGGGTGTCCCTGGACGTCCCTGGCTGTCCCAGGGTCTCTCTGGGGGTTCTCATATGTCCCTGGCTGTCCCTGGCTGTCCCCATGTGTCCCTGGCTGTCCCTATGTGTCCCTGTCTGTCTCTGGGTGTTCCTGTCTGTCCTTGGGTGTCCCTGTCTGTCTCTGGGTGTTCCTGTCTGTCCTTGGGTGTCCCTGTCTGTCTCTGGGTGACCTTGGGTGTCCATGGATGTCCCTGTGTGTCCCTGGATGTCCCTGGGTGTCCCTGGCTGTCCCAGGGTCTCTCTGGGGGTCCCCACATGTCCCCATGTGTCCCTGGCTGTCTCTGGCTGTCCCTGTGTGTCCCTGGGTCCCCCTTGGTGCCACGGACAGGGCCTGAGCCTGCCCTGCCAGGAGGCAGAGCTGCTGCCCTGGGCAGTGCCAGCCCTGAGCAGAGCCAGGGAGGCCCTGGGGACCCTGCAGAGCCACACGGCCACCCTGCTGTGCCCTGGGCAGTGCCAGCCCTGAGCAGAGCCAGGGAGGCCCTGGGGTGCCCTCCCTGGGGACCCTGCAGAGCCACACGGCCGCCCTGCTGTGCCCTGGGCCCCGGGCTGGCCCTGCTGGAGCAGGGGGTGGCACCAGGTGCCAGCTGCGGGCCCTGCAGCCTGGGCCAGCCTGGGGCTGTGACTGATCCCCAAAGCCCTGAGGGAGCAGAGAGGCTGCCCCAGCCCCCCGAGCTGCCAGCTCCAGCCAGGGGCACGGATTGCCATGGTGGGCAGCCCTGGCACACGGCCTCACCCTGCCCAGCCCTGGCACACAGCCTCACCCTGCCCAGCCTGGCACACGGCCTCACCCTGCCCAGCCCTGGCACACAGCCTCACCCTGCCCAGCCCTGGCACACGGCCTCACCCTGCCCAGCCCTGGCACACGGCCTCACCCTGCCCAGCCTGGCACACAGCCTCACCCTGCCCAGCTCCCGGTGCCTCTCCTGGCCTGGAGGGGTTTGGGGGGCTGAGCACGGGAGCTGCTGCTGTGGCTGATGGCACAGAGCAGCCTCCAGCCCTGCCCTGCTCCGGGGCTGTTTGATTGAAAAGGAGCAGACAATCTGTTCATCTCACAGATGCTCAACAGCTCCTCAGAAACAATGCAGGTGTGCTCAGAAATAAATCTGCTTTGTTTACTGTGTAATTAAGTCAGGAAAAAAAGAAGGTGGCATTGGAAAGTTTTTCTTTGAAATTTGTCTTATTTTTTTTCTTTTGGAAACAGCTTTTCAATCCCATCAAAGGAAATCCAAGACGTTCAGCAATGCTGACAACAAAACCAGGGTTTGATCAAAAATAAGACAAATAAACCAGTAGAGCCTCTAAGTTTGGGGGGGGAAGACTTGAAAGTAATTTTTTAAATTATTCTATCTGTGTGGCTAAATTTGTAGTGCTCCTGGAGCCTTTAGTCCTGCAAAGACTCTGGGATGTGTTTAACTCACAGCACCACGAGCACCTGCACGTCACGGGCTCCAATCTGCTCTCTCATGCTGGGAACTCAATAACTGGATCTGCACACCAAAAATTAAGTTAAAAAAATAAATAGTCTGGATGCTATTCATCTTCCATACCACAAGGCTTCCATCGGGCCCGTGTCCTTGTGTCTCTTTTCAATGACATCCCTGCTCCTGTGTCTCTCCACACATCTGTGGTGTCAGCCCCACTCAATGTGCTGTGTCTGCTCAGAAAAACCTGCACAGAGCCCAGGAACTGACCCAGCAGCTGCCAGGCAATGAGGGCACCCGCAGAGCATCCCCTGGCACCGCAGCAGGGCTGCCCTGGTCCCCCAGAGCTGCCAGGGGAGCATCACTGGCTCCCTGACAGGACCTGTGTGACCCTGCTGGGGTCCTTGCCCAGATCCCAGCCCAATCTCCCCTTTCCCAGTGGGAGCCATTCCCTGGGTGCTGTCCCTCTGTCCCTTGTCCCCAGTCCCTCTGCAGCTCTCCTGGAGCCCCTCCAGGCCCTGCCAGGGGCTCTGAGCTCTGCCTGGAGCCATTTGAGATGGGGAAAGCTGCAGAGAGAAGACTTGGGTGCAGAGTGGGTTTCTAGGATGAAGGATGCTCGTGGTAGGCTGTTATTTTTGGAGAAAAAAGAGAAGGAGAGGGCAAAGCAAATCCTGCAGTGAATGTTGATTTTGGAGGTGGTTTGTAAGCAGGTGGATATTGATGGCAGAGATGTGTGTGAAGCTGTTGGGAGAGCAGGGCAGAGCACAGCTCTACCCAGGCTGTGCCAGCCTCAGCTCCCACTCCAGATCATTTCCCAGCACCTCTCTCTGCATGCAGCTGCTTCTTTCTGCTCCTTCCATACCTACAAAGTTGCTTTCCAGAGAAAGTTGGAAAAAACCTCTGTTGAAAGCTACTGGCACTCACATCAGCTCTTTTAACTTATTTCAGGGTGGTTTGGGCTGAGTAAATGCAACAATAGATCTTGACTTTGCTCAACCCCTGGGGCTCTTCCAGCAGGTGATGGACTGCAGTGGGCTCTGCCTTTTGGTTCTCCCCGAGTGCTTCCAAGGGATGTTAGTTCAAGGGGGAACATATATTTCCTTAGTGATTTTATAGCTTTTGTGGGTATTTGCTGCCTCCTTGTGACAGTACAAAGATGTATGGTGCTGTTCCTTTGAAATACAATGGTACTGTGGCGAGTGTCTTAGGAGAAGTTTTATTAGTCTTTAATTGTTAATTCCTCTCTGTATTTTCTGAGGAAAGTCTTGGCTGTGGTGCCAGAAATGGGCAGGAAAGAGAAACCAATGAAGGGCTCTGGAACGTGCAGGCTTGTGCAGTGTTGCATTTTGGAAAGGGGGTTTAGTAGTAAAGGTGATCCTCTTAGTTCTGCACTCTTTCTTCTCCAAAGGAGTAACTAATATGTAGGGAGACATATTTACAGTGCCACCAAAAATGTGGCATGTGGGACGTGGTTTAGTGGTGGCCTTGGCAGTGCTGAGTTAATAATGGTTGGACTTGATGATCTTAGAGGTCTTTTCCAGCACAGGTTCTGTGATTCTATGAAATCGACCCAAAGTAAGAGGTCCAACAGTTTTCATTGCTGAGGTCCCTTTTTTCCTCGAAAGGGGCATTCCTGTGGCAGTCCAGCATGTTTGATGTGTGCCTTCCATTGGCTGGGTGTGTTTCTGGGGCTGTGATGGACACACGAGACTGGGCTGGGGTGTTGTGTCAAGGTGGAGACCTCACTGGCTTTGTGGCTGAGGGTGCACAGTGCAAGCCCATCTGGATGCCTGAGGAGCTCTCCTCCTGAGGAACTCTCCTCCTGAGGAACTCTCCTCCTGAGGAACTCTCCTCCTGAGGAACTCCTCTGGCATGGGTAATTTGACAGAGGTGCTTGAGATGAGCGTGTTTTTGGCATTGCTAGCATTTTCCTCTGCCCTTTGGATTTCCATCTTGTTCACCTTAATAAAGGGGTACTGAGGAGGTAAACACTGGTGAGCCCTGGCAGCAGCTCACGTTGCACATAAACTGCATCTGGAATCCTAAAACCATGGGCTGGTTTGTGTTGGAAGGGACCTGAAGGCCCCTGCAGTCCCGTGGGCAGGGACACCTCCCACTGTCCCAGGCTGCTCCCAGGGTCCAGCCTGGCCTGGGCACTGCCAGGGATGCAGGGGCTGCTCTGGGCGCCTGTGCCAGGGCCATGCAAGTCAAACAAGTGCACATTTTAAAATATTATATGTCATATGATAGTGAAGCATATTTCTATGCACATCTAAGCCTGAGAAATGCAGTCCCATCACAGCCTGGCTGCCTTTGGGTGTCTGTGCCCCATCCGTGGAGGTTTCGTACCACGCAGTGTGTAGATGGTGAAATGGCAGGAAGAACTGTCTCCTCACCTTTTCCATTTCTCAGGGAATGGTTCCTGCTGTCTGTCCTGGTGTTTAATGAGGCATTTCCAAGTCATAGTATCACAGAATCAGTTGGGCTGGAAAAGCCCTCTGAGATCAGCAAGCTCAAGCACTGCCCCCAGTGCCCCTGTCCCCAGGTGCCACATGCACAGGGCTGTGAGGTCCCCCAGGGATGGGCACCACTGCCCTGCCCGGGGCAGTTCCAAGGCCTGACCCCTTCCCGTGGAGGAGTTTCCCCCTGCCCGTGCTGGGCTCCCCTGAGGCCGTTCCCTGTGCCCCTGTGCCCTCCTGGCAGGGTGCAGTGCTGGGGGCACCCATCCCTGTGCCCTCCTGGCAGGGTGCAGTGCTGGGGGCACCCATCCCTGCAGTCCTGGGCAGGTTCTCCTTGGGGACAAGCCCTGTGGGAGCACCCTGGGCTCTGTGAGTGCTGCAGCTGAGCACGAGTCACCTGCTCTGCTGACTCTTCCTTCAGGGACACGTTCCTGTGCCCTGCCTTCCAGCACTTGCTGGGAGCTGGGGAGGCCTTGCAGAGGTTTCCTGTAACCCATCAGTGCAGTCCTTGAGGAAGGAGGCTTCCCCTGGGGCTCAGATTGTAATCTTAGCTTGTGTGCCTTGAAGTTGCTCATTAGGTACTCAGTGTGATAAAATCACATCTGTCAATACAGTCGGTTGTTATTGTAATTACTATAATAATGATTATTATTATTATTCCTACTACTCTTTTTTATTATATCTGCTTCACGGCATTTTCCCCAGAAATTGATATATTCATTCATCCTTTTCCCCTCCTCCTTTGATGAAGAAAGCCAGTACAGATTTGGGGAAATCAAGAAATGCCTGTGGCTCTGCAGTAGCCTGTCTGCTCTACACTGTATCTTATTTTTGTAATTTGGAAAGGAAATAATAATCAATTTTCTCTACTTCTCTCAAGGCTTTTCTTCTTGGGGGTTATCCTCTCTCTTAAAATATCACCAGAGATAGGCAATAGTGGCTTTTTAAATCTGATTAAATCAGTCATCCTTGCTGCCATTTAAGGAAGCCAGATAAGGAACTTTGAAACACCTAAATAATGAAAATAAGTGTGTCATTCCTCACTGGGTATCAGAAGCACTGAACTGTGCTGGATTATCTTTCTTCAGTGTATCTCTAATATATGAACTTTTCATTTAACTTTGCATTTCCTAGAGTTTTTCAGCTGCCAGTGTGTTATGAGCAAGAGCAATAAAATACTGTTTTCTGTTTTTTTCCCTTTCCTTTCCAGTTGTTTCCTGTCATTGCTCCTGGTGGCAGCTGTGGTTTGGAAGATTAAACAAAGTTGCTGGGCATCACGACGGAGAGAGGTGAGAGGGATAAAGTGTTGTTCCTTAAATGACTTTTTAATAGTTGTTCTCTCTAGATGCATATTTATTCACATATGCATCACATTAACCCTAAATTGAAGGCTAAGCTAATTCAGTTAATGCTGCTATTTAGGCCTTTAGTGTGTTTTTGATTACAGTTTCAGTGACAAATGATGTTGTTTTAGTATCCTGATGCTGCAGTTTCTGTGAGGCACCAGAAAAATAGGGGTGAATATCCTGAATTCCCAGAACTTCTATTTCTAGACAGCATAAGTACCAAACCACATAAACTAGGAGATTCTTTATATCTGTTTCAAAATAGGATACAGAAAATAGAAACATTAGCTCTTGTGTAATACATTAAAAAAAGAAGTCAAATCCCCATTTTCAAATTAGATCTTATTCAGATATTTTGGGTGGTTGGTTTTTTTCCCCCTGGAACATTAGGGGCATAAGAAAAAGGTGGGGAAGGCACCAGTAGCTTACTCCTTAAAAATGTGAATTTTAGAGCCAAAGTTTTTTCCTCTTTACCTACCCATGGTCCCAATGAGCTTCCTAATTTTTGTGTTTGCATCGTGTGAATAACTTGGTGCTCTACAGCCCCGAAATCTGGTTCCTCCTTGTTTATCCCTCATTTATTTTTGTTCACTACCTTCCTTGCTTGCTTCCCAATGGACCCTGCTGTCCTGCTGCACCCAGAGCACTGGGGGTGACCTGGCTGAGGTGGCCAATGCTGTGACACAGGGGACACTGGGGGTGACCCAATGCTGTGACACAGGGGACACACTGGGGGTGACCCAATGCTGTGGCACAGGGGACACTCTGGGGGTGACCCAATGCTGTGACACAGGACACACTGGGGGTGACCCAATGCTGTGACACAGGGGACAGTGGGGGTGACCCAATGCTGTGACACAGGGGACACTCTGGGGGTGACCCAGCTGAGGTGACCCAATGCTGTGACACAGGGGACACACTGGGGGTGACCCAATGCTGTGACACAGGGGACACACTGGGTGTGACCCAATGCTGTGACACAGGACACTCTGGGGGTGACCCAATGCTGTGGCACAGGGGACACACTGGGGGTGACCCAATGCTGTGACACAGGGGACACTCTGGGGGTGACCCAATGCTGTGGCACAGGGGACACACTGGGGGTGACCCAGCTGAGGTGACCCAATGCTGTGACACACAGGACACTCTGGGGGTGACCCAGCTGAGGTGACCCAATGCTGTGACACAGGGGACACACTGGGGGTGACCCAGCTGGGGTGACCCAATGCTGTGGCACACAGGACGTGTCCTCTGTCCCCCTTTTCCAGCAGCAGTGCCCGTGCACCAGCTGTGCCTGTGGGGCAGTCCTGGGTGCCACAGCAGCCCCCCACACACCCAGCATGGAACGTGCAGCTGGCACAGCTGGGGCTGGGCTGCACCTGCAGGTATCTCCAGGGGCTTTGCCTTGTGTTCATCTCTTTATTCCTGTGCACAGTGAGAGGAGCCAGCTGTCACTGGCCGAGGCCGTGTGCAGTTTGTGTTTGCAGTTTGTGTTTGCAGTTTCTGTCACCACCTGACATTCCCTGAGGAGTGGGGGGTGTCTGCCCTGCTTTGGGGTTTTCAGGTGGGATCTGCCATTCCTCTGGCTTTTGCCCCCAGCTGTCCTGGGCTGAAGCTCTTGGCAGCTGCAGCCCCAGCTGTGTCACTGTTGTGTTCAAGAGTGGTTTGTTCCCATGGAGGGTTCATCAAGAGGATTTGGGGGATTAATTTTTACAGTGTTGGAATTCTTTGCAAGTCCCTGTTTCCTGCATCTCTTCAGAGATCTGTAGCTGGTTGTACTGTGCAGTGCAGTGGTGTGAATAATATGAATTTATTCCATATGAGGAGCTCCTCTCTGGTAATAAAGCAGGATGATGTCTGATAACTCTTCTCCTCTTCTTTCTCTTTCTGCTTCAGATGTTTCTGCTTTTACTGGTGAACTCACTGCAGAATATAATCATTGCTTTTCAAACAGATAACCCTTAACCTTGCAAATAATGGGAAGTCTTTGAGGTTTTCTGTGTTCTCTGAAGGTAGATAAATTTTTACTAGGGCAACTGTTTTTTTCCTGCTTGCTTTCTTGGCAAGAAACTAAGCTGGAGTCAGCATAACATCCCCTGTGGCTCCTGGGTTAAATGTTATCTAGGAATGTATAAGGAATAGAGACCAAGAAGTTAGCACTGTGCTTGGGAGTTTAAGTATTTGAGTGGTAGCCTAAGTGAAAGTGTCTCTATAAATGAAGTTACAGTCTGATACATGTTTTAAGGAAAAAAAAACCAACCCTGGAGTACTGGCAACATATTGGCATGTTTCAGTCTAAATTCAATGTACATGTGTGGCTGTTTGACAGGCAGTTCATCAGGGTGGTGTTTTCCAGGCACATTCCTGTCTTTTCTGTTCTTTATCTTGCTCTCTCTTTTTATCTAGTGACTTTATCTTGTAATTAATGGATCTCTGCTGTTCCATTCATTTCTGTTAAAAATGCTTGTAAATCTTGAGGAAACAGTTTAAAATCTTTGTTGTGCCATAATTACACATATTAATACACTTTCTCTAGAAGCAAAAGTCCACCCAATAATTTGTTATCTAAGATGATTTTACAGCTTGAAGGTGGAGGTTTTTTACTGAATCTCGATGAACCCAAGCAAAGGTCTCTTGAGTAGTTTAAATAATGATCAATGCCCACCCCTGGCAGTGTCCCAGGCCAGGCTGGACAGGGCTTGGAGCACCCTGGGGTAGGGGAAGGTGTCCCTGCCATGGCAGGGGTTGGAACTAGAAGATCTTCAAGGTCCCTTCCAGCCCAGAGTGCTCCACGATTCTCCAAAACGCTGCAGCCCTGAAGGAAGGTCTCCTTGTGCTTTGGGCTGTGTTTGTAGCAGTAGCCAGGTTACAATGAACTGTTTCTCCTGTCTGTAGTGACCCTGTGGTACCTTCCCACGTGTGTGGTGCCTCTGTGCTCGTTGTGTGATGTTAGCCCAAGGCAGTGGGATGTGATGCAGGGTGTTCCCAGCTGCCCATCCATCCCCTCTGCCAGCAGCAGGGGCACTGCAGGTAAATCCCCATGGCAGTGGGATGTGATGCAGGGTGTTCCCAGCTGCCCATCCATCCCCTCTGCCAGCAGCAGGGACACTGCAGGTAAATCCCCAAGGCAGTGCTGGGTGGAAAGCTGGTGGCTGAGGCTTGTTCTGAGAAATGTGCAGGGCAGGAAGGGAGTGTGCTGGCAGGTTTGGGGGTCAGGGTTACACAGCCAGGGTTGCCTGGGCAGTGTGCTGGGAGAAGGCACACAGCTGTGCCTGGTGTGCCTGGGGACTGGAACACAGCAGCATCATTTGGTTGAAACCAAGTTTGCTTTGCTCCTTATGGAGAAGGCAGCATGCTACAAATCCAAAGGCTCCATCAGGATCTTGTAGAGCACACAAGATTCTCCTGATTTCCTTCTCTGTGTTTCAGCTAAACCTCTCTGCCCAGCTGCTTGCAGGTGTCTGTCAGTGCTTCTGAGCCTCCAGCTCTGTGGGGTGGGCAGACACAGCCAACGTGGGCTTGTAGGAAAATGAGTTTGGAACACTGAGCTGAAGTTCAGGCCTTGCAAAGAGTAAAACTTGACCTGCAGTAAAAATGGGAGCGATTTGTGTCATATCAGGCATTCAGGAGATGGAACTGTAAACTGTGTGTTTATTCCCCTGTGTTTGAGTATCTTCAGACATCTTAAAAAAGGGGAAAAAAATAAAAAGGCAGCTTTTATAGGAGGCTTAGAATGAGGTGAATGACATTAGGAAATAGGGATAGGAAACCTCTCTGTCTTGTCTGTGGAAAATGACATATTAAAGGAATCACAGTGGTAATAGAGAATAATGCACCAAGTATGAGCATAATGTTCTAATTTCAATATGCTTATCTGCTGTCAGGGATTTTCTGTCCTATTGTTCTGTTTTTGCATCCAAGTCCTCTTCACCCTCAGTGTTCTTTGTTTCCTTCAGTGGGAGCAAGGAGAAGGGAGCGTGGCTGGCCCGGGTGGGGAGGCTCAGCTGGATCACTGCCTGTGCCTCTTTGGGATGTGGGGGAGTATCAGGAGCAAGCACCTACAGAGATAATTGAATTTGGGTGTCTAGAGCTCCATTTCAAAACATGCCCTTAACAAAATGATCTGTGTTTTGCCTCCTTTCTTGCCAAGGCTATATAAGACTGAATATTTGTACTCTGCAATTCAGGAAGGGGTTTGTGTATTGATTTGCTGCAGGAATTATCCTTCTCTGTCTCATTGCTGAAACCTTTTTCCCTCCCAAGTGTATTCAAAACTTAGTTGTGCTTCAGTTTGCACTGGCATCCTCTGCTGTAGCATCCCTGCACACAGAATGCCACGCAGGCAAGCCAGATCCCTGTTTTTTACAGCAAAGATGTTGCAAGGGATCTGTGCTGTGTGTTATTTATTGCCCTGCCTTCCTTTTCTTCCCCTTCTGCTCTCATCCCTTTGTATTTCATTCATCTCTTAGGTTTTCACTCTTAGAATGTGATTAAAGACATCCCTGGTCTAGGAAAAAGCTTTAAATTTGGAATATTTTCAATTAACTGCAATTTGGTATCTTCGTCGTTGTTTAGAGTCTTCAGTGGTGTTTTGGACCAGGATGTGCTCCAGAGGACTTGGTATCAAACTTATGCAGAAATATTAAAAGGTCTGGCAACAAATTTCTCTAGATTTGGGCAGTCCCAGGTGCTTTGGAGGGTTTACTGGTGCATTCTCCAAGCTCCCAGCAGTCATTTGCCACATAGATCTTGTTCTGCAGCACTGACAGCACTGTTTGGTGTCTATCAGCAAAAAGAAAATATTAAGCTTGGGTTTGGGGTAGTTTGTAGGGAAAACAAGAATTGGAGGAGGGAGAAATCACAGCCAGCAGGTGACTGAGGAGGTTGAGTCATGTGGTAAGCACAAGAATTTCTCCCATTACAGTGGGAAACATGAACCTGGGTATCTTTTTTATGCACTGAAGGTGGGTTTGCTTCCCAGAATAGCTGTTCCCAGGACAATGGACTGAGGTAACGGTGGCTGTGGTGTTCTAAAAGCTGAATGTGAATTTCCATTTCCTGCATTTATGAGTAGTACAATAAGAACTCAGGGTTACTATTAGGTGTAACTGGTTATTGGAGTACTGTGTCCACACCGCTCTCAGAAATGTTTTGGGTGTTGCAGATGGTGGAGAAAAACACTGCAAGGTTAATTTGTTACCTGGAAGATAAGCGAGAGTTCAAAGCGTCACAAATTCCTCATTTTCTCCAAGGAAAAACATACTGAGGTTTGGTGATGCAAATCAGTGGCTGCAGAAAGGAATCATATGGAAAAGGGCTTTGGGTTTGCAGAGAATTTTTAGAGTTTGATGGAAGGCTTATATAGAATCATAGAGGATTCCTGATGGGATGAGGATCTTCTAAAGGATCAGCCAAAAGTTTAAACAGTATGTCCCTGGCCATGGCAGGGGATTGGAGCTAGATGAACTGTAGGTCCTTTCCAAACCAAAGCAGTCTGTAACACCCCATGTCTGCAGCTGGGGGGAAAAAAGTCAAAAACTGTTCTGTGTTTCTCCGGTTTGTAATGGTGAGAGTGGCAATGCCAGTCATTTCTGTGTTAGAGACATGGCTCTCAGAATGAGGGCTTTTGGAAGGACCTTTTCTAGGTCAGTCTCACGGTGCAGTGCAGTGACTCGTGCTGGGCAGGAGGTCAGATCAAATCATCGTAACTTTCCACTCTCCCTAAATGTAAAATCCATGAATGGGAACCAGCTCATAGTGCCAGGAGGCTTTTTCCGAAATGCAGGCACTGTGTGCTCTGCAGTGATCCATGAGGCTTTGGTCACCAGCTGAAGGAAATTGCAGCAGAAATAAGAGATGCCCTGAAGAGGAAAAACATCCCAAAATATTAGTGCTGACAGGAGATTCCTGCTTGGGGAGGCCATTGATGGTCTGGTTTGGTTTGAACATGCTCCTGTCACTTCTGTGCCCAGTGCAGCTCCTCTTGGGGGCCTTGCACGTGGCCAGGTCCAGCTGGATCCCCAAGCTCTCTGTAGGACTCCATCACATGGGGCTGGCAGCCACAGCCATGGAGCTCTTGTGCCAGACTCTCAGGGCAGTTGGTGCCAGAGTTCAGCTGGGTTTATGTCCCACAGAAGGGCTGGGAAGCGAAGATGAAGCTGGAGTATCAGATCAGATGAGGCTGGAGTATCAAATCAGATGAGGCTGGAGTATCAAATCAGATGAAGCTGGAGTATCAGATCAGATGGGGCTGGAGTATCAAATCAGATGAGGCTGGAGTATCAGGTCAGATGAGGCTGGAGTATCAGATCAGATGAGGCTGGAGTATCAGATCAGATGAGGCTGGAGTATCAGATCAGATGAAGCTGGAGTATCAGATCAGATGAGGCTGGAGTATCAAATCAGATGAAGCTGGAGTATCAAATCAGATGAAGCTGGAGTATCATGCTTGGAATACCAGCCCCTTGGGTCAAACCTTCTGTTTGGCAGGGGCTGGAACTGGTTTCTAGGTCCCTTCCAACCTAAGCCATTTCATGATTTTATGATTTTATCAAGCCCAGCTCTAGGAGAGTTCAACCTTATTTTAAAAAAAGCCCACTGCTGGTCTATTGCAGCTGTTCTTGTTTCAGACTCCAAGCTCTCTTTCTGAGGTAGGCATCAGCTGCCATCACAGGTATCTAATTTAATTATTTGGAAAAATCAGGGAGAGATTGTGTAATTATTTCAGAAGAGCTCCACTCAGTCAAAGCTTCATTGTGCTGTTGTGTAATTATCGGGTATTGGTGTATATTTTAGTCTGCATGGACTAGAGCCTTCTGGTCTTTTAAAAATGATCTCATTCTTCTTATTAAAGGTCAGGATTTCTATGCCCTCCTACTGGGCATGATTGTGATGAATAACCTGCTTATCTTAATCAGCCCTGAATTAAATATCTTCTGTCATTTCAGCATGAGGCAACTTCCCAGCAGCTTTGCTTTGTGGTTTGTTATAGTTTTGAAGTGTGGAAATGCCTGTTGAGAAGGATTTGAACATTAATTCTCTCCTCCTCTCCCTTTCAACATAGCCTGCAAAGTCAGTTACAAAACTAATTAGCTAACATTAATATATGCACTGCTCTAGGGGCTTAAAAACTGAATTTTCAGTGATGATGAAAGCGTCAGAGAAAATTGTTTGTTTGTTGACTTATATGGTAGTTAGTGTAATTGTAGTTAAATACTTTAAATCACTTAGTTCTGAGACATTTGTGGCTCATCTTCATGGAATATTTATGACTTGTATGTTTATTTTTTGCCGATGCCAGTTTTTATTTTGGAAGGTAACTCCCTTTCCCCCAGGGTCACCAAGTTATGATGACATAAAGCAAATGTTCCTAAAGCAGGATCTGTATGTTACTTCCAAGTAATGTACAGTGATTCTGCTCTGGAGCCAGGCTGGCAGGGCTGGGAATGTTCCCCTGGAGAAGGGAAGGCTCCAGGCAGAGCTCAGAGCCCCTGGCAGAGCCTGGAGGGGCTCCAGGAGAGCTGCACAGGGACTGGGGACAAGGGACAGAGGGACAGCACCCAGGGAATGGCTGCCACTGGGAAAGGACAGGGCTGGATGGGACATTGGGGACTGGGAATTGTCCCTGGCAGGGGGTGAGGCCCTGGCACAGGTGCCCAGAGAGCTGGGGCTGCTGCAGGCCCCGCAGTCGGTGTGGGAGGGGACCCCGCCCTCCCGGGGCTCCCAAGGACCCTCGGAGAAGGTTCCAGGCCTGGCAGCCTGGGGCGTCTGCAGGGCCAGCTCCAGCAGGTGCCCAGGCCCATGGAATCGTGCCCTGGTTTAGGTTGGCAGAGACCACAGAGACCATCTCATCCCACCCCTGCCATGGGCAGGGACGCCTCCCTCTGTGCCAGGGCGTCCCAGCCTGTCCTTGGCACTGCCAGGGATCCAGGGGCAGCCACAGCTGCTCTGGGCACCTGTGCCAGTACTTCATTATTGTCCTCCTGGAGTTCCTACTGTTTTCCTTCCTGGTGTGATTTCCTTCTTAAAAAAAAGAGAAAATTGCTCATGTAGATACTGGAGTTCCTTACAAGTTCTAGATCACTGTTTCGATAAGCTTGTTTTTCAGGCCATTCTCCATAAGGAGCACATAAAATCCAGGATATTTGACTTCCTTCAGGAAAAATCACTGTTATTTCATGGCTGAAAATACCAGAGCCCCATCCCCAAAACTGCTGGGGCCCTGTGCTCAGGAAGCAGTCTCTGCAGGGGCACTTGCTGAGGTGGATACAAGCAGGATGGTTATATGGAGCCTCGTGGCTGCTTTATGCTGGGAATAAAATGTCCAGGCTTTTCCTGTCAGGAAACACAGCGTAGGTTCTGTTAGTCAATTAACCTGGTAACCTGAACAGCTGTTTGTCTTCTCTGAGAGAGCCTGCACTGCTGCCTGGCAAGGCTTTCCTCACTTCCTGGGGAGGTTTTTCTCCCTTCAGTAACACACTCTTCATTTTAGATTGTCCATTACTCAATGTGTGAGAATTAAAAATATTCCTGGTAGGAATCACTTTATTTGAAGGGCTCCAGGCTGCATTAGACTGGGCTTGGAGCAGCCTGGTCTAGTGGAAGGTTGTCCTGGTTTAGGGCAAATTTGGGAGAAAACCTCTGAATTGGGATCCCTCTAGAAAGCAAATTGGGATTCAAATGAGAAAACCTCTGAACTGAGATCCCTCTAGAAAGCAAATTTAAACAGCCCTTCCCCAAACCAATTCAGGAAAAGATTTCCTTGGAGAAGAGTG
>JAWWMR010000206.1:71916289-71949871 GCA_035047985.1 Basileuterus tristriatus
GCAGGAAGAGCTGTGCCCCCCTCGGCTCTGTGCTGGGCAGGAAGAGCTGTGCCACTCTCGGCTCTGTGCTGGGCAGGAAGAGCTGTGCCACTCTCGGCTCTGTGCTGCTGTGCTGGGCAGGGAAAGCTGTGCCCCCCTCGGCAGCTCTCAGCCTGGCTGCCTCCAGGTGCTTTGTGAGTCCCTGACACGGGTCAGGGCAGTGAGGTTCCCTTCTCTGGACAGTGAGGCTCATGGTGGCCACGTTTGACCCTGGGACTTCCCTGTCACACTCCCCTCCCTCCATCTCCTGCACCCTCAGCAGCGCTGTGGGACCAGGGCTGGGCTCCAGGGGCTGTCCTGGGGCTGTTCAAGGACTGTCCAGGGATTGTCCTGGGGCTGTCCTGGGGCTGTCCTGGGACTGTCCTGGGCTGTCTCCCTCCAGTTTCACCTGGACTGGGCTCCAGGGGCTGTCCTGGGGCTGTCCTGGGGCTGTCCTGGGGCTGTCCAGGGATTGTCCTGGGGCTGTCCTGGGACTGTCCTGGGATTGTCCTGGGGCTGTCCTGGGGCTGTCCAGGGGCTGTCCAGGGATTGTCCTGGGGCTGTCCTGGGGCTGTCCAGGGACTGTCCTGGGGCTGTCCTGGGCTGTCTCCCTCCAGGACTGGGCTGCAGGGGCTGTCTCCCTCCAGTTTCACCTGGACTGGGCTCCAGGGGCTGTCTCCCTCCAGTTTCCCCTGCCAGGCCCCAGCTGGGGTGCTGCCCTGCCTGGAGCTCTGCTCAGCTGCTGCTCCAGAGCAGGCAGGATTCCCATGGGACTGTGTCCCACCTGGAGCCCTGCTCCTGTCTCAGATACCTTGGAGCATCCCAGGCTGCACTGAATACCCCCAGGTGGGCAGCTGGCTCCTCCAGTGACACAGAAACCAGGCCACCCATCTCAGGGGGGAATGAAATGGCTGCCAACACAATTATCAGAGAACTGTGGAATGGTTTGGGTTGGAAGGGACCTTCAGCCTCATCTTGTTCCACGCCCTGCCATGGGCAGAGACACCTTCCTCTGGACCAGGCTGCTCCAAGCCAGCCTTGACTTCTTTTCCTCTGTACCACCCTTACATGACAGATAATTTACTACTTGCTTTATACTCTATATTTTATTTTTTAACACACTGCCTTTGTTGTTCATTTGTTGCCCATTTCTGCCCAATGCCTCAACTCAGCAGCCCTAGGGAAAACCAATTTATCATCCTGGTTTTGGAGCTACCCCAAGACATGATCCATTCATCTTCTCTCTTTCTCTCCATGTTTCCACTGTTTTTCCTTATTCTGTGTCCTCCACATTGGTTTTATGCTTTTTATGACTCAGTTACCCAGCTGAAATATCTCTTTTGCTCTCCCTTTTATGAGATGTATTAGGAAAGACTTGCCAAGGCCTTGCAGATCTCACAATGCAGCCTCTCCCTGCTCAGCACAGCGCTCTAAATATTGCACAAGGTACAGACACAAGGCTTGCACTGCCTCCTCAGGTACAATTCTCACCCAAGTCTGATGATTCAAATAGTGTCTCTGGTCTGTCAGCCAGCTGATGCTCTGGACAGGGCAGACAGGTGTGGTGAGAATCCCTCCTCTGTGTGAGGCTGTGTTAATGCACAGGCTGGGCTGTGGTGTGGCTGTGCCCTTGTGCTGGTGTGGGATGGGAACGTGGATTTCAGCTCCTTCTGGATTATCCAGGCAGGTCTCAGATTGTGGATCCTGGCATTCACAACCTCAGTGCCTCTCTGCCGTGGAGCCTTGTTGATCCCAATGTAAGTTCTCGTGGTTTTGTGTTTTGCTGTTCCAGCACATCCTGCCTTTCCCCCCGTGCCCCCCCACCCTCTGTTTGTGGTGTGACTGTCCCACCACGGGCCCCACAGGCTGTGGGAGCTGTCCCAGCTGAGTGAGGCTCCCCAGGCCCTCCTCAAGCCACCGAGGGCCCAGGAGTGACTCCAGAGAGGAACTGCAGGTACTTCATTTGGGTTCCTCTTTGCATTCCCTGTTTTTCTCTATGTGTAAATACATTTGTACGGGTATATGCCTAAATTCCACTTGGCTTGTGCCTCACTTCTCACTGCCTTTTCCCTTCCTCAGCTAAAATCTTCCCTGGTTTTTCCAACTTGGCTTCCTCTTCCAGTTTCACTGTGTGTCTTATTCGTCCTCGCCTCTGGCTTGGGCTCACAAACTCCAGCCTTGGTGTCTAATATTCAGTGTCAGAGGCAGGAAAAGGTCAGTGAGAGATGAAGGGATGATGGATAGACGCAGTGACCTGTGCTGGTACAGACATGTACACAATTTTGTCTTTGAACCCGGGGTTGCCTGGAAAAGTGTCACTGGAGGACATTTATTGGAGCCCTGTGGCTTCCTAACGTCAGGAGGAGAATCTCTGTTCTTTGATTTTAATCATCATTAATCTTCATAAATCTTCAGGAGGGTTTAGCTTTTGTTTGAATGAATTTTGCAACTTCCAAAGAAAATAGAGGCGGGGGAGTATAATTGAGTGCTTGTTGAGTGCCAAATTCATCTTAAAGCAGGCAATGCAAATGGCATAGCAAGTGTTGAATTATATATGATTAAAACTGCTTCAGCCCTTGCAAAGAAAAATAAAAAATGGCCTTTTTGTTCACCGGTTAATCATGTACAAAGAAAAATTGGATGGAACAAAAATGAACTTAATCACAGAAAAAGGGGTCAGCATTGCTGCTTGACACATGGCTGGGATCCCCATCACAGCCATGCAGCACAGAGCACGCTGGCATTTAAGTGCTTCAAAGGGGTGCATTAAGAAGAGAGTTCATTGATAAATGACCCTTTAAAAACGGGTGAGATTCTGTCCTTAGCAATGAATGCTCAAGGTCTGCACAGTTGTCTTGGCCCATCTTGGCTGCTCTTGTGTTTTGCAGGCAGAGTTGGAAGGTTTTCCAGCACTTAGTTATATGGAATGATGTGCAGGACAGATAAGAGTGCTGAAACCGCTGAAGGCAGGATCCAAATCCTGTCCATTTTTGCTAACAATTGTCGGTCTGGCAGCAGTTCAAACTCGACACCCGTAGACTTTTCTGATCCAGCAAGTGCCAGAGATCAAACGAGGAAAACGTAATTTTCTCCTCTCTTCTCTACAGCAAGAGCAGGGAGCTGAAAATGACTGCTGGACCCCGCTGAACCAAGAGCATCAGACATTTTTAGGGCTGTTTGATGCCGTGGGCATCACAGCTCCCCCGGAGAGCTGGATGAACTCTGTGTTCCCAGAGCTCTGGCTCTGCAGGCATCGCCCTGATGTTGTTATTGGCAGCGTGGCCAGGGATGCTCCGTGCTCTGCCTTCCAAGCTGCTCTGGGCACAGAGGAGGCTGTGGGCTGTGAAATGGGCTCAGCTTGCCCGGGAACAGCAGTTCCCTCAGATCCCTGCCAGGGATGGCAGAGGAGGACACAGACCTCCAGCATGTGCTTTAAAACCCAAGCACCTCTCTGCAGCCTGGTGGAAGTGTCAGTGTCTGGGGGCAGCCAGTGGACAGAAGCAGTGTTGGGAGCTGTGTTGGAGCCTGGTGAGGCAGGGCAGGGCTACCCAGGAGTGCTGGCCAGGGACACCTTCACTGTCCCAGCTTGCTCCAGCCCCAGCGTCCGGTCTGGCCTCGAGGAGGGAGATGCTCGTTCTGAGAGAGCCACCCTTCACACTGACATTGTTCCCCTTCCATCAGATGCTCGTTCTCAGAGAGCCACCCTTCACACTGACATTGTTCCCCTTCCATCAGATGCTCGTTCTCAGAGAGCCACCCTTCACACTGTCGTTGTTCCCCTTCCATCTGTGCCTGTCTCCAGCGTGGTTTGTTCGATTTGGAGGTGCCTGTCCTCGTTTCACAATCCACAGATGCCACAAGGTCTCCCATGGAAGGTGTCCCAGGGACAGAGGATGGGAAGGGACCACGTGTACAACAGCACAGCTCCAGCAGGGAGGGGAGGATGCAAGAGTTGCTTCTGACAGGTGCTTTTGTAAACAATTCCACTGCTGGGGATTAAACAGACTCTCCATAATCTGTTCCACTTTTTAACTTCCCATGTAACATTTTTCTTAATATTGATCTGAATCTCCCTTGCTGCACATTCACTCAGAATTACATCTCATCTCATGTCTCACAACGGTGGAGGGATATCTATCACTGTCCACATCTAAAATGTCTTGTTTATGTATTTGAGTGCTCTGATCTTGTTTCTTCACAGCCTTCATCCTAAACTACACAAATCCTTTTCTTTCATCCTCACCTCAGCCTGCAAACCATTTATAATTTTAATAAAATTCCTCTGGGATCTTGTCATCTTCCTTAACATGTGTTGTCCTATCAAAAGATGACCCAAACTCCAGCTAAAGCCTTACTGGGGCTGAGAAGTGCAGAATAATTGCTTCCTGTGATAAACACATACCACTTATGCCCCAGACCACATGTTTTCTGCTTTTCATCCTGTTTCTTTTCCCTGTTCAGCCTGTGACCACCTCTCTCCCCACAGCCATATCTCCCTTGCTTCTATTTCCTAGCTTTGCCTTTCCCTCCTGTCCTTTCACACTCACATCTCCCAGTGCCACTTTTGCTTCTGGTCAGTGTCATCCTCCTGATTTCATACACTGCCGTGAACAGACCAAGGTAATTTTGAATTCCAGTCTTGTCTTGCCCATTGCTTGTGACCCCCTCCTCATCTTCTGTCAGCCACAAATTACAGAAATCTGTTCTCTATTCCATCACTGGAGCCATTATGGGAATACTGAACAGTACCAGACTCAAACACCTCTGAGTCTGAAAAAACCTTTTCAGGTTTTGGAGCTCTGTGTTCATGGGCACCCACTTGGCTGTGGCTGCTCAGAGGCCTCTCATGCTTGGACCTGTGCCCAATATCCTGGAGAGGTCAAATCCCATGTCAACCTGCTTTCCTGGACAGTGTTATCCATGAGATTGATCCATAATTCATCTGGTTCTTTTGCCTGCTTCTTTCTTTTTCCACTCCTTTGGGATCTCATTCCTCATAAGAGTTGGAAAGATAAAGAGGTTACTTTTCTACCATCTCAAGTAGCTCATATACACAGACTCTCTGACAGGGTCCAGCAGCCCCTGGGAAAATGTATTTCTGTGTAAGCAATTCTGTGCCATGAGGGGAAATTTTAAAGCAGATTTTAAAGCAGAATTTGGAGGGGAACATCTCTTATTCTGTGGTGAGTGTGTGGGACATGACAGAAGCAGCCTGGATGTCATTCTGAAGGTCTTGCCCAGAAAGATCCATGTCCTCAAATTATCTCCTTGGAGCTGTTGCCCCTCTCATCACCCATCACATGTTCTGAGCTGGGCCACAGCAGAAGTTCAGGGTCTTGTTCTTGGTTATGCCAGAGAGGGAGAGCCCATGGCACGAATGCCAGGCCCATTTCTGCTCCCAGTTTGTGAGGCAGCCCTGTGGGGCAGTGATCTCCAGCAGAACCATCCCTCTGCTCACCCTCAGCCTCACTCCACCTCTCTTTTGTGGTCAACAGCTCCTCCCTGGGAACTGGCTGCAGCCACTGACCACAGCAGATGGAGAGACCCTTGTGAATGGGAAAAGATGGGAATGGCTGGATGGTATCTGGACAGTGATACACTGCAAGGAAGTGGAGACCAGGGGGAAAAGAGAAACTAAAACAGTGTTGAGATGTCTTTAATAGCACTGGTGAGCAGGGCACAGACATCTGTGCTGTCAGATCCTGAACCCTCAGCGCTTCAGCCTCCAGAAATGCTGCTCTGCTCATGAGGCAGAAGTTAAGGGAAGGGTTGGGACTACCTGCAAACACTGGAAACAAGTTTTCAAAATAGAGGTCACTGCAATATGCCTGCCCTGGGAGCAGCGGGGAAGAAGCACAAGTCCCTCAGATGGAGATTAGGTCCCAAACAACTCAGCAGGAATATTCAGAGAAAATGTTTTCCTTTGTGTACCAAGGGAGGTATTTTGAAGACAATAGCTGGAGATGTGGGGTTTGTTCATCCTGTAATCTGCCCCTCTTGGGTATTTGCAAATTGCCCTGACTAAAAAGACTTTGTAAGTCTGCATTTCCAATGCCCCTGATGGGACATGTTCCTTATAAAAATTTCCCTCTGGATTTTAACTTGCTCCTAAGGTTTTTGACAGGAAAACACAAGAATAATTTGAAGGAAATAAGGACATTGCAGTCCACATAGAGTGGGAGGTAGGGGAGAGGGCAGCAAGGCAGAAGGGTCAAAAAATAGGCCATGGCAAAAAAAATCTAATTTGAAATGAGAAATGTGGGGTATTTAGGAGAAAGTGGAAGTGAATTGACGTATACACAGACTCTGGCCCAAGCCATGTGAATACAGAAATGCTGCTTTGACAGCTAAGAAAGATTTGCAGGGTTTGGCTCCTGGAATTAAATGAGCTCTGTTCTTTCTGGGCTGTTTTTCAGGATTCCAAGTGAAACAGGAGTGCCAGCGTGGACAGGGAGTTTTGCCAGCCAAAGAGAGTTGGGCAAGCTGTGCCAGAGAATTAGAGAATAGTTTGGGTTTTGAAGAGGCCTTTAAAGGTTGTCTGTACAACCCCCTGCAATGAGCAGGGACATCTTGCACTGCATCACACTGCTCAGAGCCCTGTCCAACCTGATCTCGAATATTTCACCCCAAGATCAACCACCTGGCCAGTAAATCCCTCTGTGAATGACTCAGGGCAGGGTGACAGAACTCCTGTGCACTATGGTGGAATTGTTTTCTCTACCACTCTGCAAAAAGCACCTTCATGTACAGAGGGATGCCTTTGCTGCAGGAGTTGCTAAAGAAAAATATTCAGGTAGGCAAAATGGATCTCAAAAAAATTGACCCCAATGTCAGTGTTGCTAAGGAAATAGCTCATTCACCTGTGAGAAGACAGGAGGGTGTTCAGCTTTCATTCTCCAGCTGCATCCATGCAGTTTGAGCCGTGTAAACCAGGAAAACCAGCTGAGAGCAGGCACTGCTGTCCTGGGAGTGTTTGAGCATCACTCCTGAGTGCTGCTGGAGAACTGCACAGGCCATGGAAATCTGCTGGAAGAGATTTCTCTCATCTCAAACATCTTTGGGAATAAACTCCTGGGAGCCATGGCAAGGGAGAAGGCACTGCAGAAAGCTTTCAACAGTGCCACTGGCAGGAGGCTTGGGGGCTGCATATCCATCCAGATCAGAGCTTTCTGTCACTGAGAGCACAGAGCACAGGGGAAGGAGCAGCACTGCCAGTGCTACAGCCCTAAGGGATTCTACAGAATCTGTGAGGTCATCAAAATCCACTGCAGCAGCCCCCAATGTGCACAGGGATGGAAGAAATAGGTGTGTGTGAAATGTGTCAGGAGTCTCTGCCTTGGAGACAAAAACCAGCGAGGTGGGTCAGGTGTGGTGGACCTGTGGGACCATCCATGGACTGACACTGCATTATTAGACACTCTCATATTAGGATACCCCTTAGGAAACAATAAACCTTTATGTGGCACATATGGGCTTCCAGAAGTGGTCATTTTTTACATCAGTGCACAGTTAATTAATAGGACTTTGCAAGATTTTGAGGAGTTGGTGAATGCCAGAACTCTTCAGTCAAATGATTTGAAGCAAAGTGGAGCTAAGGGAGTTTAAAAAATCTCAGATATTTAATTCTATATGTTATAAAACGATTACAGGCACTGAGAAAGATCTGGATCTCACTCTGCTGGACTTAAGCAGACTGCCTTTAAGGCATTGAGTGTTGTTAGCTGAAATTTGGCTCAGAAAGATGAGTGTTAGGCTGCCTTGCTTGTCCAAATCTGGGCTGGGAAGCTGAGCTGATCTCGATAGAGAATAGAGAAATAAAAATACATGTACAAAAATCAAGAGATGTTTGAGGAGCTCAGTTACTTCAGACTCTGTGGCTGATGACTCCTGAATGCTGCTTTAGTGGCAGACGGGCATCAGCTGCAACATGAGAAGAATTTTTGCTTGTAAAAGGAGAAGATGCAAAGGGTTTAATGATGAGGTTTCAAAGCCCTGTGGATGTGGCACTTGGGGGCGTGGGCAGTGCAGGGGGGATGGTTGAACTTGGGGACCTGAAAGGGCTTCTCCAACCTCAATGATTCTGTGATTCTGTGTGCAGGTCAGATATCAGGCTTGAAGCTCAGAAGGACAAGGGAACAAACTTCTTGCTCACCATCATCTTTCAGGTGAACAGGACAGGTGTGAGCCCTGCCCAGCACATGGGGACAGCTCTGCATGGGGAGCATGGCAGGTCAGAGGTGGGAAAGGTCACAGGGTGATGTGACTGAGCAGACCCAGGCAGAGTTGGACCTAAAGAGGAGCTGTCTCCTGGTTCTAAGCTTGTTTTGCTCTGCCTCAGCAGAGAATCTTTGTCTCTGCTATGGGCCAGGACATTTTAAAGTCAAATTTAAAGGTCTTATATATCTACTGTAAATACTAAAAGATCACCTCTGGCCCTTGAGACCTCAGTTGTCCTTACTGCTCTCTGCTAGGTGTTCTCTCACCTTGGCATACAAGGAGCTGATATCCAGAGACCACCAGGTACCCCCCAGGATGGGATAACTGGGATACAATGCACCAGTGCTGAGACCCTGGTGATCACAAACCCCAGTCACCCTGTCTGCTGTGCTGCCTGGCTTTGGGAGTGGGACAAGAGCCTCTGTTCCAGTGGAAATCAGGGACTGAAGCTTCCCAATACACCAATATCATGGTGTCCCCAGATTTCAGCAAGGAGTGAATGTGACAGATCATTTTCTCTGCCAAAACTTGCAGCTAGTTCTGTGATCTGTGTTTCAGATTCCCAGTATTTCAGAATAACCTGTACCCACTTTGGGACTTCATGGATACACAAAAATTTTAAGCCTTCTTCCTGGTCTGATGGATTAAACTTATTTAAAATAGATACACAACTATTTGCAACCAGGTCATGCGCTGAGTGTGATGGTCTGCATTTCATCCTCCTTTCATGAGAATATTGTTTATAGCTGATTTGGTGGTTAGTCTGGCTGAGTCAGTCCAGCAGGATGGGGCATTCCAGAGGCATCTTTAGAAAACAAAGGCTGAAGCCTTGTCAAAAAGGATGTGTTAGTGGAGGGGAGCAATGATATCTAGGGAGACTTTACCCCAAGTCATCATGAGGGCTTTCATGATGAATTCTGTTCTCCTTAAGGGTAATGGAGACATGATACAACTTGTCGTGGTATCTGGGTGTCATGTATAAGTCTGTGATAAACAGCCAGGCAGATGAGAGAGATGTTTTCTTTGGTTTGAGTCTGTACAGTGAGGGGTTGTCTCCTGCGTGGATCAGCCATCAGAGCAGAAGGAAATGTTCAGTGGGTGTTGCTGTGGTTGTTTGTGTGTCCTCAGTGCCTGTGAAGTCCTGTGTGGAGGCACGGGTCAAACACAGACAAAGATTGCTCACAGCAGGGAGGGAGGGGGTGAAGGGTCAGAGCTGGGGGGACACAGGAGCAGGCAGCACATTCTGAATGCCTGATCCAGACACACAGCACGTTATTGGCCTGGACTTCCCAGTACTGCTTCAGCACCCTCAGACCCTGCATTCCTGAGATGTTCTCAGCAAATTCCACCACCCCAGTGCTGGCTGGGAAGGATCACTAGGAGAAGATCCATTTGCAGTGTGGGATTCCATTTTGTGTGTGCTGTGTTGGTAAAACCATCAAAGCCCACAGAGGACTGTCAGTGGGGAGTGGTGCTGTCCTCCTCAGGGGAGCTGCTCTGAGTTAACACAGGAAACACTGGGGCAGCCCTCAGAGAGGTGCTGGAGCATGGAACCTGCCCTGGGATCAGGGCAAGACAGGGGGAAGAGAAGGAAACTTCCCCTTGCATGGAGAGCAGCATCCAGAGGAGGTTCCTGGGCTCTGCACACCCAGGTGACAGCTCTGAGCTCTGGACAAGGAGCGTGGGGTCTCGTGGGGGGCTCTTCTCAAGCAGGCTGGGGAAGGAGCAGTGGTATGGCAGAGCTGTTCATTGGGGCTGCTCTGCAGGAATTTCAGCAGCAAATGGGAAATGAAACTTTAGCTGTGTACAAGAGTTTGTTCCTTGTGTGATCCTGAGCATTTGGCTGTAAAATCATGACATGAAAACTCAGTTTAAACAAGGTTTAGCAGGGGCCACCTGCATTAGCCACCTGGGCCCATTCATGCATGACTATTGGTTTATGGATAGTTGGGAAATACTAGGAATATTTCTTCAAGACATCCTGATCCCCCTTTCTCCAGACTGAGCCCCTTTCCCAGTTCCCTCAGCTGCTCTTCATAAGACAGCATTACTGTCTAGACCCTTCCCCAGCTTCATTGCCCTTTTCCAGGCATTCTCCAGCCCCTCAGATGAGGAGTGTCAAAGGATTCCCACTGAATTCATATATAAACTGGAGGGGAGGGAAGGGGGGTGTGTCCCAGGGCCCCAGTGGAACTGGTGTGGTTCCTGCTAAAACATCTAAAGGCCAAGTTGAGTAAGAAAGGGAGAGTGACAGGACTCCACACTGGTGCTCTCCAGGCATTTTATTCGCTATTTCCAGCCCTCACAGAATCACCTTCACACTTGTGTACCCCAGACAAGCTGCACTTCCTTGAGAAAGGAAATTGTGTCCTTGGAGCAGAGTCAGACCTGCTTGGTCAGCACAGTGCACTTTGAGACTCCTATCTGAGAGGAGCTGAGGGTCGGTTAAAATGGGAAGAGACAGGAATTTCTCTCACTCCCACACTTGAGGAGTAGCTTTGGGTGAATGGCACTGAGATAAGAGTGAGCAGAAACAGATGTGGAGCACAGCTACAAACAGGATGTGAAAATAAACTCATTACTCCATCTGCCCACCGTAAACAGCGTGAAATTAGCAGGGAGTGAGAAATAAAACCCCAGACAAATGGCTTTTTAAAGGGAGCAGAGGGAGCTGGAAGGGCTGCTATTAGAAAAGCAGAGACTCAGAAAGCCCAAGGCACGCAGAGCTCCGTGCATATCCCAGTTCCCTGGGCAGCCAAGGAGGAGGAAAATCCCGTGGCACAGAGCCTGCCAGGAGCTATTTTTGAAGGCAAAACCAGAAAGGCCACTCCATCTTTGGGAGAGAAGACCTAATATTGCTCTTGTCCCTGCCTGTTAGGAAGCACTATCAATTTTATAAGTCATGGAGATTTATCTTTTTCCCTAAGAGGTGCTGTCTTAATGTTGCATAAAATTACTCTCTCAGGGGCAGTGTGAGGAGAAAAACGTGGTGTTATGTTGTCTCAGTTGCAAAGACGCTGCTAACAATAAAAGCCCCTGAATGATTTGGGTTTTAAGTGACACAATTACTGAACGGGTCATTCATGACACTGCAAGTGGCTTCAAGCACTCTGTCATAAAGTCTGAATGGAGGTGTTTTATGCTGTGGGTTTGGGCTGTAAATATTCACCCCTGGCCTTTGTTCTATGAAGCAAGGCTTGGATTGAGGATATATTTACTTAAAATTTTGCAGGAAAATTTCTCAAATGGTCAATCTGCTTGATTTATTAAAGTGAGATCCCAAAGTGTTTTACAGCTTTTACAGGCTGGTTGTGTTTATAACCATCCTGGGGAGTATCTTCTGCAATTCATGTAGCGGAGAAAGGGAAGGAAGGTCATAATTTCTATTTTAACCTACTTTTCTAGCAGCTGACAGGACACTGACAAAGTCATCTCTTCTGGAATACAGCCTGCTGGGCTTTATCCTTATTCAGAGGAGACCCTTTGGAAAAAGCCAGACTAAAATAAGTGAAGTATTTTTTCCTTTATTCCTCTGGATTCTGCACAGATATGTTCTCTAGCTCGTTTTATGGATCTCAGTGAATTTGCAAATTGCCCAAATGATATTTCAAGGAAACTGGTTCCTTGTGTTCGAAGTTCTTCAGTATATGACAGCCCAAGGCAGAGTTTCCCACATGTTGGAAATAATTTCTCTCTCCACATTTGGCAGATCCAAACAAGCCTTGAGTGCTAAATAAACTAGGTCTATGAATAAATCAGGGGCAGGAGAACTCAAATTTGAGATGGTGTGAGATTTGAAATACCTGAAAGCTTGACATTGGCCATGAGGCACTTTGAAATAGTCTGCAGTTAGATGAAAGGTTTTTCATTTGAGATTCCACTGGGATACTTCAGGAGGAAACCTCCTAGTGGGTTCGCCCAAAGTTTGTAATAAACATAATTGAAGTATCTGAACTCCAGCTGCTACTTTCTACTCTAATCAAGAGCAACAGAGGCAGCTCCTTCTTAGCAAACCCACTGTGACTGCTGAGGGAACAGAAATGGATATCCTGGGCTCGAGTGCTCAGCTGGGAGGTGCAGAAATTAAGGAGAAGTAGCAGTTGGAAGGCAGAAAAGGGGACTATATGAAGAGATCTGTAGAGTCTTGGAGAAAGCAGAGATTTCATTAAGCCCTCAGAGATGGAGATCAGGAACTCACATTTTTCTCAGGAAGCAGGATTTTCTAATATTGTCCAAGCTGGGTCTCACCAGGAGCAGACACTGGAGGGAGTCAAGAAGCAGATGGTCTTTCCTGTCCTTCCCCTTCTGGTTCCTACCCAAAGGGAAGACAAGTTACATTAGAGACAGAGATTTTCTTTGGGAAGTATTGGAGAAGTTCTCCTTCAAGGTCATGACAGCAGTTTCTGTTTTGATAGTACAGCAGGATCCAAAATTACTGTACAGGCACTGGAACTGATTCTCCCCTTCCATAAACCAGGTTTGCCTCTTCCTCACTCTCCCAAGCCACGGAGGAGTGCTGCCTGACCCATGTCAAATGCTGCAGACCATCACAGCAGTCCCCTCTGTGCCACCTGGTGCCACACAGCCTCATCTGAGCATGGCTGACCCTGCCTTTGCCAGGAGCAGCAATGCAGCCACGAGCCTTGGGCTGAGCACATCCCAGGAGCCAGCCTGGATGTGTCCAGCCTGCTTTAGTGAGGAAGAGCAGTAAATGACACAGGATTGGTCTGCTCCTGGTACTGAGGCACAGCACCACTGAGCCCTGATGAGCTAATCTATTGGCATATGTGTAGCAGTACCATCTTCCTCCCATGCTTTGGACTCTCCAAGTGGACAACACAGCATTTTGTGTTGGTAAAGGAACTTGGAAGGCAATTTACAAAAGCTAGGAAAAAACCAAGACAGAAACAGTGGGAGTCCTGGGGAGATGGTGACAGTGAACAAGGGCCAACTCCTGGGATGTATGTGGGCTGACTACATGTCAAAACACCCACACAGAGCCATTTATAGCCCCAGGAAGGTGTAGGCACAGTTAAACCATATTCAAGGAGCAGAGGCCAGGGTCTCTGCAACATTGGGCTACTCTTAACTTTGGAGGGCAGAAATGAGATAGAGAGCTGGGAAAGAAAGGATTTGAAAATATTTTTGTTCTCCAAGAAGGAAAAATCAACCACCAGGAACCGGTCAAGTTTCTGTCTCTTATAATCCTGCTACCGGGCCGATCCTGTCACAGAACCACGGCATGATTTGGTTTGGAAAGGACCTCAAAGCTCACCTGGTTCCACCCCTCTGCCATGGGCAGGGACCCCTCCCACTATCCCAGTTGCTCAGAGCTCCATCCAGCCTGGCCCTGAACACTGCCAGGAATGGGGCATCCACACCTTCTCTGGGCCCCCCAGAAGAAGGAGACTTTGTGTAGCAGGCTCCATGGGGTTGGCTAGGGCCCCGTGGCAGGCCGAGACTTAACAGCAGGGATTGCTGAGTCATGATGAGACAGCAAAATAAGCTCCTGGGTTCTGCCTCTCGAACCCCAGCTTATCTCTGTAACCCCACTGGTCACTTTTGTGCTAATCCTTACTATTGGACAAGTTTGGATCCCTCTGTACCCTATAAAAAGGGGCTGTTGTAGCCATTCGACAGAGGAAGAGCCGTCACAGGACCCCTTCACAGACCCCCCATTAACCATCGCTGTGGAACGCCAGGACCTCTCCTTCTCCTCTCCCTCTTGTCTGCTTCTGCCCCTAGCCCTCTGGTGCTTTTGGCAAGCACAAGCTGAAATCCTAGGAGAGCTGATAATCACTAAAGAGCTGAAATCCCCTTAGCTTGCCGAAGGTTGCCACGGCTCTGAGCAGCGTGGGTATGCGGGCACTCTGTCTCCAAGAGGGACTGAGCTGTCCGGGCAGGACTGCCTAGCTTGGGGATAAGCCCAGTCTGAGGAGCAGGGTCCCTCAGCTGCGGGGACACGGGCCATCTCCCGCGGGGCGGCTCCGCGGCACTGACCGTCCCTCCCCTTCCCTTGCAGCAGGCATGGCGGCGGCCGCGGGCCCCGGCAGGGACTGCCTGCAGGCGGGCGAGGCCTGCACCACCGACCCCGTGTGCAGCGCCAAGTTCCGCACGCTACGCCAGTGCATCGCGGGCAACGGCGCCAACAAGCTGGGTCCCGACGCCAAGAGCCAGTGCCGCAGCACCGTCAGCGCCCTGCTCTCCAGCCAGCTCTACGGCTGCAAGTGCAAGCGCGGCATGAAGAAGGAGAAGCACTGCCTCAGCGTCTACTGGAGCATCCACCACACGCTGATGGAAGGTCAGTGGGACGGGGTGCTCCTTTCTGATTCTCTTCCTGAAAGGGAATTGCTCTACAGAGCTCTGAGGCTGCTGCAGAACTCGCCTGCGTGATCCTGTTCTGTCTCAAGACGTGCTGATCCTGGAGGGAGCAGCATGAAGCTGTGTTGGAGGGGGTTAGGTTGGATATCAGGAAAGGCTCTTCCCCCAGAGGGTGGTCAGACACTGCCCAGGCTCCCCAGGGAATGGGCACGGTCCAAAGGCTGCCAGAGCTCCACGAGCATTTGAATAACACTCTTAGGCACAGGGTGGGATTGTTGAGGTGTCTGGTAGGGCCAGCAACTGGAGTTGAGGGTCCCTGTGGGTTCCTTCCAACTCAAGAGATTTGATGATCCTATTGATCCCCATGGTACTGACATTTCGGAGAAGGCACTACTGAAAACTGAGATGCCTCCTTCCTTTATTTTTTTAACCCAATCTGTCTTTTATGACATTCCCAATATAGATTGAGATCTTTTGCTGGGGAAATGCACAGTGTATTTTGTATCTAAGTATGTTAACCAAGACCATAAACACTGTAGATTTTATAGAAACACAACATAAAGCCCAGACATTGAGGAAAAACAGCATGAGCTTCAAAAAAATCACTCTTAGAATGTCTCAAGTGCGCCAGTGTCTTTGTGTTAGTGAAGATTTGGGGCTGGTGACATCAAGTTGGAACTTAAAGTGTTCCCAGAGCCAGTATTCAATAAGTTTGGATTTTGACGTTTTTTAAGAGTCACCATAAAATTGCACCTCAGTGACCATAATTCTTCGTTGTCAGGCTGGTGAGTATTTTATGCACCATGAAAATTAAAATGGGGAATAAAACAGACCCTTCCAGGCATGGGCTGTGAAGTAGATTAATAAAACACTGCTGACTGAAACGTGAAAGGAAGAGTGCAGGGGTGAAACCACAGGCCAAAAGGCCAAGCAAAACGAAGAGCATGGACTCTGCAATGCACAGGCTTCCCAGAATGGAAACCAGTTGATCAAATTCCTGGGAAGCTTCCAGGTGCCACAGCTTGCAGAGTGCTGAGCATGGTGCTATGAACTGACCTGAGTAAATACAAGACCTGAGCACACTCCAGTATCTGGCCTTTCCCATAATTATTTGCCAGGTTTGTTTCCATTGACGGGGAGTCTGGTGAAGAGGTGGCAATCCAATTTCTCCATTCGTCTCAGTGGGTGGTGCCACAGCTCCTTCCCAGCTGACCTTCATGGCTCAAACTTGGAAATGGGTCCCCTGTGACATGGCTGTGTAGGGCAGTGCTGTCTTGAGGGTTTCCAGCTCTGGGACACACGATGGTTTATGTTGGAAGGGACCTGAAAGACCCTGAAAGTTCCAAGCCCCTGCCGTGGGCAGGGAAAGACACCTTCCTCTAGAAGGAAGAGAAGAGAGAGGCTGGCAATGAGTGCTGAGAGCAGGCAGGGGCCAGCTCTGGGTCTCCAGATGCAGAATAGCGGTTGGGTGCCTGATGGACTCCCTGCCCAGGGCCTTGGGACTTCCACCTTGGCTGTCCTTGGAGACTGACAACAGCTCTGCTCCACTTCTCCCTGTCATGTCCTGAGCCCCACACTTTTTCAAGCAACTGACTTCATTTGCAATGCAGATTCACACACCAAACTTTTGATTTCCTTGCCTTAATTTCCCCAGGGAGATATATTTCGTAGCAGTCCCATGTTTCAGAGTCCTTACATATGTTTAATTGACTGAGAAAGGAAGCCAATCCACACGGTCCATGTAGAGCTTTGTTCTCAATCAGACGTACCCAGGAGGCTGCAAAAAGCTTCCTAGAAGCCCTCTTGCAAAAACAATTGTGGAAGTGCGTGCTCAGGGAATTTACAAAGCACACTATTTACTCAGCTTCTCTTGAGCACACCGTGTTTAGCCACCTTCCCACTTAGAGACACAATAACGTGATGACAACCCGATAACAACTCTCTGATAAGGTGCTTTATCATCAGGACATAAAACTGCTATGCTGGAAAATACAAATGGGCCCCTCTCTAGTCAGTAGCGATACAAGATATTTCAATGAAGGTGTAAAGCTGCCTTGTAATATGCTGTGGTGATTGCACAGGGCTGTGGACACTGGGAGCCATTTCTTGCTGCCTCTGGCTGCAGCTGGAGGTCAGCCCATGCCCAGAGCATGGGGTTGGATGGTCCTTTAATCCCAGCCAGTACATCTGCTGCTGCTGCTGTCCCCATCCATCTAAATGTCTAATAAAAAAACCAACAGATACTGAGCTGTTTGCTTCAGTAATATTCCACGGTATCCATCAGGATGATGGGGCATTACAGACCATTGCACAGATGAAAGGGAAGCACCAGTTGAGTAAAATCAGGCTCCCAGAGACTTAAAAACAACCAGAGGAACTTTCTGTGGGAGCTGTGGGTCATTAGCTTTGTGCTAAGTGAAAAAAGGCTGTTGGCAAGGAGAAAGGGAGAGGTGACAGTAAAGATGGAGTGTGTCATCACCCACATAATCCTGTGCACAGCCCTGTCTGTGTCCTAAAAAGAGGTGAGGACCTTTGACCCACAGAGGGACATAGAAGAAACTGCAATAATGGTGATGGAAACCCTGTGTGTGTAGGGAGCTGGTGGTTTGAGCTCTGCCCAGGAGCAGGAGCCTGTGCTAGTCTGGTGTCCTCCCTGGCAATCCCGGCCACGTGCCCCAGAGCTTGGGCTGCAGAACTCAACAGTTCCTGACAGGCTGCCCCACTCCAAAATGGAGATACATTTTTAAAGCCAGTTCCATTCTATTCCCTCCTCCAAGGATGTGTCCACACACCTGTTCCTATGGCTCTGAGTGTCCATTTACTGGTGGCCTTTAGAGCATAGTCCCCTTGCACCCACCAAGCAGTATTTCACTGCAGATGTGGAACTTTGTGCATCTCAGCCATCCCTCAGGAGCCTCATCTGCCTTCTCACCAGCTTCTCTCTTCCCCCCAGGCATGAATGTCCTGGAGAGCTCCCCTTACGAGCCGCTCATCAGGGGCTTTGATTACGTCCGGCTGGCCTCCATCACTGCAGGTAGGTGGGTGGGAATGCTCTGACACCTCTGTGCAGGCAGAGAGGGCCCTGGCTGGGGGGCAAGGGCTGCAAATGGGGAAGTCCTTTGTGCTCCTTGTGAGCATTGCATGCTTCAGGTCTAGCAGTTGTTTTTCCAAGGAGGTGCCTCTGATTCCGTTGCTAAGCTGTTATACGTTCTGGGAAAAGCCGCTTATGATTTTTGTCTTTGGGCTGTTTCATGTCTGTGCCAGAAGGACTGGCACTTAGGAATGTGGTACAAAAACCCCTTCCAATGACCCATTCTCCACAGCAGGTGGATGATCTGCTCTGTGCAGACAGGACCTGCCTGGGCATTGTTAGGTTTGAGAAGGTGCTTCCACGTCAGTCAAGGACCAAACTCTGCAGGAAAAAGAGGTCGATAATTCAACCTAAGTGTTGATCCCAGCCACAGCCTTTAACCACCTGCCCTGAGGGCAACCTCAGGACCCAGAGCCGTGTTCTGCTGTACATCTAATCCTGTTAATGGCTGAGCAGAGCAGCCTGACACCTTTTAACTCCCCGAGGGCTCAGCAGTTCAAAGGTCAGTGTGGCCACCAATAACCCGTCCATCACCAAGGGCGCAGCTGCCACCACAACCAGCCTGTGCTCCACAGCTTTGGGAAGCTTTCCAAGAGTGGGTATTTTACCAAACTCCCTGTCTGGGAGCAGGTAATGTGCTCCTCCTGTGTCTCTGGCAGATGTGCCCAAACAGCTTTTCCAAATGTGTGCCTTGCTCTGGGGGCACATCCACAGCTGGAGTGCACCCAGGCGAGGAAGGAGCAGCACGTCCCTGCAGCTGGACAATGTCTGCAGCCCCACCATGGCCAGGACTTGCTGGGTGAAGATGTCCTGCAGCAAATTAACCCTGGACAAGGGGAGCAGAGAGGATGGGAGGTGCTCCCTGACCTCGCTCTTACTGACTCCACCTGGCAGACTGGTGCATGGACAGGGAAGTTTTTTGCTGGATCGTGGTTTTCTTTACTTGAATTTTTCCCCTTCTGCTGAGTTCCAGAAAGCTTCAGAGCGTGGGGAAATCAAGGGATGGGGATTTTACGCAGGGTTAACACACTCTCAGGTTTTTAAAGCAAATTGAAATCGGTTGTGCAGCAAAGCAAATGGGGCCAGAGCAGCAGTGATTCTTCAGAGGACTTGGCATCCACTTAGGGACATGGAATTTCTTAGCCTTTTTGTCCTTATTCATACTAATCAATATCTTCTATTACATAAATTACAACCTGCTGCCCTCTGCCTGTCCAGTGTCCAGGGTCGTATGGTCAACACTGCCAAAGGACCCTCTTTCAAATCTACCAAAAAGAAATCCCAAGAACTTGTTGAAACATAAGACACCCTTGTGACCATAGGCCAATTGAACAACAGGTATAATAAACTAAATTTTATATAAACAATATATGGCCACTACTAAAACTGTACAAATGGAACCATATCCCTCCACTCTAATCGTAGCAGTGATTTAAAAAGCACATCTGCTGGTGTTGCGTGGGAAGAGGAGAAAATCCAACATGTTCCCTGTGATTTATTGGCTGAATGGGTAATGAAACCCTTCCAAGTAACTGTTTCCTACACGTTAGCTGGCAGCTTCCCAGCATGAGCCGATGCTCTGACAATATTCATCTCTGGCAGTTTTAAAGGTAACTATTTAGTGAAGGGATCACAACAAGCAAAACTTTCACCCACCATAAAATAACTGGAAAACTTTGAATTTGACTTCCAGCTCACTGTAAGCAAAAGGGGGCAAAAGGAAGGAAAAATAAATGGTGGGAGAAGGAGCATCTGATAAAGTCAGAGAAATAAAGGAGGGCAGCCAGCTTTGCAGGGCTCAGGGGGATTGTCAATGTTTTAACACTTGTCAGCAGTGACTGGCTGGTTTTAACTCCCAGTCAAAGAGAGGGCTTGACTCTGCATTGGAAATTTATCATTCTGGGGATTTTTTCTCAATGGAAAAATCTTTCTGTGCTGGTGAGAAAGTCCTTCTGGTGTGCTGCTGGTCATGATTTTAATTCAAAGAGGTGAAAAGCAGCTTCAAATTCATTTTCTCTCTCAAGCTTGAAGGACCCGTGTTTTATCTGTCCGATCAGACACGTTCTGCTGTTCCCACTGACTCCTGCCAGGGACCCTGTAGCATTTTCCCCTCTATAAAACAGAGTCACATCCACCTTTGAAGCAGCCCTACAACCAGTGTTAGACAAATGTCTTTTCCTCTTCCTTTTCCCTGTTTTTACGGAAGAGGCTGTTGGCACATAAACTCATGGGATCCCTGCTTTCCCACTGAAGACACTGTTTTGCTCATCCATCACTACAGTTTTTGCTTTACTTTCCTGACCTTTCCCCTTACTGCAGGTCTCCTCCACCTTCCCTGCATCCCAGAGCACATCTCTGCTCTCCCACCCAGACTGGGACATTGTTTCTCCTCTTGTTTAGGAGGGTGGACTTGCAGAGTGATTTTGCTGATGTAAGTGAGGGGTGACCCTGCAGAGGGTGTGGGGAGAGACCCACGTGCACTCACATGCAGGCAGCATCAGGTTGTGCCCAGGGGCACGAGGCTGGATGGTACCTCTGATCCCACCCTGTGAAGGCACTGTCACTGCTGGGGACAGGGGGATACTGGCTCACAATGGTCTGGATGTGGCACACTGGCACCCAGACAGGTGTCCCTTCGCTGGGCAGATCCTGGGGTGAACAAACAGAGCTGCTCCAAAGCCACACACGACCTTCCAGAGGCCTGGAGAAACTCCCTGTCCAGGGCAGTGAGGCTGAGGTGCCAGGAATCAGTGCAGAGCACCCATGTAGCAGAGACTCAGTCTGATCTTGAGCAACTTGCAGAAACAAAAAGGTCCATTAGAGGAGGTCCCAACACTCGATGGATCCACTCATGGCCATAAGTGGATGCACTTTCTAATGCCTGCTGTCTTCCAGGCCTCAGGCTGGTTAATCTGCATTAGTAAAGTGTTACCAGATACCCAGATTAAAGCAAAACTCATTTTATTAAAGATACAAGCTTGGTGAAGTGAGCTCTGGGGGTGCAGTCTGGTATGTGACTGTGGCACTTCTTGGGAAAAGATGAATGTGGAAAGGGGATTTGTTCCTACCAGGACCCACAGAGCAAACCTGCGCTTCACCCTGGCCATGAAGTGGGTGTGGTGTCACCAGGTGGCCATGGATGGGAGAGGGAGATGAAGGCCTCAGGGGAGGTGCTGCAGGTGGGGAGGTCAGTGCAGAGCCGCCTCACATGTGGTGTCACCCAGTGGCCATGGATGGGAGCAGAGGGATGAAGGCCTCAGGGGAGGTGCTGCAGGTGGGGAGGTCAGCACAGAGCCACCTCACCGTGTCCCACCACCCTGCAGGCTCTGAGAACGAGGTGACGCAGGTGAACCGGTGCCTGGACGCCGCCAAGGCCTGCAACGTGGACGAGATGTGCCAGCGGCTGCGCACGGAGTACGTGTCCTTCTGCATCCGCCGCCTGGCGCGGGCCGACGCCTGCAACCGCTCCAAGTGCCACAAGGCCCTGCGCAAGTTCTTCGACCGCGTGCCCCCCGAGTACACCCACGAGCTGCTCTTCTGCCCCTGCGAGGACACGGCCTGCGCCGAGCGCCGGCGCCAGACCATCGTCCCCGCCTGCTCCTACGAGTCCAAGGACAAGCCCAACTGCCTGGCGCCCCTGGACTCCTGCCGGGACAACTACGTCTGCAGGTGAGGCTGGCACGCAGCGCCGTCCCCGTGGAGAGCCCTCCCTCGGCCAGGGCCTGGGTTCAGCCCTGAGCCGCCGCCGGTGCTCCTGGGGCCCCGTCCCACACGGCCGGGATGGGCCGTGCCTCGCTGGGCCCTGTCCCTGTGTCCCACAGGACCTGTTCACAGACAGAACGGGATGGGAGATGATCCCCCTGAAGCTGTTTAGACATTTTCTGTGGATTTTTTGCTTTGGTTCTAGAGAAAGACCTGTTATGGGAACAGTTCCAGGAAGGTGCAGGCTGAGCAGGGGTATGGGGCAGGGGTCCTTACAGCCACTTTCACCAATCCATCTCCCTCACTGCTCCTCTTCCCCAGCCCAGAGCATCCTCATGGAGCACCCAAGGTATCCTGACAGCCACAGGCACTTGTGAAGGCCTTAAAGCCATGTTTGTTTGTTTGTTTGCTTGTTTAATTAGAAAAATTAATCTATATTTGTAAAAAATACACCCTTCTACTGTGAGGCTGAGTGTTGAAGAGACCTTAGAGCACCTTCTAATACTGAGAAGGAGCCTACAGGAGAGCAGGAGACTTTGGACAAGAGGAAGGAGTGACAGCATTAGGGGGAATGGCTGGAAACTGAAGGATATTAGATTTAGATGAGATATTGGGAAGGAATTCCTGGCTGTGAGGGTGTGGGGCCCTGGCACAGGTGCCCGGGTTTGCTGTGGCTGCCCCTGGATCCCTGGCAGTGCCCAAGGCCAGGCTGGATATTGGGCTTGGAGCACCTGGGGCAGTGGAATGTGTCCCTGCCATGGCAGGTGGTGGAATGAAATGATTTTTAGGTCTTTTCCAGCCTAAATCATTTGTGATTCTGTGATTCTGTGTTTTGGTGATTGCACCAGGAGTCTCAGAGTCCCGGTGTCATTCCAGGTCCACAGCACAGTCTGTGGCCAGCCTGGTTTGCTCCTCTGTTTCCATCCAGCCCCAGTCACACACACACACACCCATCCCATGTGCACACTGACACCAGAACCCCTTCAGCACTTTTCCTTCATCTGCACTATTTTCCCCTCCCTGTTTCTCAAAAAGTCTTTGATATTGCAGAAGGTTAATGCACACAGAGCTCTCGGGAGCAGAGCCCAGCTGGCAGTGAGGGATGTAAGGCAAAACCAGCCCCACGGTGGCCCAGCCCAGTGCCCTGCGTGCAGCTGGGCCCTGAGCAGACACCTGGGGTGGAGCACAAGAACGAGTGTAGGACACACCTCCCTGTATTGTCTCAGTCTCTAATTGCTGTGGGGTTTGGGACTTCCTGAGCTGAACTTCCAGCAGCCATCCCCTACCAGCACAGCATCTTTTAATTACAATAAAAATATTCTGTATTTTCACAAAGGAAGGTGAGAGCAGCAGCATCCTCTTGGAAGCATGAAAGTACAAATACCCTCAGCACTGTGCACCCCAGAAACATGGAGGCAGGAGAAGGACTGAACTGTGCAGAAGCAGACTCTGAGAGATGCAAAGCCCCTGGGCTGACCAGGCTCTGCTCAGATGTTGTCCCCTGGCTACCCAGGGAATCCCAGATGGACAGATTCCATCCTCTCCCTAACATGACAAGAGGGCCCAGTGGGGAGGAAGAGGTTCAAAGGGGAGAATGTTATTCCCCAGGAGACTGGAAACTATTTCCTGCAAGCAGCACAGCTGTTAATTATCTGGTCCCTTGGTCTCTGAATATATAACATAAAATATCTCTAGAGACACAAAGGGAGCAAGAGGTTGACATGTGACCTGGTCAAAGCCAGCAGTGCAGAATCCACAAGGAGAGCCAGGAATAAATCATAGAGAAGTGGAGTGAAGCACTCCAAGTCTCACCCTGTCGCTCCTGCACAGCTCTAGCCCTTTGAACTTCCCAGCTCACAGGGGTGGGTTCTAACATGGATTATATCAAATCTGCAGTCACTATCTCCCTTCTCTAAATTTCCAAACAATGCAGCAAGTTTTGGGAAAGAAGATTTTGCCTGTCCATGTTAGAGGAGGAAAAGGTTGATAAGGGGCAAACATGGGAACAAAGATGAGAAAAAAGGGTGTAGGGGAGAAGTGGGCTGGAAAGTGCAAACTGGAATGCTGACACTGACCAGGAGCAAGAGCAACGTGTCTGGAAGAGAGAGGATGTCTGGGAGGAGCAACATGCTCAGTTTTTCTGAGATTGCCCAGGCAGGGTAAACATTTGAGTTCTCAGTTCTCAGCTCAGACAGTGCAGGTTGTCACCTGAAGAACCCTCCCTTCAGGTGCTGCCAGTGCTGGTGCTTGCTTGAGTTTCCAAGCAGCTCAGATGCCCCGTGAAATCCCTTCCTGCCCGCCCTTGGAACGAATGTTGAGATGGGTCTGGGTCTCCAGCTGTTGCTGTGTCCTGCCTGAAAGCCCTGTGCTGATGGCTCAGATATCCTACAATCTCCATCACCACGTGCCAAGGGCTGACTCATGCCTAAGGAGTTTGGTGGCAGATACCTGCTTGGCAGAATGATTTGCCTGCTCCACAGGCTCCAGAAAGTCCTTCTCCTGAGAATGGGCATCTGCAGCAGCCCTGGCCATGGGTAGGACATCTCATGTCTGAACCTCCGGACCCTTGATCTGAGGTGACATTTAGAGTCTTTAGAGAAAGAAACTGGACCAGAGCAATTATCTCTTTCATCCAGTCAGACTAAAAATGAAAGCTGGGGTCTTTAGGCAAAGTTATTACCCAAAAGATAGAAAATGGCAACACAGACTGATTTCCTTCCTGGCAACAGCTCTTCCCTCAAAAACCAACCTCACACAACAGAAAGCAAACATTTCTTCCGAGACTGGACTTATCTTGCAGTCCTGGAGGAAGCCTGTAAAACATTGACTGCAGAACCCGTTCAGAACCTCCTCCTGGGTTTGATGGGGTAGGCAGGAGATTGTGAAAGGACATCTGCTCCAGCTGTTTGAAGAACACCTACAGCAGCGTTTTGCAAACGTGCTCCCCTCTGTGAACACGGTGAGTGTGCTGCTACATCCCCTTTCCCACAGTTGCCTGTGGTGACCTGTCCCGTTTGTGCTCTGCCTCCATCAGGTCGCGCTACGCAGAGTTCCAGTTCAACTGCCAGCCGTCCCCACAGGCCGCCAGCGGCTGCCGCAGGGACAGCTACGCCGCCTGCCTGCTGGCCTACACCGGCATCATCGGTCAGCACTGCCCTCTCCTCGGGGGGAAACATCTCCTTGGGGAGGGAAACGCCTCCTTTGGGAGGGAAACGCCTCCTCTGGGAGGGAAACGCCTCCTCTGGGGGGGAAACATCTCCTTGGGGAGGGAAACGCCTCCTCTGGGGAGGAAATGTCTCCTCTGGGGGGGAAACATCTCCCGTGGGGGGGAACCTCTCCTCCAGGTGGGAAACCCGTTCCTCTGAGGGGGAAAACTCTCCTCTGGGGGGGAAACATCTCTTTTGGGTGGGAAACCTCTCCTCTGGGAGGGAAATGTCTTCTCTGGGAGTGAAATGTCTCCTGTGGGAGAGAAACGTCTCCTCTGGGTGGGAATCCTCTCCTCTGGGTGGGAATCCTCTCCTCTGGGTGGGGAACGTCTCCTCTGGGTGGGAAACCTCTCCTCTGGGTGGGAATCCTCTCCTCTGGGTGGGAATCCTCTCCTCTGGGTGGGAAACCTCTCCTCCAGGTGGGAAATGTCTCCTCTGGGTGGAAATGTCTCCTCTTACTCTGGCTACAAAGACAGTAAGGTGAGAGCTGAACTCTCCAGGACATCAGAGTCATGGAATGGTTGAGGCTGGAAGGGATCTGGGCAGCCCATCTCATTGCAGCGCTCTGCCATGGCCAGGGACACCTTGCACCAGGCCAGGTTGCTCCGAGCCACATCCAGCCTGGTGCTGGTCTTTCTCCCTTCAGTGATGTGACTAAGCCATGGGTATGGGGTAACTTTAGGATGGCTGCAGTGGAGGGACAAAAACCACGGGCTATTGACAGATCAGAGCATCTCTCTCTGGGGATAATAGACGGGCTGTTCCTGGGTGTCTGCTCTGCCAGGGATTCCCAGATGCCATCACCGGTGATGCCACTGGAAATCACCGTGCACTGCCATTCCTCAAAGGGTGACAGATGGGGGTTTCAGATACTGCAGAGCCCAGCTGGCAGCAGCTGGCACAGGCACAGACAAGAGTCCAAAGAGAAGTGCCAGTGGCCTTTGGACCAGATCTGTCCTGACAGATGAGACAGACTGACATTTTTGGGCCAACATTTCATTCCATTTTAATCCTTCATTCTGGAGATTGAGATTGGCTTTTTCAATGACAGCATGAAAACATTTATACATGTTCACATGCAGTTTTTGAATGCTCAGCCTGGAGAATAAAAGGCTTCAGGAAGACCTTAGACCCCCACCCCCAGGGCCTACAGTGGCTCCAAGAGAGCTGGAGAGGGACTTCAGACAAGAGCCTGGAGTGCCAGGACAAGGGGAATGGCTTTCCATTGCCAGAGGGCAGGATCAGATGGGCTATTGGGAAGGAATTCCTGGCTGGGAGGATGCTGAGGCCCTGGCACAGGTGCCCAGAGCAGCTGGGGCTGCCCCTGGATCCCTGGCAGTGCTCAGGGCCAGGTTGGACACTGGGGCTGGAGCAGCCTGGGACAGTGGGAGGTGTCCCTGCCATGGCAGGGGTGGCACTGCATGGGATTTAAGGTGCCTTCCAACCCAAACCATTCCAGTATTCTCTGAATGTAATTAGGGTACCTGAATTCCCACAAACTGCCCTTTCTTTGGACTGAAAGCACTTTTTAATTGACCAAAGGCTTTGGTGATGGTGATGTGACCAAAAGGGTTGTGAGTGCTCCTCTTCTCTTCCCTGGGAGCAAACCAGAGCCATGCCATCAGCACCTGAAGGGTTCTGCTGCTGTCATGGAGGGCTTGGCTGAGGCAGAGTCACCCAGGAGGGGATGTCCCTGCCCCTCCCAGGGGTCCCTGCCCTGCAGTGACATTGTCCATCTGTCCCGGCAGGCAGCCCCATCACCCCCAACTACATCGACAACTCCACGTCCAGCATCGCCCCCTGGTGCACCTGCACCGCCAGCGGGAACCGGCAGGACGAGTGCCAGAGCTTCCTGCAGCTCTTCACCAACAACATCTGCCTCCGTAAGCGCCGCTGCTGCCCGCCGGGCCTGGGGGCGTGGGCACGGGGCGGTGCCACGGGCTCCGGGGTCTGTGGGTGCCCAGCTCCCCTGTTACCAACCGAGGGGCTCCGCAGAGCCTCAGGCGTCCCTTGGGGTGATGCCGAGAAAGAGGCTGGGAAAGGGAGGCCTCCCCCGGCCCTGACCAGCCTTTTCTCCATCTTTCCCACACCAAGAAAACGCCATCCAGGCCTTTGGCAATGGCACTCACCTGAACACAGCCGCGGCCCCGTCCATCCCCCCCACCACACAGATGTACAAGCAGGACAGAAACGCCAACAGAGCTGTGGCGACCCTCAGAGAGAGCAGCTTGGAGCACCTGCAGCCCACCAAGGTAGGAGAGGTCAGGCCTGGCCCGGGCAGATGATCAGCCATGTCTGTGCCTCCTGCAGCCGCCTCACCTCAGCTGCTTCTTCCACCTGTGTCACATGCAGGCATCCAACCTACCCTCCATCTCCTGGAGGCCTGATCTCCCTTCCCCTTCCCCTTCCCTTCCCTTCCCCTTCCCTTCCCCTTCCCCTTCCCTTCCCATTATTCAGAGATCTGTTTCATTTGAACTCCTGGGAAATCCATGGGGTTTTCACCTGGCTTGGCTCCTCACCATCCTTCAGAGCATCAGTTCAGCTTCAGACAAGGATTTCAGCTTCCCAGGACACAAGTTCCTCCCTTGTTAAATGAGGATTCTAGAGGTCATAATGCAGGGGTTTAAGGTTTGCTAAGCATTGGAAAATTTGAAAGGAAAGGTTCTGATTATCAGTAAATTATTACTATCAAAATAATATTTAATTGAAATTATTTTAAAACAAATAACATGTTCATTTACTGATGATGGCTGTGATAGACATTAAATATTTTATTTTTAAATAAAACAAAATGACCTTGACTTGCCACACCAGAGTAATTTTCAGATTCAATTATTTTCCTATTGAATAATTAACAGTGACCCTGATTTGCTGAACGTTCAGGTTACAGAAGCTGTCAGTTTTAACTAGACTCCAAGGACTGAGCTTTGCACTGGGCTGACTGATACCTTCAGAACTTCCAAGTGTGGGTTATTTTAAGGTTAATCACTATTTCTTTTGCTGGGAAAACACTCGATTCACCTCTCTGCACCCTGTGTTCACAGAGCAGCTGTGGCCACAGCTCTCTTCACAGAGCAACAGACACAACCTGCCCAGGATTTCTCCTGGGGAAGGCAGTGAGAAGGCTCAGAAAAAGAAGAGAAAACAATTCTTATGTCTGTTTGCTGCTCCTGTTGTTTGGCACATGTGGAATGTGCTATGGAGATTGTTTACCCAAAGTGAGTTGTTAATCGGACACCAGTGAAGGTTGTTTTGATTGATTGAGCAATTCGGTCAAAGCTGTGTCATGACTGTAAGGGTCATGGCTTTTTCTTTTGTGTAGTTTAGTATAGTATAGCATGTAGTATATATATACTGTATATCTAGTATGTACTAATATAATTCAGTGTAGCTCAATAAAGCAATTGTTCAGCCTTCTGAATCATGGAGTCCCTGCATGTTGTTCCCCAGCTGGAATGGGTCATCCTGCATCAGTCAGCAGCAGGCTGGGAGCTGGAGAAGAGTGGCCTCAGGTTCCCTCAGTGCTCTCCAGAGCACGGGTGGCAATGTTGCAGGGCACAGGGACCCCTTCACCAGGCCAAAAGCTTGGCACCCAACAGACCTGGAGGCTTGCCCTCCAGCTGGTGCTCCCCAAATGTTAGAAAATCCAAGTAATGGCCTCAAGTCCAGACTTAGCACTGAGAACTTCATCCTGGAAGTGAAGGAGAAGCTGTGACCTGTCTGTGACCAGGACAGTATTCCCAACAGCAAGTGGGAAGCTGGAAAAAGCAGCTGCAGTGGAGGATGGCCCTGCCACATCTCCAACCTCCTCGTGGCAGCAGCACATCCCTCCTCTGGGCTGTGAGTGCTGCTGGAGCGTGGTCCCTGCTGGAAACCAGAGAATTGGGTCTTGACTCTGGACTCAGCTTCAAATCCAGATCCTGTTCAACGTTGAATGAGGTTGGCACCTCTGGACCTGAGGGGGAAAGCTGGTGAAATGTCTCCCAGCAGCATGGAGGTATATTCCAGACCCACCTTTAAGGTCACCAGGTCAAGCCACTGGCCAGCAGTGGCTCCATGAGATACCTGGATGGCCGCTGACCTGAGAGGGCAGCCAGGCACCCACCTCACTCAGACACCTCCAGCCAGTGTCCAAACAAGTGCTGTGCCCACAAAGGGCTCTGCTGCTGTGGCACCACCTTCACCAACAGCCAAAGAGCTGTGCTGACCTCCAGGCCAGAGTTTGGGTGCTGAAATCAGCCCTGGCCCTCTGCACATGCACACACTTGGGGCTGCACAGGCCCTGAGCCCCAGGTCCTCTGAGGCACCAAGGAGGGACACCAGTTTGGATAGAGACATGGAGCCCCTCTCCTGTGAGGGAAAATAGAGAATTGGAATTGTTCAGCCTGGAGAAGAGAAGCTTCAGGGTGATTTAATTGTGGCCTTCCAGTGCCTGAAGGGGCTCCAAGAGAGCTGGAGAGGGACTGGAGACAAGGGCTGGAATGAGAGGAAAGGGGAATGGCTTCCCACTGCCAGAGGACAGGGTTAGATGGGATACTGGGACTGAATTCTTGGCTGTGAGGGAGGGAAGGTCCTAGCACAGGGTGCCCAGAGGAGCTGTGGCTGCCTTGGGAAGCTGTCCCAGGCCAGGTTGGACAGGGCTTAGGGCAGCCTGGCACAGTGGAAGGTGTCCCTGCCCATGGGAGGGGGCTGGAATCGGATGGTGTTTAAGGTTCCTTCCAACCCAAACCATGTCAGGATTCCATGATGAGGCACAGCTCTCACCCCACGCTGTCCCCTTTCTCCTCAGGTGGCTGGAGAGGAGAGGCTCCTGCGTGGCTCCACTCGTTTGTCCTCAGGCAGCTCCAGCCCAGCAGCCCCTCGGTGCTGGGCAGCCTCCCTGCTGCAGCTGTGGCTGCTCCTGGCCCCCGCCGTGCTGAGCCTGCCGTGATGGGAGCGGCGCTGGCACCGCCACAGAGACTCCATTTGTGTTGTTCCTGTACTCAACAACCAGACCAGTAACTTTTTCAGGAGGAGAGCAGGGAGAAGGGAGGGGAAGGGAAGGCAAGGTGAGTGTTGGGCATCCCTTCCTCCTCTCGTCTGTCTGCCGGTTTATTTGATTTTATATGATCAGCCTTGTTGACAACCAGCTCATTCCTGGTCCCGGCCACCTTTCCGCACCACAGCTTGGTTGTTGTTTCTCCAGCTCTCTATGGATAGGGCTGAAGCCATGGACAATTCCCTTGGAAAAGATGAAGGAGAGAAGTGATCCAAGAAATGAGAGCTGCAGAGGAAATGCTTTTTCCTGCCCCAGCCAAGAGGGGAAAGACTTGGATGGATGGATGACTGGATGACCTGTCAGGAGGTTTCCTGAAGCCCACACTGAGGGGCTCTTGGCAGGGCCTGTGGAGTTCAGACTGTCTGCACGGTTCCTCAGGACCTGAAGGACAACACACCTGGTTCCTTCAGCCTGAAGAAACCAGAGGACTGCTGGGAAGGTGGTTGGTTTTGTTGACTGGAGAGGAGCCTGAACACCTCTGGGGAGGGCCAGGTAACCACACTCTGAACTGGCTGGCAGGGATTATCCACCCGCTCGAAACCATGGCCAGAGTGCAACCAGCATCCACGTCCCAGTGTCACCTCCCCTCGGGCCCTCCCTCTTAGGGAAACCTGTGTCCTGTGTTGATGCTATTCAGGAAGAAACGCGTGTGTTGCATTTTGTTTATGGCTGAACTTTTGTGTCTCAACCCAAACACCTCTATCCACTGGTCCTGTTCCGTGTTTTGGGGCATTTTTGTCACATCCAAACAACCAGAGGCCAATATTGTCCCACTCCAGGCTGCCCTTTCTCCACCAGGGGCCAATGTGTGAGCCATGGGCAGGGTTTGACGTGAGCCCAACACATCCCACTCTCACCTGCTCGTCCTCTGGTCTCGCAGGCACAGGGTCTCCAGCCAAGGGATTTAATTCCTTTTCCTGGGAAGAGAAAGGATAGGAGAGGTTTGCTAGGAACCACCCTGAAGACAGAAATACCCAGCCAAGAAAGGCCGTGTCATGAATTATATCGTGGGTAGGGACTGGATTGCTACAGGTTCCCCTCCTTGAAAAGCTGGCAGAGACAAGCCCGTGTCCAGGTGAGCAGGCCCAGGGCTGTGCCTCCTGCCTGCTCCTGTTTCCAGTGAGGGTGTCATTCAAGCAAGGGCTGCTGAAGTGACCCTTTCTCCTGAGCCACAGCCAGAGCCCAGGGGAGGAAAATGAGGATCAAAGTCTCTGGGGTGTCTTGGGGCACCTTTATCCAGGTGTGTGACCCTGGACTACCTGAGCACCCCATCTTTCCTCCAGGAGGTGAGCTGAGGAGTCCCAGTGCCCTCCTGGGGGGCTGAGCCCCTTTACCAGAGCCAGGAAAGAAGATGGAAAGGAAGAGTGGGAAGGTTTCCCAGGATAAATGCTTACCCAGGCTGAGTGCCCTGGGAGGAAGAGCAATAGCCCCAGAATCCTCCTGAGGGTGTTTAGGCCTGGCCTTTGCAGCAGTCCATTTATTCCTATAATAAATATCATTAATTCCTTGGCATTTGAATGCATGGGAAGGCTTAGGAAGCATCTGACACAGCAAAGTCCATTGCTTTTTATTCCCATTTCCTGCAAAACCTCTCCCATTGCTTATTGCTTCAGGTTTTCTAAGAAACCACAGCAAATTCTTTGGCTTTTGCTCCAACGAGAAACCACTCTGGTTTTCAGCTGAACACCTGTGGATGTGTCTGACACGAGCAGAAATGCTCCTGCTGCTGTATCCTGTCCACAGTGCTGCTCCTTGAGGTGCCCAGGGCTGTAGCACCTGCTTTTCCTGATCCCAGGCTGTGCAAAGGAACCCACCAAGCTGCAAGGCTCATGTGCAGGGTGACAGGGCCAGCCCTGAGCCAAAGGCTGTGTGGGACAACTTCGTGGCCAAGGGGCTCCCTGTGAGCAGGAGGGAGAGCTGCAGGCAGGAAATCCTTCAGTGACCCAGCCGTGCACAGAGCTGCTGGAAGGTCTCCCCTTCAGCCAGGACAGCAGTGCCTGTGTCACACACAGTGTCTGTGCCTGTGTCACACACAGTGTCTGTGCCTGTGTCACACACAGTGTCTGTGCCTGTGTCCTGTCAGCTGCAGTGCAGAGGGACAAGCCCTGACAGCTCAGCCCTTCAGGCAAGGAACTACCTCAGCACCACGAGGTCCTGCTGGGAGCTGCCCCCTTCTGCCCCTTTCCAGTCATGCCCTGCTTCTCACACACCAAACCAGGCCCCAGCAGCTTTCAGTGGTGCCAGGCTCAGATCTGCCCGGGATGGGGTGCAGGTGTCAGCTCCTCCCAGGAGCACCCCTGCCCTTCTCTCACAGGCAGTGCCAGCGATGGTGAGGTGCCACTTTGCCATGTCCTTCTCATTCAGCAGAGAAAGAGTTCTTCTGGGTGGCCAGGATGCCTCACCTCTCCCTCCAGACTGGTCTGCTGTAAACAGAGGTGTGGAGAATCCTACTCCAGGACGGGATGGGCTGGAGGAGTCCTCCAGAGGTTACCTCATCCCAGCACCGTGTCCCACATCAGCACCTACTTCAGTGATTTCAGTGAGAGACACCATCATCTCCCCAGGATTTACACCACAGGACATGAAATGGGTCAGGTGGGACCTTAGAGCCCATCCTGTTCCAGCCCCCTGCCATGAGCAGGGTCACTGCCACCAGACCAGGCTTCCCAAGCCCATGCAGCCACTTCCAGGGCTGTCCTGCTCTAGGGCTCTGCAGATGTTACTTGTCTCACTGCAGATGCTCAGTTCCCCTGTCCCAGGCCAGGTCCTGCCCTCCTGGGGTTCCTTGGGGTCCAGGGATGCTCTGGGATGAAATGAATGAGGCCCAGGGCAAGGAGCCTCTCACCCAGCAGGAACGAGCTGGGGAGTGGGAATTAACAAAAAAAAATATCCTCAAACTTTCACGGCTTTGTTCTGATTATTTTACTCTTTTCACCAAAATTTAATGTTGATTCTCCCTCCAAGCCTGCTCATGAATCAAACTGTGCAAAAAAAGATGACTTTTGAACCTTTCTGCTGGAGGAAGCAAACATGATGACTCTCCTCCCACCCACCAACATGTGTGCACAGACCACTGCTTTTTCCTTGTGAAAAGTCAGTAATTTTTTTGGATGAAATTCCATCTCTGCTGAAATCTGTGAAGTGAACCATGGATCTTCATTTTTAAGTCTCTTGATTAACCACAGAAGTCATAGCAGCTGCTTGTAAAGGCAAAAGACTGAGTGGGCCAAGAGACAGAAAGGGAGACGATTTTTTTTAGGAATTACTCCATTCCTGACAACTTCCATAAGCACAAAGAAGAGTCATGGGAAAAATAAAGGAAAAAAACCACAGTTAAAGAACCAGCCAGACTTTCTGTAGGCACTGAACTCTATTTTTCTGGCTGCACAGCATTACTCCCAGTGGTGGCAGCCCTGAGAGCCTGTGAAATGTTGTGTGTGTTCTTGTGCCTGTCCTGTCCTGTCATGTCCAGCAGTGTCCAGGCGGGAGCAGGAGCTGGGAGGGGACCCGGGGCTGGGAGATGGTGCTGGGGCAGGAGCCCCCTGTGTGCCCCTGCGCCAGGGGAGGGTGCTGGGGGCCAGCCCACGCTGGGATCAAACTTGTACTGACCTTTCTGTACATGTCAATATTCAATCATATCCGTCAATAAAGCACACACGCATTTTCCTGACCCCTCGCTCCTGCCTGCCATGCCGGCTTGTCCTGGGTGCTGCTGAGCTGGGCTCCGTGCTGGAAGGGCAGCTGGGAGGAACTGGGGAATGGCAGAGTTCTCTGGGGGCTGGAAGAGTGGTGGGCTCAGGTGAGCCGTGCCTGGCTGGAATCGTGGAACCCTAGAGTATCCTCAGCTGGGAGGGACCCACAGGGATCATCCAGCCTGGCCCTGCCCAGACCCCCAGAGTCCCACCTGGGCATCCCTGGAGCTCTGCCCAAAGGCTCCTGGAGCTCTGGCAGCCTCGGGGCCGTGCCCATTCCCTGGGCAGTGCCAGCAC
>JAWWMR010000206.1:71993291-72004386 GCA_035047985.1 Basileuterus tristriatus
TGGGATGGGATAGTGGGATGGGATAGTGGGATGGGATAGTGGGATGGGATAGTGGGATGGGATAGTGGGATGGGATAGTGGGATGGGATAATGGGATGGGGATGGGATAATGGGATGGGGATGGGATAATGGGATGGGGATGGGATAATGGGATGGGGATGGGATGATCCCTCATCTCCCTTCCACCCAAACCATTCCATGAATCCCTGATAAAAATCCACCCCCCCACCCCCAACACAGCACCTGGGAAAAATCTGGCCTGAACAATTTTCAGGATTGTTTATGCTACAACCTCCTGCAAAATGGACTGAAGTGGTACCACCTCCTGCCAAGGGTTAACTGCCTGTGAGAGAAATCCTCCTTTTAAAGGATTTAAGAAGGTGCTAACAAAAATATTACTTAATCAAAAAGGGAACAACTTCTGAAAGGAGAAAAATGTCATCAGCTGATGCCAAAAATAAGGTGGCAGGAGCAGATAAAACACCAGCAGCTGTTTCATGTTTTAAAGGACCATTTAACTGTTCTGTTTTACATCTTTCCATCCCACAGCAGAAGATGTCAGTTTGCCTGTTCTGAAAAATCAGCATGTAACTGCATGCCTCCAAAAGTAATTACATTCAACAGCAAATTTCATCAGATTAACAAATTGATTTAGGTTTCATTGTTGGGTTTCAAGAAAACCTCTAACATGGTGAGAGAGATGCAGGGAGAGAGGCTCAAAAGCACTTGCAGTTACAGCTAAGGAAAGGCAAGGGACATCATTAGCAAACAACTTTGGCATTACAATGCTTCCAGAAGCAACAGAAAAAAAGAACATTTTTGGGATAAAGGGTCCCAGAGAGCTAAGGATGATTTTATCTCTGCACTTACATCTCTTTCTTGTTAAATATACATGAGGCACATGTGGACCTGGCAGAAAAGCTGTCCAGATCAGCAACCTCACTGATTTGATTTCAAGCCTACATAATTATTTTATCAAAGCAATCCCCACCTATCTGAATGTGTTTGATTCTCTTTGGCCAGCAACAAAGACACTCGTCCTTTGCCCTCACTGAGAGCTCTCATTCCATGAACCTGCTGCTTCTGGTTTGACAATGGCTGGAAACCTGCCCGGGCCATGCCCAGTCCTCAGGGGTTTTCTGTCCTGCATCAGACACCCAACGCTCCTTCCAGAGAGGAATCAGGGCAGCTCAGGCCCTGCTCTTTACCTGGGGATGGTTCATCAGACACCCAACACTCCTTCCAGAGAGGAATCAGGGCAGCTCAGGCCCTGCTCTTTACCTGGGGATGGTTCCTCCACTCTCTCTTTTTCCATGGATTATCAAAGCCTTTAGTCAGGCTGCAAACCTCAAAGAGGGAAAGGCAGAGAGCATCCCTGCTGCAATGACCATGCCACCTACAGAGGGTGAAAGCCTAAAACAAAAGGAATGTGTGAGATCTGCTCTTCCCCCAGCTCTGTTCCAGGCCCCTCCTCACCTGCAGGAGCTAAGGGTACCCCAAAGCTTCCCTTGGCTGCAGCAAAGTGTCATCCATCATTTAGCTCTGGAGGAAAACAAATGCTTCCTGAACTACACTAAACATGAATGGCAAATAAAATTAAAGCTTAATTGAAAGTGATATTAAGATTCTTGCTAATGCAGACCACCTGTTTTAGGGGTAATGCTGCAAATGAAACTAGCAGGTTGATGAGGAAGAGCATTAGAAGAAGAATTGCAAATCAAAACTGCTTTAATGAAGGAGCCTTACTTTGAACAGTAAGAATTTCAGAAGGTTTCAGTATTTACATACTGGAGGACACAACATCAATGAAACACTGAAATAAACAATGATAAAGATCAGAGCGAGGGCTTTGAGGATTGTGGAGTCTTCTTAAAAATGTAATTCCTGGCAGTTTGCAAAATATGGGCTAATATTTCCAACTTGGATAGCCACATTCAGCATAAGAAAAACCAAGAGCCATTCCTCAGCAGAATCTCAGCCTAGTGTAAAACTCACCTGACTCTGAAACGCAGCTGCCATCAGGTGGCTCCCCCTGAACTTTACAAACAAGACAGGAAATACCTCGGGCTAGGGAAAAGACCCATTTCCAGCCTCACTGCCAGCTCTGGAGATGTGAAGGGAGTTTGCTCTCCTACATCCCTACAGACATTTTCAGCATTTCAATGGAAACCACTGGGAAGTGTCCCCAGTCAAAGGAGGCAATTAGCCACTATCACACAATCCTCTGGGAAACCCCTGGGCTGCACAGGGAGGCAGAGAAATCTTTTGATGCCTGTGAAAGAACAGAACTTCAGCTACTCCCTCAAAACAGCTCAGGATAGATGAAAAGGTCTTAAAAAATCAGTAGTCCCAGGTCTAATATACAAGGCACCTGAACCCAAGAAAGTGGCAGCTCGCAGAGGTTTAATGGGAGCACAGCTGTCCTCCCACATCTGTCAGGAATCTCACTTCCTGCAGCACTGCAGCACTAAAATGAGCATTTTCTTTCCAAGGCTGGATGCAGTCATCCTGGCAATGGGAATTTAAGAAAAGCAACAGAAGGCAGAGGGAGGGCCCCGAAGGAAGGGGCTCATTAAAGAACACCTCAGCTAATGGCTGGCAGCTCTTTCCTGGGGATTGCACCTGCCATGGATCTGCACAGAGCACATGGACCTGTGACACCTCACCTGCAGTTTTCCTGTGGAGCCAGGCTGGCAGAGCTGGGAATGCTCAGCCTGGAAAGAGAAGGCTCTGGGGTGACCTCACAGCCCCTCCCAGGGCCTAAAGGGCTCCATGAGAGCTGGAGAGGCACTGGGGACAAGGGCCTGGAGCTCCAGGACAAGACAGAATGGCTTCCCACTGCCAGAGGGAAGGGTTAGATGGGATTTGAAACTCTTCCCTGTGAGGCCATGGAACAGGCTGCCCCAAGAAGCTGTGACTGCCCCGTCCCTGGAATTGTGCCAGGCAAGGCAGGATGGGGTTTGGAGCACCCTGGGATAGAGGAAGGTGTCCCTGCCCATGACAGGGGTTCAATGAGTTTTCAAGGGTCTTTAAGGTCCCTTCCAATCCAAACCCATCTGTGATCCCAGGATTCTGTGTGCCAGTCCAAACACCTGACCACTACCAAAGAAAGCACCACAGACCAAACTCTGGTTTAGTTACAGCACACTTGAGCCTGTCCCCAGTTTGCAGCTCTGCCAGGAGTGACAGTCTCTGCACCTGCCCTCCTGACCCCTCCTGTGCCAGCTGCCATCCCTGCAGGGCCATGGATTGTTCCCCCTTGCAGCTCTCCACTCAGCCCTCAGCAGGGGAACCAAAGAGCAATGCAGCATTTGGAGAGGGCTCACAGGAGTGGGCCTGCCTCCTGCCAGGGTGAGCAGCACCTCTGGAGACAGAATAACCACGACAACACATATTGTGACTGAGCTAAACAATCCACAGATTGTCTTTCAGGTCCCTCCAAACCTGTTTGTTCCATGAACTGTCTGAGTAGAAAGGGATAAAGATATAAAGGAGACTATATAGATAGACCATCCTGAAATAAATCAAGTAGAGGAAACCAGAAGAAACTTTGAGAAACTGAAATTGAAGACAGCAGAGGCAATTTTAGCTATTTTTCCATTACAACCTTTATGAAATCTGAGTGGAAAGCAACAATTTCAGTGAGTTGAATGTTTCCCACTGGTTCTCAAATGCACTTCAAAGAGTGGGAGCTATGCAATGCTGCTACATGCAGCAATGCTGCACAGTCACTGTGGCACTTCCTGAAGCCCAACACAACAATGAATTACCAAGAAAATGATATATAGTGAATACCTAATGAGATTTTGCAAATGGCACATTTTGTATGCAAGGGCTGCAAAATTCCTTCACCTCTTTTTGTTTCTTGAAGCATTTGGTTCATAATTAACATTTAAGTGTGTTCAAATCAAAATCCTTCAACCAACACCAAGGAAAGAAGGGAGGCAATTGCCAGTTAATGACACAATTACAAACTGGTTTTGCCTTAATCAGCTCCTAAATGTCTCACACATTCTCAGAACGTAGAGATCAATGCAAGATGCTTGGAATCTGAGAGGAAAAAATCAAATATCAAATGGGACAGAATGCTAGTGAACAGAAACAATAGTTTGGGTATGAAACAAGACTAAACTACCAATTTCTATTTAGTGAGTGGTAGCAAACACCATCAGCAGTAAATTGTGATGAAGCAGAAATCTTGCAGCCAGGGGAGAGTTTCCTGTATCAGCAGATGGAATTTTCACCCTCCTGTACACTCTGGAGAGGAATTCACTCACTGGACTTGGCCCCAGGCAAATACACACAGGTTTAAACAGTGTTAAAACCTGCTGACATTTCCACAGGTATCCAAGAGAGTTTCAAACTCTCACCATTAACTACTTGTGAGCTCCAGAAGTGCAGCTTCACCTCAGAGTGAGCTGACTTTGCATGGATTGAAACCCATGAAGAGAACAACTCTGGAAGTTTCTGCACTGAATCCCTTCTGACTGTGCTATTGCACAGCAGATTATTTACAGTCAATGTCTCTCTTCTACTCTGAGCTAAGTTTGGAAAGAATAACAAAGCAATCTCACAGTGAAGATTAAGCAAAGAGGAAGAATAGTGGGGAAAAGATTACTACTACATTTGCATAAGAGTAAAAAAATCTCAATCCTTCAACACCCACTATGTCCTTTCCTAAAGTGTGCACTCCCAGTCTGGGGGAAGATGGGGAATGTTTAGAGCCAGGCTGAGGGCAGGAAGGTGAACAGCTGGAGTTTGGTAAATGCTTCAAAATTCCCTGTGTCCAACATCTGCAGATGAGCTCACAAAGCAAAGAGAATGGAAATATCCAGACACTGCTGACAGGACCCGACCAGGATTTTTAGGAAAGCTTGGCAAAGTAAGGCTTTAGGTGAAATCCTTCATGCTTGGAACTGCTCAGAAAGGAGAAATTAGGAAGAAGACTGCTGTATTTTAAAGGCTTTCTGCATTTTGCTGCTTTAGTTCTTTTACTGAATGATCATTTTAAGTCATTAACCAGGCAGGGAAAGACATCCTAAACTAACATACTTTAAAAAAATAAATGAACTGAAGTGGTTTGAAAAAGAGGTGGAGCAAGACATGGAAAGAAGAGCTAGAACTGAGCATTGGCAGGGACACAACCATCTCTTACACAAAGGAGCACTTACACCTTCCAAGTGCAGATTTTAACAGGCAAGGAGAGAGAACACATAAGAGACAGATTTCTATCAAGGAACTCAAAGTTTGCAATACTTAGAAAAACAAAATAAGGTGAATTGCAGAATTGCTTTGCCGTAAAATCTACATTTATAAAGTTTTCTGTTGCAAGATTTTTGTATAGACATAAACACTCATGTTTAAATACATCTGTTGTATTGAAATTGAACCTAAGCCAGGAGAAGTGAGCGTATGCACAGTGACACTTCACTGAGACACTCAAACAAAGAATAAACCCCTAAAACGGGATTTGGAGGTGCTGCACTGCCTGGGAGCAGCCCAAACACGCCTGAGCTGCCAGGTGATGCACACACCTGAGGACAGAACAATTTCCAGCAGCTTGGCAGGAGCAGAGCTTTCCTGCCTCCAACACTCTCTATTAAAATCAGTGTAATTTCCAAAGGAAATTGAAACATGTCCTGTCGCTGTGTGACAGTTTAATAGTGGAGCTGCAGTGAGGAATACTGGAGGAGACAAGGTAGGAGATAAGAGAACAGTTTGCATCCTGCACATACTGCAACATGGAGTTTTAATTAAGGAGCCAGTCTGCCCTGAAGGACTGATCCCAACAGCACAGGAACGTTTCTGCAGGGAAATCAGGGATGAACCCCTCAGAAAAACAAATGAGAGAAGGAAAGTACAGGCAAGTGTAAGAGAAGGAGATTATTCCTGAGTAGAACATAGCATGGCGGGAGTCAAGGACTGACGGCCAAGAAGTCTTAAAATCACAGAATCAGAGAATGAGGTGGGTTGGAAGGGATCTTAAAAATCACCTTGTTCCAGCCCCCTGCCATGGGCAGGGACACCTTCCACTAGACCAGGGGGCTCCAAGCCCCTCCAACCTGGCCTGAAACACTTCCAGGAATGAAGCAGCCACAGCTGCTCTGCGCATTTGTCCAAAAAAATCTTTGTCCCAAAAATCTGTGCCATGATTTAGCTTCTATTTTATCATATTGAACACAAACCACAGAGAGCCACGACTTCACAAAAATGAAGAAAACTGGGGTATGGAAAGGACAGGTAGGGATACAGACTGCAACTGAGGGAAGGTCAGTCCCTCACAGCAGGTTGCACGGTGAGTCCTGGTTTTTAGCCATGCACTGAAGAGGAAACTAACAGAAATTCTACAGACCACAGACTGCTGGTCCTTGCCAGACTTCTTCACAAAAACTGTGTCTCGATGAAGAAGAGCTGATGCTATTTTAGACTTTGTTTTGGCAAGTAATAAAGATATTAAGAAGAGCTGGTGATAAAACATTAACTTGGATTGAGTGCATACAAGCACATTCACATTAAATTAAGGATAAAGAGAGGTTAAGTGTTGTAAGAGAATCAAAGTTCACTCTTTAACTATGAGAAATGAAATCAAACAGTAAAATCAAGTGGATAAGGAGATCAGGAATGGGAAAGCTGCCATCTAAATATTTCTCTCAGGTCAAAGATGCAAAACTATTTGAAAGCTGCATCCTCAGAGCTAACCTCAAAAGGGACATGAGGAGCAATTAGAGAGACTTTGTATTGAGGAGAGGAAAGGATTCATTAGCAATGTCTTGAAAGCCAGCAAGAAGCAGAGAGATAAAAGAAGAACTGCCAGAAGTCAAGCTGTGCCATTGCTCAGCATATGAAAACAAAGCAGCAAGAGAGGTTTCAACCATACAAGTCAAGGAAACCAGGAGGGGAAGGGAAGACGGGATGCTGTGAGCAGAGGTAAGAGAAAAACCAATCAGCTGTATCCCTAACACACAGTTCTGCAGCAATAAATAACAAAGAAATAAATCAGGGTAAGGTACAGCCTGGCACTGATTATGGAAATTCAAATATCAATTAAAATAACCCAAAAGGTTAAAAAAAATAATTACTTTTTTTCTTGACTCCCACGTTTATGAATTTGATGAAAGGGAAGCTCAGATATTCAAATAAATCACCGCCTAAGTGCTCACCTTTGTACACAGATGCTGTGTCCCCTATGACCAGTAGTACTCACATGAAAAGGAACAGGTTTGGGACTTGCTACTGGAGTATCCAATGACAAAGATTTTACATTGCAGCTCATCAGCTCCTCCATATTTAAAACTCAGGACTTGAAAATAAACTAAGACTTTACCAGTTTATGAAGTAAAAACTCTCCAGCTGCAAACTGATTACCAAAACTGTAAGTAATATTAAAAGAGCCCAAAGCCAACCTGCCAAATCTTCAGTCTGCAATCAACACGACAAAGTTTCCCAAGTAATTAAAACCCAGTATCTTTAGGAAAAGGTGATAAGAACATTTCACAAGTACTCCTAATACTTTTTTACAAATTCAGGAAAAATATCACTATAGCTTAAGGACCTTTTTTCCAGGTGGATCTCATTTTCTTGCTCAATATTATCCTGTGCATTATTTTTGTTGAAAGAGTGAGTTTGCCTGACCAATACATTTGAAACACTGAGTGCACTGATGTGAAATGTCAGCTTCCACAAAACAACTGCATGAACAAGGCTGGAGATGGAAGGATTTGGGTTCCCATATTTGACCAAGTTTCTTCGATGAGGCAGAACTGAAATATGCCAAGCTTTAGCTGAGCTCTGTGGCTGTCCCAACCCTGTAACTGCTGCAGGTTGGACAGGGCTGGAGCAAGCTGGGCTGGCCAAAGCTGTCCCTGCCCATGACACCTTTAAAGCCCCTTCCAACCCAAACCATCCCATGATCTCCGCTCCAGACCTCCAAGGATTTTGTCCTCCAAACACCCACATCACTCTGAGCACACAGGGAGCTGATACTTGACCAGCCCACTGCAAGAAGGTGCCAGAGGCTGCTCTGAACTGTGAGCTGCCTCAGCAGCTGCAGGATGCATGACTGCAATCAATCACAGTGATTGTCTGATTCTATCACCCCAATCACACAGTGATTCTGTCTGATTCTATCACCCCAATCACACAGTGATTGTCTGATTCTATCACCCCAATCACACAGTGATTGTCTGATTCTATCACCCCCAATCACACAGTGATTGTCTGATTCTATCACCCCAATCACACAGTGATTCTCTGATTCTATCACCCCCAATCACACAGTGATTCTGGCTGATTCTATCACCCCCAAGCTCCATCCCTGCTCATTCTGACCACCTCCTGCATGCCCACGGCCAGCCTGGTGCCCCAGGCATTGCCTGCCACCCACCTGCCCTGAATAAAGGGGAAGGATGAGCTGCTGGTCCTGCACGTGCCACCACCAGAGGCAGCAGCAGGAGAAAGGGGGTGGCCCTTGAGCTGGGCCTTTGAGCACCAGGCACTACAGAGCTACTAAAGCATTTCCTCTGTCTGCTCTTTGCAGGCTTCCTTTTCAGCTTTATCAGTCTTTCTCTACAACATCAAGAGCAGCACATTTGAAGTCAGACACCTGTCAAACACGGCCCTGTTAATAAATGAGTCTCTATTTCAGATCCACTGGGCTGAGGCTGCATCAGCAGATTCCTCACACCCTGCTCCTTTACCAGGAGCACCAGACCCTGTCTGCTCTGGGGTTACACCAGCCTGGTTCAGCTGGGGCTCCTCCAAGCACAGCAAACTGCCACAGTTTTGACAGAAATAGAGAAGCACCTTTAAACAGTTTGACATGTATTAGCAGCTCCTACCTGTATTTTTATGGGCCAGGTGAAATTGCTGACGTAAACAAAGAAGGTGATGTTCGGGTTGTTGCGGAAATCAAATTTCTCATTGGAGAAACTGTCCTTGTACTCTTTTATATTAGTTCTGGAAACAACTGGAATTTCCTCCCCAGCCTGTGTGCCAGCTGTTGTAAAGAGTAGCAAGAAAAGATATTTCAAGGTGTACTCAGAAAACAAACAAAAGGGCAAACCATCCTAAATTCTAATTTTAAAAAATTAACTATTCATTCAAAACCAATTATGTTAGCTGCACTGCATTATCAAAATCACTGTATGCCAAGATGTTGCATTGTAAAAAATCAAATTTGCACTTTCAATGTTTACAAAATAACACTATTGAAGTTGAAAACATAGGGGTTTTTAAACATTTTATTTCCCCTCTCAGGCTGACAATTTAAGAACACTATGCAAAAAGTACATAGGTTAAAAATCCCCCAGAGCTTTCCCACTTAAATTTGCCTTTTTCAGAAACTGCTAAATAAAAGAAGTTCCTGAGTTACTCAGATCATCCTCAATTTACCTGCAAAACTTGTGGACCAAGTAATGTTGAGGTTGAAGTTTTTAGATGCATTGATGAACATGTCCAGGTCTCTGTTTTGCTAAAGGAAGAAACAAAAAAGAAACTCCATTTTTAAGATAAGCAGTTTTACTGTACTGTTTCCTAGGAAATCATTGCTAAAAAGAAATTATCTTAAAATTTGTTACATAAAGAAAATACATAGAGCTAAAAACTACATACTATATTTTCTAGAAGAAGTATTCTCCTCCTCAAGGAAAACACAACAAAGAAGTCATGTACAGAATATCAAAGGAAGAACTGAGATACAAGATGTGGGGTGAAAACAAGCAAAGCATCTCTGCTCTGGAGCCAGGCCAAGGGAGATGGGATGGCTCAGCCTGCAGAAGAGAAGCGCCTGAGGAGGGCCTGGAGGGGCTCCAGGAGAGCTGCACAGGGACTGGGGACAAGGGACAGAGGGACAGCACACAGGGAATGGCTGCCAGGGGCAGGGCTGGATGGGATCTTGGGAATTGGGAATTGTTCCCTGGCAGGGTGGGCAGGCCCTGGCACAGGTGCCCAGATTTGCTGTGGCTGCCCCTGCATCCCTGGCAGTGCCCCAGGCCAGGCTGGACACTGGGGCTGGAGCACCTGGGGCAGTGGGAGGTGTCCCTGCCATGGCAGGGTATGAGATGAACTTTAAGGTCCCTTCCAACCCAAAGCATTCCATGATTCTGATTGTTTTCTGGGCAGGTTGACAATGGAAGGAAGGAGGCTCAGGGCTCCATCCTGTCCCAGCTGTCTGTGCTGGGAGCCAGGAGAGCAGAGAGGAGCAGGATGCGTGACCTTGAGGACAAAAATAAAAATTCCATGGAAAGGGAAGATTTTGCCCACAGGGACTCATAACGAGAGTTTCTGCTGCACACTCAGGGTTCATTAGTTGGAAAGGGCAGAGGAGGAGAGAGGGTCTTGCCTGGGGCTGAGAGTTGAGCTAAATTCCTCTCCAAGTCCCTTCAGCTCTGAGACTGAGAGCTATATAATGAACAGCTTCTGTTTCTATTTTATGATGTGCAGGAGACTCAGGGTGGTTTGGGGACCATCACAGAGGCACTGCCAGAGCCTGAAATGCCTCTCAGGTGGTCGAGAACGAGGAGCAGAGAGGGCTCCTGGAGAACTGCAGGAGCAGTGCTTGTGCTCAGGGAAGGAATTCACTGTTGCTCTTCCAGTTGGTCCAAAAGAGGGCTGAGCTGTAGAGCAGGGTGAAGCCCAGGGAGAGGGTTAAGGCACAGAAGAACCTGAGGCAGATGAATAAATTGAAGTGTGAACGATTTGAGGTTAAAGGAAAGTTTCTGGTGGCAGAGTGGTGAGATCCAGACCAGGGGATCTGGAAAGGTCTCCCAGAGGTGATGGCACAGGCTGAAGGTGTAACTGCTCCTAAAGCAGAGAATTGTGCTTTTATGTGCTGTTGCCTGTGTTAGTGGAGGGCTGGGTTTGGTGACCCCTGAGATGGATTCTCCAGCCTCCTGTTTCTGCAGGTTGGCTGGAGGATGGTGAATGTGCTGCTGAGCATCCTCAGGGGTTGGGAGGGACTCTAAAGGTGATCTTTCCATGGTCTGCTGTGGGAAGGGACACCTCCCACTGTCCCAGGTGGATCCAACCCCAGTGTCCAACCTGGCCTTGGGCACTGCCAGGGATCCAGGGGCAGCCACAGCAAATCTGGGAATTCCAG
>JAWWMR010000206.1:72057646-72067788 GCA_035047985.1 Basileuterus tristriatus
ATCTCCAGCACCCTCCAACCCTCCGAGCCACCAAAATCTCACCGGACCCTCCCCGGGGTCCCCACCCCAATCTCCAGCTCCGTCCAACCCTCCGAGCCCCCCAAATCCCAACGAACCCCCCCACTGGGGTCCCCACCCCCATCTCCAGCTCCCTCCAACCCTCCGAGTCCCCCTCTTTGGGGTTCCCCAAGCCCAAGCCCCCACATTCCACTGAGACCCCCATGCCGTGGTCCCCATGTCCCTGTCCCCACCCCTCATCTCCCCACCACAATGGGGGGTCCCTGCACCCCCATCCTCATCTCCCAGCACCCAAATCCCGCCGGCGCCCTGCACCCCCATCCCCAGGACCCCACATCCCACCGAGACCCCCAAACCAGGTCCCCCCGCTCCCCCGTTGTGCCGTGGCCCCGTCGCTGTCCCCACGGTGGGACACGGGACAAAAGCCCCCCCGTCCCGCGGGGTGTCACACCGGGCTGGAGGGGTTTTCATCACGCGTCACCGTCACCGCCACATTCTGCCCGGGGACCCCCGTCCTGTGGGTGACCCTCCGGCCTCCCGAACCTCCCCGCGACCCCCAAATTCCCGCGGGACCCACCAGGCCTGGCAGCCGCGGCGGATGCGGGCACCGGGCGGGTACAGGCGGGCGCCGCGGGGGCACGGGCAGGCGGCGGGGGGCACACACTGCCCGCCCTGGGCCAGCAGCAGCCCCGGGGGACAGCGACAGCCGGGGACGCACAGGGTGTCCGGAGGGGGACAGTCAGTGGCTCCGGGGGGCTCTGAGCAGGAGCGGCCGCAGGGACCCCCGCAGTCCCGGTACTGCTGCCCCCCGGGACACGGCTCGTCTGGGGGGACATGGGGGGTCATTGGGGGGCAGATGTCACCTCATCCTGTCCTCATCCCATCCCCTCCCATTCCCATTCCTCATCCTGATACCAAACCTATCCCATCCCATCCCACTGATCCCATCCCCATTCCCATCCCATCCCTTAGGTCCCATGCCATCCCATCTGTTGGGGAGGATGGAAAGCACTCGCTCCTGTTCCAACACCATCCCATCCCCATTCCCATCCCATCCCATTGGTCCCATCCCATTTTCCCATCCCATTTCCATGCCCATTCCCATCCCATCCCATCCCATCCCATCCCATCCCATCCCATTCCCATCCCATCCCATCCCATTCTCATCCCATTATCCCATCCCATTTCCATGCCCATTCCCATCCCATCCCATTCCCATCCCATCCCCATTCCCATTCCCATTCCCATTCCCATCGGTCCCATCCCATTCCCATCCCATCATCCCGTTATCCCATCATCCCGTTATCCCATTATCCCGTTTTCCCATCCCACCGCAGAGGCTCCGGTTCCTCCACTCCAGCTCGGTTCCCTCCCGGGCGCATTCCCGGCCGTAGGCGCCCAGCGCGGGGCACAGGCACCGCTCCCGGTCCCGTTCCAGTTCCCGGCAGGAGCACACGTCCCAGCGGCACAGCTCTAGGAACGGCTCCGGGTCCACGGCGCGGTGACACGGCTGTGCCGGAGGGGACATTGCCACGGCCGTCACAGCTGTGCCGGAGGGGACACTGGCACAGCCGCGTCGCCCGTCCCCCGTGCGGGGCTCACCTGGAAGGCCGGCCCCATGAGCACGGCGCAGGCGGCCTCGGCGCGCTCCCGGCTCCCGGGGAAGCCGTCGCAGGGGTCGGGAATGCCGGGGGGCAGCGCCGGGCACGCTCCGGCCGCCCGGAAGGCGTTGGCGAAGGCGGCGATTCCCGGCTCCACGTCCCCCTCCGGCGTGGTGAACTCGTCGCGCTGGTCCCCGTTGAAGGTCCCGCAGAGCCCCCGCACCTGCCGGGAGCAGGGCAGAGACCGGCACGGCTTCATTCCATCGGCTCCATCCCTCAGCACAGCCCGGCACGGCTTCATTCCATCGGCTCCATCCCTCAGCACAGCCCGGCACGGCTTCATTCCATCGGTTCCATCCCGGAGGAGAGCCCAGCTCCGTCCCAGCGGCTCCAGCCCGGAGCAGGGCACAGCCCGGCACAGCCCCATCCCAGGTGCTCCATCCCAGAGGAGCACAGCTCCATCCCAGCGGCTCCATCCCAGAGGAGAGCACAGCTCCATCCCAGCGGCTCCAGCCCGGAGCACAGCCCGGCACAGCCCCATCTCAGCGGTTCCATCCCAGATCCCAGCCCAGCCCCATCCCAGCGGTTCCACCCGCGGCTCCCGGCGGTCGCTCTCACCGCGCCGGCCATGGCGGGCTGGAGGGTGATGAAGGTGTCGGGGGTCCCCAGGCCCCAGAGCAGGTGCGCGTCCGGCAGCTGCAGGTGCAGGAAGGCCGAGGACGCGCGGCGGATGCTCAGCTCGGCACCGGAGAAGGGCAGCGTCACCTCCCGCCCGGCCACTGTCACCTCCCCTGAGGGCGACAGCAGTGGCACCATGGGGCGGCCACCGGGGTGGGACCCGTGATGGGCAGCGTGGGGACAGCAGGGACAGGGACCGGAGTGGCTCCCGCTGCCACGGAGCCTTGGAACGGGCACTGGGATGTCACCCACCGCCGTGGGGACAGGGATGAGACCACTGCCACAGGGACACTGGGGACAGGCACTGGGGCGGCTGCCACAACACCACCGGGGTGCGGGGACAATGCCAGTCCCGGTCCGGGTCCCTGTCCTGTCCAGGTGTGTCACCTGTGCCGTGGAGCCGCGCCGTGGTGCGGCTGGTGGTGACAGTGAGGCTGCGGGGACAGCCCAGGTGGCTGTCACACGGCTCGTGCTCGGCTGTGATCAGCAGCCGCCCCGCCACGAAGTCCTGGGGACAGAGACACGGTGACATCCCCGGCAGAGCCCTGTCACCCCCACGGCCACCGCGGCCACCTCCCCGTCACCAACACAGCACCACGGCCACTACCAGAGCACGGCCCCGTCACCGCTCGGCCACCTGCGATGTCCCCCGTGTCCCCTCACCTCCACCAGGGTGTGCGCGCAGGCGGCCGGCAGGGAGAAGCGGCGGCGGTCGAAGGTGACAAAGTGACGTCCCCCCAGCACCGCGCACTCGGCCGGGCACCGCTGCTGCTCACAGCGCCAGCGGCCACCCTCGCACGTGCTGGGGACACCGGGGACACCGGTCACAACGGGGACACCCGGGGACACCGGTCACACCGGGAACACCGGGGACAACGGGGACACCGGTCAGCGAGAGGGGGAGCTGAGGGAAGCGGGGACACTGCAGGGGACCCCGGGGTAACGCGGGGACACCGCGGGGAACTCCAGGCTGGGGGGGGACACCTGGAGCGGACCCCAGGATGGGGGACACGTGGCAGGGAACAGCAGGGGACATCACAGGGAACCTGGGATAAAGGGGGACACTCTACAGGGACCGCGGGGTGAGGGGACACCATGGAGGTTACCAGGATGGGGGGGACACCTGTAGGGGACCCCAGGATGGGGGACACGAGGCAGGGAACAGTAGGGGACATCACAGGGAACCGGGGATGAAGGGGGACACTCTACAGGGACCGCGGGGTGAGGGGACACCATAGGGGTCACCAGGATGGGGGGGACACGCCAAAGGGGGCCCTGGGGCTGCCCATCAGCGGGGTCGCCCCCAGTGGGTGCCCCCCAGCCCGGAGCCGTCGCTGTCGCGGCGGTGCCACCCACCAGCGGTTGCAGCGCTGGCGGATGCTCTGGCCGGGCTCGTAGCGCTGTCGCCGGTGGTGGCAGGGGCAGGCGGCCGCGGGGACACAGCGCGGGCCGTCCCGGGCCAGCCCCGGGCCGCACTCGCAGCCGCCGTGGCAGTGGCGCTGGCAGGGGCCCGGCTCGGCGCCGCCCGCGGTGGCACAGGTGACCGGGCACAGCGACACGCAGTCCGAGAAGCGCTGCCCCGCCTCGCAGCGGCGCTCTGCGGACACGCGACACCGCGGTGGCACCGGCGGCACGGCGGGGAGGGGGCGGCCAGGGGACACCCCCGGTTCCTACCGCAGAAGCCGGGGCGGCGCCAGGGGACATCGAGCTGGCGGCGGGAGCACTCCCGGGCGTAGGCGGCGAACGTGGCACAGGCGGCGGCGGGAGGGGGACCGGGGGGTGACAGGGGATCGGGGGGACCGGGGGGTGACAGGGGATCGGGGGAGGGCAGGGGACCGGGGGGACCAGGAGGGGACAGGGGGTCCCCGTCCCCACACAGCAGTGCCACACACGCTGCATAGAACCCGCTGGGGTCCACCTGGGTTGGAGAGGAGCAGTGAGAATCCTCAAAGACCCCCTAGAAGACCCCAGAAGACCCCAGAAGCCACCAGAACAGCTCAGAACAGCCCAGAACATTCCAGAAGACCCCAGAACAGCCCAGATGACCCCAGAACAGCCCAGAAAACCCTAGAAGACCCCAGGACATCTCAGAAGACCCCAAAAGACCCCAGGACATCCCTCAGGATAATCCCCCCTGGAATCCCCCAGACCTTCCAGGACCTCCCGCCATCCCCAGGACACCCCAGGACTCCTGACCCCGCTGACCCCTCGGGATCTTGCAGAACCCCACGGGAAGTTCCTGGACTCCCCAGGACTCTCTGGAATCCCCTGGGACTTTCCCAAACGCCCCAAAAGCCCCCAGGACATCGCAGAACAACTCCGGGATCCCCCGGAACTCCCAGGAGCCTCCCGGTGCTTCCCGGGACCTCATGGATCCCCCAGAGCCCCCCCAAGCCCCCCTGGCACCGCTGACCTCGCCGTGGCACTGCCGGAAGGGCTGGGCCAGCAGCCGCCCGCACGTGGCCACCGCCGCTGCCACCTCTCCTGGGCCACACCTGGGGCCACCCTCGGGCACGTCCCTGCACGGGGGCTGAGCCGGGGGTCCCTCAGAGCGGGGGAGACCCCCGGGGACCCCCAGAGGGCACGGGGTGTCACCCTGGCCTCCCCTCGGGTACCTCTGTGCCGGCCACCGGCACCTTCCAGGCGCTGGCGAAGGTGGCGGCGATGGCAGCGATGTCCCCGTCGGGGAGCAGGAGGTCATCTGGGGACACAGGCAGGGCGGGGGCACGTGGGTGTCACCCAGGTGGGGCGGGGGTGGCACTGGGTGTGTGGGACTCACCTGCGGGGTCGTCGGTGTAGGTGCCACAGAGCCCCCAGGTGCCACCGCGCAGCTCGGGCTCCACCGTCACCGTCACTGCCACGTGCCCGTCCCAGGCCACCCGCACACCCAGGCTGCTGGCCACGGCCACCCAGTCACCCGGCCAGGTGACACCGAGCCCTGCACGAGGGATGGGGTGGGATGGGGACAGGATGGGGACACGATGGGGACACGATGGGGACACGATGGGGACAGGGATCCCGGTGGCCGCTGGTTGATCACCGTGTCCTGGTGTTTCCTGGTAGTGCTGGGGGCTCATCCCCACCCTGCCCCGGCCTGGTGGCCTGGTGGCCTTGGGGACCTTGGGGACCTCACCTTTGTGCAGGTAGGGGCGTCCCTCTGGCACCAGTGCCCCGTTCACTGACACGTTCCGTCCCTGGGCCACCACCGTGTCCGTCCCGAAGGTCATGTGCAGCTCCTGAGCAGGGGGTGGCACTGGGACACTCAGGTGTGCCAGGGACAGTTGGGACACTCAGGTGTGCCAGGGACAGCAGGGATGGTGACAGGACACTCATGTGTGCCACGGCCACCAGGGATGGACCCATGGGTGTGCCATCCCAAAACCCATCCCAGCCCCAAAAACCATCCCAGCCCCAAAATCCATCCCAGTCCCAAAAACCATCCCAGCCCCAAAATCCATCCCAGCCCCAAAACCCATCCTAGCCCCAAAACCCATCCTAGCCCCAGAACCCATTCCAGCCCCAGAACCCATTCCAACCCCAAAACCCCATCCCAGCCCCAAAACCCATCCAAGCTGCCACTTCCCACCCCAGTCCCACCCCAGTCCCACCCCAGTCCCACCCCAGTCCCACCCCATCATCCATCTCAGCTCCCAGCCCCATTCCCCCTCTGGGAACAGGAGCAGTGAGCCAGGTGACCCCTCCTGTCCCCCTCTGCAGTGTCCGTGTGTCTGACGGTGACATCCCCGGCACTGTCCCCCATCCCTGTCCCCGCCATCCATCCCAGCCCCATTCCAGGCCGGCAGTGACTCTGAGTGCCCCCCCCGTGCCCCCCGGTACCCGTGGGTGTCCCAGGCCGATGGTGACATCCCAGGTGCCGTCGGTGGCGGTGGCCAGGCTGTACCAGCAGGTCCCGGTGACCCCGAGGTGCCGCCCGTCGAAGGTTCGGATGCGCGACCCTGCCCAGGCCTGGCACGTGGCCGGGGGGCTGCGGTGGCGCGGGGAGCCCCCGTCCCCGCCCAGGGGCAGGCGGGTGCAGGGCAGGCAGGGTCCCCCGGTGTCCCCGCGGTGCCAGCTGTGTCCCCAGGGCCGCCGGCAGCACTCGGCGCGGCTCATGGCGCTGCCGTTGTGGCCGGTGCTGTCCTGGCACTGCCACGCGCTGAAACAGCGGCCCAGGGAGCCGGGGCCTGCGGGACGGGCACAGCGGTGACACCGAGGGGCACGGGGGTGGCACGGACCCCAGCAGCTGTCCCGGCACCCAGAGGGAATGGCACAGTGAGGGCGCCACAGCGGGAATGACATGGTGGAAATGACACTCATCCCAACTCCCATCCCAGCTCCCAGTTCCCACCCTAGAACCAGTCCCAGTTCCCATCCCTGTTCCCAGTTCCCATCCCAGTTTTCATCCTAGAACCAGTCCCAGTTCCCAGTTCCCATCCTAGAACCAGTCCCAGCTCCCAGTTCCCATCCTGGCTCCCAGTTCCCATCCCAGTTTTCATCCTAGAACCAGTCCCAGCTCCCAGTTCCTATCTCAGCTCCCAGTTCCTATCTCAGCTCCCAGTTCCCATCCAGTCTCCCAGTTCCCATCCTAGAACCAGTCGCAGCTCCCAGTTCCCATCCCAGTTCCTACCCTGGCACCCATCCCAGCTCCCAGTCACTGCTGGGAATGACACGGTGGGAGTGACACGGTGGGAATGACACGGTGGGAGTGACACGGTGGGAGTGACACGGTGGGAGTGACACGGTGGGAGTGACATGGTGGGAGTGACACGGTGGGAGTGACGCCCGTCACAGCTCCCGGTGGGAATGGCACAGCAGGGATGTCCCCGTGTGCCACCCAGCAGGGATGTCCCCGTGTGCCACCCCCGTGTCGCCCCTCACTGACCCTCGGTGCAGCGGGCGCCGCTCCAGCCGGGACAGCAGCCGCGCTCCGTGCGGTTCCGGGCCACCGGCCGCATCTCCGGGGGGCTGTGGGGACAGCCCGGTGTCACGGAGCGTCCCGCGGTGCCCCCGGTGCCACCCCCCCCCCCCCCGGGCTCACCGGTAGATGTAGCACAGGGCGGGCTCGGTGTCCCCGGGGGGGTTCCCGCGCTCCCGGCGCGTGCGGTCCCGGTCCAGGCGCCACCCGGCCAGGCTGTACTGGTACAAACTGGGACACGGCACCGCCGCCTCGCGCCGCGGCGACACCTCCTCCTGCTCCGTCACCAGCACCGTCCGCTCGCACCAGCGCCTGCGGGCAGCCACGGGATCCGCTGGGATCCGCCGGGATCTGCCCGGGATCCACCCGGGACACCCCCGGGATCCGCCGGGATCCACCCGGGATCCATCCGGGATCCACCCGGGATCCGCCGGGATCTGCCCGGGATCCACCAGCGCCCAGCACAATCCCAGCTCCAACCCAGCTCGCATCTGGCCCTCCCCATCCATTCCCACTCCGGGCACACATCCCAGCTCCCACCCTGTTCCCATCCCTGCTCCCATCCCAGCTCCCACCCTGTTCCCATCCCTGCTCCTATCCCAGATCCTGCCTCCCATTCCCAGCTCCCAGCCCCCATTCCCAGTACCAGGCCCCGATCTCCATTTTGCACCCCCAATACCCAGTTCTCTTTCCCAGCTCCCAAACCCATTCTCAGTTCCCCATTCCCAGTTCCCAGTCCTCATTCCCAGTTCCCATTCCCCATTCCCCACTCCCATTCCTATTCCCAGTCCCGGTTCCCATTCACATCCCCCATCCCCATTCCCATTCCTAGTTCCCACTCCCATTCCCATTCCCATCCCCATTCCCCATTCCCCACTCCCATTCCCAGTCCCCATTTCCCATTCCCCCATTCCCCATTCCCCATTCCCCATTCCCCACTCCCATTCCCATCCCCATTCCCCATCCCCATTCCCCATTCCCCATTCCCATCCCCATTCCCCATTCCCCATCCCCATTCCCATTCCCCATTCCCCACTGCCATTCCCAGTCTCCATTCCCATTCCCCATCCCCATTCCTATTCCCATTCCCCATTCCCCATTCCCATCCCCATTCCCCATTCCCCATTCCCCATTCCCCATTCCCCATCCCCATTCCCCATTCCCATTCTCCATTCCCATTCCCATTCCCATTGGGAATTCCATCCTTCCAGCTGGGCACTGCAGTGCTGGAGGAGGATGAGGATGGTTTCTGGTTTCCATGGTTTCCTCTCCTCCTTCTGGAGATGTTGAGGGTCACTGGAGCCACCAGATCAGTGCTGCTGAGGGGTTGGTGGGGTGAACTGCCAGGGGCAGGGCTGGATGGGATATGGGGCAGGAATTGTTCCCTGGCAGGGTGTGAGGCCCTGGCACAGGTGCCCAGATTTGCTGTGGCTGCCCCTGGATCCCTGGCAGTGCCCAAGGCCAGGTTGGACACTGGGGCTGGAGCACCTGGGACAGTGGGAGGTGTCCCTGCCACGGCAGGGGTGGCACTGGGTGGGCTTTATGGTCCCTTCCAACCCAAATCATTCAATGATTCTGTGAGTTATATTTCTTTTAAAATTTCAACATCTTTGAAAATTCAAACTACTTATCCACCAACCAGGAATTCACAAAACCAAATGAAACTTCCAAGTTAGAGGCAGTAACATCTAGTCTTTTTGTCTAAAAAAATCATCCTTTAGAATATAATATCCATGGAAAAGCCATGAATCAAACAGTACCAACAGTGATAGAACTTTGCCTGCAACCAAGCGCAGAGATTCTGAAAACCTGAGGAAGTCTCTCAAGGTAAAAACAATCTCATGCCATGTGGCAAGCTCTCAGGGAACCTCTGCTCACAGAACTCCTGCAACAATTTTATCTGGAAGCAATTACTAATTCATTCACCACAGAAATGCTACCAAGAGTGATACAAAATTAAAATAAAATAATTCTGTTAGCATTGTAACTCCAGGCATGTCGCATCTCAGGAGGGAAAAAAAGAGAGCATTTCAACAGCCATATAATTCAATGAACTTTCAGCAAAACATTGCACTTAGTTTTAAAAATATAAGTCAAACTTCTTTGATCCCCTATTAGTAAAAACTTATCTGTAAGTTTCTCAGACTGCTTACTAAACTTCCTGCCATTATGGACAAATGAGGGATATTAAAAATCTATAATCTATTATTAAAATCCATTCATAAAAATCTATTAAAATCTATAATCGATCAGAGTTGACATCTCTGAAAGGAAAATAAATAGCCTGCACTGCCTGGCTAGAGCAGGCAGTAGCGTCCATGTTCTTCTAGAAGCACTCTCCCAGACAGAAATAAATCTTCAGCACAAAAGCAAACTGAAATGAGAATTTCATCTCTCCCTTCAATAGAGAAAGATGAGCTGATCTCCAGGCTGCAGCACAAAGCAAGCAGGCCCTGTTCCCCGTGCTGCCTGTGCCACAGGGCTGGGCTGGCATGGCTGCCACAGCTCGACACAGCCTCTGCCTTGGTCTGCCAGCAGAGCCTTGGGAAGGGAGCACGGCAGTAACTCCACAAGGAGGAACACCCCAGGAATGAGGGAAGCTCTCCTGACATGCATCAGGCCACTCTCATAGAAGGCTCCTACCCCACCTGTCCTGTCACCATCACCACCAGGCTCAGAGGCCTCTGGGCCCACAAAGCTTTGGCCATGTTTGCGATGGGGGTGAGGGTCAGGCCCTGCCACGGGCTCACAGCAAGCCCTGCAGTGCCAGGCTGGGCCAGAGGGCTGGGCAAGGCCCTGGGGCTGCTGTGACAGCAGCTGGACACGAGCCCAGCTGGGCAAGAGGCCACTGGGGGCCCCTGGGCTGTGCCAGCTCTGGGGGGGCAGCAGGGCCAGGGCAGTGCCACAGTGTCCCTGTGCTGGCACTGCTG
>JAWWMR010000206.1:72087811-72101806 GCA_035047985.1 Basileuterus tristriatus
GGGGAAGAGCCTGTCCTGACCTCCACCTCAACCTGCCCTAACACAGCTCCAGCTTGGGTCCTGGCACTGCTCACAGAGAACAGAGCTGCTCCTCAGGAGGAGCTGCAGCTCACAGTGAGCTCTGACCTCAGTCTCCCCTTCTCTCCTGCAGTAAGATTTCTGAAGATGCCCTGCAATAAATCTGCAGGTGACATATTGCCCCACCTACCTTTAGTTCAGCACCCGTTTAGAACAACATGTCCTGTGCAGTCTATGGATAGGGTTCCTCAAAAGGCAGCTCATAAGATTTTATTTACATTTTTAGATCCTAAGTGGGGTTTAATTTCAAAATCCCACACCTGAAAAGTTTGGGTTCAGTTTACTCTATGCGTCCAGGAATATCTCAAACAGTATCCAATGCCAGCAATGTTTTAAGATATTTTACTGTATAATCAGTAGGACCTTTGCTACCAAGATCAGGATGAAATGATATATAATATACTTCATATTACATATATCAAAACTACTTAATACAGCTATTTTACCCTGCTGACCTGTTCTCTTTTCTCCTTCGCTTCACTACTTAAATAGAATACCATATATTAAAGAACATAAGTGACATGCACAATAATTACTTTGACTCCACATCTCAGAAATCATAGAGCTTTACCTACCCTACATATGTTTTACACATACTATGTACAGAAGTAGCTGCCAAAAGAAAACCCAAAAAGAAAATTTCAAAACTTACCATTCCTACTATTTTCACTCCTCGCAGAAGTTACAGCAACACACAACACACGAGGGCCAAACTTTTCCTGAGTTTGTTTTCAAAAACTCAATAATGAACATGTACAACTTATAAAAAAATCTTATTAAAGGACTTGAAGTCATTAGAGGCAAACCTCTGCTGAAATGTGAGTCAGTCAAGAGAAAGGGAAAAATACATGTGTGTATATATTTCACCCCATTAAAATCATAGCTATTTGATGCTTCTTTAATTTAATTGCAGATTAAAGGGAAAGCATCTCACGCCAAGTCACAGTCCTGACCTGCTGTTAATCTTCAGCAGATCAACAGCCCAGCCTGTAAAAGGGCTTCCAACACTCACTCTGGCCATCAGGCATGGCACCTTTTAACTCTTCTTATAACATGTTTAAATTAGGAGAATTTAAAATCTTTCCACAATGCCTTCTGACCTCAAAATGGGTGCTTTCACTTCTTCAGATATGACAGGTACCACAGAGATCATCCAAAGTGGTTTGTCTCCTCCTTTAGCATAGATGGTAGTGGCCTTCATCCACCTACTTTCATATTTTCAGTGTGTTACAAGACACTAAGGAAACATCAATTTCAGTTGTGTCTATAGAATCTTGTTAACCTCCCTAAACCTGAACAGAAAGATTTCCTTCAGTGAATGACAGAAGTTGATTTATTATTTATTGAACTTACTACAGAAACACAAGACAGCCTTGATGCCCAGAGAGCCCCACAAAGCCTAACCATGAAGGGCTCACACGTCTTCAAATTTATAGCTTTAAATCAATACACAATGTATGAAAAATTCAAGTGCAAACAAAAATCAATATACACACACATGGTTGTCTCCTATAGGATTTCTTCTTCAAATCCACAGGTAAAAATCAAGGAACTCTATGGACACAGGCTGAAAGAGCTGGGATTTGTTCAGCCTGGAGAAAGCGCCAGGAAGAAATTCCAGCACCTTGCAGTACCTAAAACAGCTCCAAGAGAGCTGGAGAGGGCCTTTGGACAAGGATGTGAAATGACAGTACAAGGGGGAACGCTGTCCCACTGACTGCAGGCAGGGGTGGATGGGATATTGGGGAGAAATTGTTCCCTGTGAGGGTGTAAGGCCCTGGCACAGGGTGCCCAGGGCAGCCGTGGCTGCCCCATCCCTGAAGCGTCCAAGGCCAGGCTGGATGGGGCTTGGAACAACCTGGGACAGCAGGAGGTGCCTCTGCCCTTGGCAAAGCAGAGAACAGACGGAAGAAGGTACATCAGCCCTCAAGGAAAGGGAAAGCACTCCCTCCATGTTCCCTGGGAGAGCCTGCAGCCCAGCCCAGCACTCCCTCCATGTTCCCTGGGACAGCCTGCAGCCCAGCCCAGCACCCCCTCCATGTTCCCTGGGAGAGCCTCCAGCCCAGCCCAGCACCCCCTCCATGTTCCCTGCAGGGCCTGCAGCCCAGCCCAGCACTCCCTCCATGTTCCCTGCAGGGCCTGCAGCCCAGCCCAGCACCCCCTCCATGTTCCCTGCAGGGCCTGCAGCCCAGCCCAGAACTCCCTCCATGTTCCCTGCAGGGCCTGCAGCCCATCCAAGCACTCCCTCCATGTTCCCTGCAGGGCCTGCAGCCCAGCCAACCCCACTGGCACAGCAGAAACTCGTGCAGAACCTGAGCCACCATAGGGCACTGCTGGAGGAGCCCAGGCCTCCAACTACACAGTGTCTGCACTCGTGCTCCAGTCCTGTCTGCCCTGGGATACTGGAAATCAGTAGGATGCAGACAGTGGGAATATGGCAAAGGATGCCTCCTCCAGCAGCACATCCCAGCTAATGCACACACATCTTGTGCTGCAAGCAAGCAAAGCTCAGGCACAGAAGCCGCTCTGATGCCTCAACCAGCTTTGATCCGATAACACAGTTTCCACAATGTGATTTCTTGTCTTTCTCTATCACATGACAAATTCCCATAAGAGCTGAATAGAGAAATTAAGATCACATTTAAACTCCATCACTTTTAACACACAATATCCTTTTTCATCAGCCTCAGTGAAAATGATTTAGGCATATTTATAGTAACATTAACCACATTTCTTCTGTAGGGCAGTATTATTCTCAGAATAGACAACTGAATACCAGTTGCCATCCAAACTGTCACTAAAATATGCTTCCAAATCTCCAAATTCGTATGTAAACAGAGTCATCATCAGAACATCTTTAGACCATATAAATAATTTGCCCTAATTAATTGATAGGGAAACTGAACCAAGGGGATTAAATGATGAACTGCATTGATTCCTGAAGTCTGTGACCATCTATTCTCAAGGGAACAGTAAAGTTAGAGGCTATAAAGTCATTTCAGCTTTTCCAGACCACACATTCCTGTTTCTACCAGAAATTCAAATCCCCATCCTCTCACATTCAAACATCAAACTTGCATCAAAAATTTTATTGTACCGTTCACATAAGGCAATTCTGCTGGTACTGACATTTGCCTGCTGTCCCAGAAATTCTTATCAGCGCAAGTACTGAGAAAAGCTGAAAGTGATCCACAAATTACTGCTTTAACATGCTTTCAGTAGCACTAGAGTTTTCTTTGGGCTCATCACATAAATTCAGATAAAACAAGTTAACAGACTATCAGCGTATCCACAAGAAAAATGTAAATTCCAGTAATATTAATATGGATGTTTCAGAAAAAGTGTGCATAGGCGGGAAGTCAAATCCTGGTTTGGACTTTGAACCACATCAACACCTCCTCAAAATGATTCATCCTCCAGAAGCTGAACGAGGGCATACTTAAACACCCATTACTATTCCCAAAATGAAAACCAGTAACTTTAAAGAGTCACTGCAACCTGTGCTTGTGAGAAAGACACTGACTGACCCAAATTTATAGAGCTGCCTGTTATGTGTTTCAGTGTAATAAATCAATCCCTTAACTAAAGTGCACTGACACACTGTCAAACAAGGAGGCAGCAACTATACATAAATGCAGATGCAAACAGAGTGTGTCTTGAACAACAATACATTCCAACTTTTTCAACAAAACTAAAAGCAACTCACCCAACAATTCTGCCTGTTCCTGATCTCCCCTTGAAAAAAATTTAAATTAAGATCACCAGTGACCTCAAAACTAATTATTTCTCACTATATTATTTGGGATTCAGTACTTCACTTCCAGCAAGCCAGCAACATCAGTCTGTGCTCACAATTTGGATACAGCAGTATACTTTTTTCTGGCAGCACTGAAATCCTTACTAGGACACAATGCTGGAGTTTTCCCTGGTTTTTGGGCTTTTTTTTCTTGTAGCACTGGCCAGCCCAGTCAGCACTTCAGTTCCACACTACTCTGCAACTCAGGTCTTGCCAAGGCTGGAAATGTTTGCAGCATCACCTTTGATGACTTCACACGAGATCAAAGTATGCAGCAAGCAGACACTGGGGACCTAAGCTCTGAAATCACTGTAAAATTCAAGTGACACTCTCCACTCTGGATTAATGGGAGACAGACTGTGTAAATTAATCATTAAGAACACAGGTGCACAACTCTGGCAGGAAACATACTGCACCTTGCTGCAAAAAACCTTCACAAAACGACCCTGAAAAGCTTATTTTAGAGGAACTCAAACATGTTCTTGATCGTAACAAGCAATGAAATCTAAAAGTTGTGCTCATGGTAAGCCTGAATCATAGATTTTCCCTAGACAGTGCAATTACATTCAAAATATCTGGAAGCAGTGACACGACACCAACATGTGTAAAACGACTAAACTGTGGCAGGAAAGAGATGATGACACAAGCACAAAGAAACTGAGGGGAAAAACCAAAAAAACACCAAAAAAACCCCCCACAAAACAAAACAACCACCAAAAAACAAAAACCAAAAGAAACAAACAAAAAAACCTAAAGCCACTCATTACACAGCTAATCCACTGCAGGAGTAATTTTTTTTCATTGCAATGACTGAAAACTAAATAGCTTTTAATCCCAAAGTAACTGAAGACATTCCTTCCCTTTGCAATGAAAAAGTATTAAACCCAACCTAAATTTTCTGAATGGAAAAATACCTCTCACTTTCTGTATTTGAGTTTATAAAAGGAGTTTACAAAAAAAAGTGCTAATTCATCTTATCCTTTGAGTAGACAAGCATCACCTTGGAGACAGATATTAAATTTTCAAGCAATACAAACACTAATAAGAAAGTCTTCCAAAGTGTATTTTCCTAGCACAACTTTCTTTTTTTTTTTCTTTCAGCTTATAGAAACTAGCAAAGAAAAAAAAAGATTTCAGAGAATCAGGAAACAGAGGGCAAAGGCAAATCATAGAAAATCTGGGATTTTCACAGCTGTATTTGTACATCCCGCATAAAGCTGAGCAGCACTGTCTCGTGGTAAAGGCCATTGCAGATCATTTTCACCCCAAAGATGATGTGCAACACCCTGGACCTACACGAAGCAACAACCTCCTGTTGAAATTTCTGTAACACACACTGAGCACACCCGAGCTAAGTTTGTGTACAACAGTGCTTTCACTTCTGCAGCTGTGAGCCCAGCAGGCACAGAGGGAATAAAAGGCAGCTTGCACACTGGAAAACCCTTGGCTGGAATGCCCAGACCACCCCTGTCAGCATGGTGTCCTTAAACCAGCTTAATTCCACTTCTGCATTTTCAGGAAACTGAAAATTCTGAATCTGGTGATACTGCAGGAAACTTGTTTTAGCAAGTGAAGCCACAACCAGGACCAGGAATATTTTCCAGATCCTGGGGTATCCAAGAAGGACTTCAAACAATCTGTTCTGATCAGCTGCCCCTCTGTCGTAGTTTACTGATGAATTGAGCTATATTCCTGCTAAAACATTTAAATTCTTCTTCATCATGCAAGATGCACTAAGACACTTATTATCAGCCCAAAACAGAATCCATTTTCTTTCAATTATTCTCCAAATCCCTCACTATGCCAATGTCCCAAATTTAGGTTATCAGATTGCTACATAAAGCTTGTTCTGTGCGCAATTAAGGGCTCTTAACAACCCTAATGATGTCACAACTCTGCAATAAGGACAGAGCCCTTACATTCTGAATATCCCAAGCATTTCCCATTCAAGCCCAAACCATGCCTGGAATCATCTGTATGCAGCGCACATCCACCAAAACCCTGCAAGCAACCTGCCTCTCCATCAAATAAATATTTATTTTAAGCAAAAGGAGAAAAAGTGAGAGTCTCAAGTAGATCTAAAGGAACTTCTGCGAGGATCAGCCATGAACAAAGCAAGGGAACAAAAGCAGGAAACAAAAAGCAAACATCCTTACTGCTCCAGTGTTTGGTGACTAAATGAGTATTTCATTCAAAACTGTGCACAAAAGCAAATTAGCATCTCTGTTCACTGCTGTAAAATTGATCACCAAATATTCCAGCCCAGCTTCCAAAATGCTGCAGAGGTTTAATGGGCAGATGTGAGCATGTGGCTGTGCAAAAACCAAGCACTGCTCTGGTCCTTCTTACGGTGAGCTCCAGCTTGGAGCAGCTCCCTCCTCCCCCAAAACTACTTCACTTCAGCTTGTTTTACTCTGCTTTTTCACTAGGCTTTAGAAGATGTGATGTAAAAGCTCCTACTTGCAGGGAGTGTTTTGAGTGCAGGAAAAAAGAAGCAAAGCTCTACCTGGTCAAGAAGGTAATTCTAAGTGCTCTGCTTAGAACTTCAAATCAGAAAAAAAATTCTTCAAGGAAACCATTCAAGAAAAAAGGACCCAAGGGTATCCTAAATTAATACAGTAAGACAACAGCTTGCTCAGTAGCAGCATTACCTAAATATAGGATCTTCAGCATGGATTTCATAAACATGTTAGGTGCAGGTAGCTCAGGGTTTGAAATTTGATTGCTCACAAAAGCTTCAGAGAAACAAGCCAGGAAAGTCAAATCCGTCATATACATTTCAAATATTATTTAAATTTATCAGGACATGGGATAAAAGGATCACTGGTCCTAGATTTTTTAATTAAAGAAAACAACTATTTTCTGTGAAAACAGTGCTAATTTCAGTCATTTTTTAGTATTTCAATATTTATGCCAAATGCAAATTGATGAAGATGGTAACAAACCCTGGTTGGACCTTAGCTTATTCTATTCGTTTCCAAGGGAAGCTGTGGCTGCCCCGTTCCTGAAGCGCTCGGGATCGGCTGGACAGGGCTGGGAGCAGCCTGGTCTAGCAGAAGGTGTCCCTGCCATGGCAGGGGCTTAGAATGAGAACAGCTTTAAGGCTCCTTCCAACCCAAACCATTCTGTGACTACTGCATCCAAAACGAAAGGAACAATAGACTGAAATACTGGGGGGGAAAAAAGTTGTCAGACAACTTCTAAGGGACTGGGGCAGGTATTCCCTGATCCTCACAGAAACGGAGAAATGCCACCAACGGTGACGGCTGCAGATAAGGCGGCGTTCCAAGTCCAAGGCAGTGATCTGTCCCTGGATTTGGCAGGCACAGGAATGTTATCCTTCATCTGCTCTGTCCCAGGAGGTCTGTGCTCAGACACACTCAGCAGGAAGACAGGAACAGAACAGGACTTCTCTCTCTCACCCATGGGTGTTCAGTAATTCCAACCACCAAAGCTCACAGGCTAGGCACTGGATGTTTGTGAGGAGAGGTGGTGGGGAGGATCCAGCATGAGCTATTTTGTCTGACTGCTCTGAATTTTCCACTACTGCCTCCTTACTATAAAGCAGACTGAAAATATGCAGTGAGCTTATTGCAAACATTAACAAAACCTCCCGCAAGTCAAATATTCATGCTGCTCGTTTAGTGCGTGGCAAAAACTGCAGAACAACTCAGATATTTCAAAAATACCGAATTATTTCACAGGTGAAGTTTAGTTCTTCAAACAGCCCTAGTAAAATATCAGATTGTCCAATAAAACAGTGAGAGGAGCAATAACAGAGAATTCAGATTAAATATTACCCATATTTGAGTTTCTCAATGAACAGATCATTTAAACAGAATCATGGAATGGTCTGGGTGGGAAAGGACCTTGAAGACCTCCTTCACCTTCCACTGGACCAGGTTGCTCCAAGCCACAAAACAGATAATAGTTATATATTATATGCATGTATGGATAGACAGAAATACAGATATGCATTCATAAGGATATCCACACATATAAGTGTTCTTTTTTTCTCAGTGCATTCATTAAAATTGATGATGTTTAAGTATTTCCTACTCAAATAGCTTCTTCTTTTTTACCAGGGCACAATGCTTGAGCAAGTCTTTCATTAAGCACAAGAATACCCTAATGAAAAGGGAGGAACAGAATGGGGATCAGGCACAAATGCAGGCCCCAGATCTAATTTGAGCACTTAAAGTGATTTGATTCAAATTGCCAACATCCTTGGATCTATTAAGCATCTTCCTGACCTTCCTAAATCTACAAACTGCTTCAGGTAGCTTCTTAAAGACGATAGCTTGTATTTAAGCTTTTGACCAGAAGTTCCTATTTATTTAACAAAGAGAATTGTGATAGTTCTTTTCCAGCTCACAACTCTCTCAGGCAGTGATTTACACACACCTAGAGATAAAATTCCTCTTCACTGTAACATTCTTTGGCCAAGCACAACTCTATTACCACCAAGTCCTTCATAACATTTAATCAGCAACATGTAACTGCTCCCGTTATATTACTGAAAAGGGAGTTTAAAGGATACACTCTAATCTGTTTTTTACTCCCCAACTGTCAGGTTGCGTGGTTAAGTCCTGCTTAGTATTTGCCATGTCCCACCACAAAAAGAGTATTATCATGGAAGGAGCACTAGTGCCTTTACACACAAAATCCATATTCCTGGAATAATTTGGTATTTCATTATATAGTCAAAATATTATTTTCAGCTACTATCAAACATCAAACTGCCCATCAGTGAGCCTACACACACAATCCACACAGACTAACTGTTCAATAAGTCAATCATTATCCTGGATTTGTTAATCCAACCCTTTACAATCTCAGGACAATAAATGGAAGTGAACCAGAGGTCATTTCTTGCTCTGTGCTTTACTTGCCTTGTCTGGTGAGGAGGGGCTGGGGGAACTGGGAGGGGTCAGCCTGGAAAAACTCAAGGTTAAATGAGAAGGGCTCATTCTCACTCACTCCCTCAAACTCCTGACAGAAGGGAGCAGCCAGGGGGAGTCGGGCTCTGCTCCCAGGGAACAAGAGGAGATGGCCTCAGGTTGCACTCTGGGTGCAGGGTTAGCCTGGGTACTGGGGAAATTGTCTGCATGGAAAGGCTGGTCAGGCACTGGAACAGGCTGCCCAGGACAGCGGCTGAGCTCCCGTCCCTGGAAGCGTTCAGAACCACGTGGGGTTCGTGGTGGTCTTGGCAGTGCTGGGGGCAGCTGGGCTGGATGATCCTAGAGGGCTTTGCCACCTTTAATTCCATCTGCTAATTAGGCAGCTGGCTGACAGCTCAGTTTAGGGGATGAGAGGTGGTGTCACTGAGCTGCAGACAGTGCTTGGAGCAGTCTGTTAACAAAGACTGCGGCCTCTTTGACTGCACAATAATCAATGCTGCCGATTTCACTCTCAAGTTTGAAGCTCCCGCTGCTCCAAATGCCATCTCAGGATGCTCCTGCAGCTCTGTGACTAGGGAATTTCCCATCCCTCCCAGCAGCAGCTCCTCTCCTGCCCATATCATGGCAGCTCAAAGCCCACAGCAGCCTCCAGCCAGCCCAGAGCCCTCTGGAGGTTTATACTGAAATGGAAGACACAAGCACATCAGGCACAGTCTCTGTTTTCTGTTTCAGCTCCTGTTAACACCAAGATGTTTATCTTGGAACAACTAAAGTGGCTGAGTCTTAGAAAAAAGTCACCTGAAGTCCTTCGAAAATCAGCTTTCCACCTGTAAAAAGCATCACTGATCTGGGGTGTGTTACTCATATCTAATTGCAGTCTAAAAAAAGATTTCCCAGGGAAAAAGGGAAACAGAGTATTAGAAGACTGCAACTCAATGCTACAATGTTCATCCTTCATTGTGAATACAAGAAGATGTGAGAGATTATTAGGTCAGTGAAGCACAAGGTGTAACTTTACAGAGTAAATGAAAACAAGTCAAGGCCACAAATACAGTCACCATATACATCTAGATAAGATAGGATGATTAACATGCCAAATTTAATTACATCTCTCAGTCCAGCAGATAAGCACATAGAATACACTGCACTTAGAAAATAATTTTCACCTGCTCTTCTATTTCCCATTTGTACCTACAGCATCTAATAACACATTAAGTCCTTTAAAGCTAACTCTTGACAACCGTGAACCAAACAAAAACCTCCTGCAGAGCCAATTCTACAGGAGGCAGAGCAAACTCAAGGCATGTGAAAGAAGATACATGACTGCAAAACTATGACCATTGTTTACATTTCTCAGAGCTCCAAGTTTAAAAACATTACTAGAAACTCCAACTCCTTAATAAACTAATAAACAGACAAACCTCCTACAGAGAAAAACATGTATTATATTTTCAGGCAACATTTTAGACTAGAATTATATGCAAGAAAGAAAAAAGAAGTTTTATCAAAACAGGTAAGAGGATAAAAGATTGAGGTTCTATTAGCAGTGAATATATACCAATTCTTTATTTTACTTGGCGTTACTATTCGGAAAAGAAGTCTCTCAAATCCAGTCCCCTAAAAACCACAAATACCCTAAGTTTCTCCAAGAGAGTAACAGGTATGAGGCTATTCTTTAAAGCACTCTCCCAGCTAAAAGAAAATGCTTTTTGTGACAGTGGCAAAAAGACATTAAAAAGGCAGGTCGGGACTTCCAGGGTTTGCCAAGCCTGGAATTGTTTCTATACAAAACTCCTTTCAAACTGTTTGCAGTACACACACATCTACAGACGGTCAATAAATATGAATAAAAAAAGTAAAGTATTTTTCTTCCATGAGTTCAGGTTATATAGACAGTTACCCTCCTCCCAAATCGATAAGGACATCATCGAAGGGTGCTTGGTACTTTCAGCAGATCCCCAAGAAAGCAGTCACTGCCTAGGAAAATCATCCTTTTCTCATTTCCTTCTTTTCCAGGAATCAGCCCTGCCAGGGAATTCACCTAATGCATGCAGACACACACACTGGCTCTCTCACTGCCACAGCTGACGAATCCAAGGCAGGTAACCATCTTAGAGAAATCCTTGCCATAATGCCAGGGAGCATCCTCAGCCTATTCCCATGAAGATTTCCATTTTCTCATCCAGTGGGATACACCCCAACCGAGTAACTCAACACTAAAAGAAATGGCCCCAGCACTGCAGAAATGCACTCCCATCAGCATATAGCCCAAAAATCACTGTCCTGTGCAGACACCCCTCATTCCCACACACAGTTGTTTGCACTTGGCCTGGACCAGGGCAGAGCCAGGGGATTCCATCCCCCTGCCCAGAGCCCTCCTTTACCCTTTTTTTCCTCAAAAAAAAAAAATACTCTGAAGCAGCAGGACTCTCCCAATACCCTCTGTCCTGTTCAATCCCCTCTCACCGCCCAGTCTTGTCTCCCCACAAACCCAGGAGCTTTTTCCCACCAGGCTGCTATTCCCACTGTCCCTCCCCAATGCTGTAAAGCCAGCAGCATTACATCTCCAGACGATGAGCCTCCCAAATGCCAGCTACTCCCATAAGGACACTGCTTCTCTCCCCTGCACCTACTTCTCCTGCAATAACCTTTAACCAAAGCCAGCACCTGCTGATCTGCCCAGAGGAGCTTCCTTAACTCCCCTCCTAACACCTCTAGAGTCTCCACACCGCCCTAACGCCCACTTGCACGCCCTTCCCCTCCACCCTGTTCTAAGTGTGATCCAGTCCCATCCACACGGTATCCTTCTCCCCGCCCAGGAACCGGCCCCACACCCACGCAGTCCTCCTGCGTCCACCTGCTCCTCACTGCTTCCATCGGTTCCACATCCACACACAAAGCCACCCCCGTTCACCCACCATCCTCACACTTACATTTATAAGTTCCCAAACCTAACCCTGCTTCCAAAAATATACCCCCATACCCACTCCCCTCCAGCTTTACTTTCTGTCTGGACCTACTAAACTTAAACCCAACATTTTCCTGGCTCTGCAATCCATCAAACCCAGACCCCCACTGATGCAGTGCCCTACAACCACATCCCTGCTCCTACACAGCCCCTTGGAATCACAACTGATCCCCAGTTACACCTGTGCAACCCCAGCCAACCACCACCAAAAATATAGCCCCCTTAGAGGTGTCTCTCTGTATAACAAACATCCTGTACTCACCAACTGGGGCACTAAACATCCACATCCCATTGCTCTGAGAGCCCCCTCAGGAAGCCCAACCACTCACCTCCCCTGAGGATCTCCAGACCAAGCCTTCCACACTGCCACCCCATCACACCCATCCTCCCGTCCCCCCTCAATCCAGTTTCCACCACCCACCTCTCCCTCTGCATCCCTTCTGTCCCCCTTCAAGACTCCTGCCCACCCTTTTACACCCACACCCCCTGAATCAGGCCCATGCTCACACCCTCACTGCCCAGAGACCCAGCCCCTACTGTCCTTTCAAGATGCTCCTATCCTGCCCTAACACCTGCATCCTTACCGTCACCCTTGCCTTTACCATCACCTGAGTGTCCCTCACCATTCCCTTGACCTGCCACTCACCCTTAGTGTCACTTCCATCTACCGCTCACCTTTCACCTCACCTGGTCCCGCCCCTCACCTTTACTTTACTGTCACCCGGCCCTTCCCCCTGCACCACGACTCTGCTGCCCTCACTCACCCCTGGACCCTCCTCAGCCTCCCACCCCGTCTGAGTGCCCAAACCTGCTCCTCGTACCCACCTCCCTATTGCCCTCAAGCGCCCCTTAGGGCAACCTGACCCGGGCCGCGAGCCACTGCCGTGTCTTCTCCTTCTTACCGTGCCCTGTCCCTGCCGCCCATCGCTGATGTGGCTGCCACACTCTCCCCTCGGTACCCCAAACCAGCCCGATCCCCACGGTCCAAACGAACTCCCCACCCAAACCAGCCCCTCACTTGAGCCAGACTTTCATCCCCGTACCCCAAACCTAACCCCTCGCTCCCGAACCAGCCCCGACGCCCCGTCCACACGGACCCCCCGCGTCCCGTGCCCCACCGCAGGGCACGTCTCCGCCCCTCGCCCCGCGGGGGCTTACCTGAAGCGCCCCCCGCAGTGCTGGCACTGGTCGCCCACCCAGCCAGGCTGGCACTCGCACTGCCCGGTGCCCGGCTGGCACCGCCCGCCGTTGGCGCACGGCTTGTCGCATTCCTTGGAGACCGCCACCTCCTCGCCGGCGGCGGCGGCGGGGCCCAGCACCAACAGCAACAGCAGCGCCAGCAGCGGCGGCGGCGGCGGCGCCGGTGACCTCCCGCCCCGCCTGCCCGGTCCCCGCCGCGCCATCTGCGGCCGCTGCCGGGTCGGAGCGGGGCGGGCGGGGGGCGGCGGCACAACGCGGACCATCGGCCGCCGCGGGGCCTCCGCCGATCCCGCTACGGTGGCCGCGAGTGGGGGGGGAACCGGGAGGGCGGGGCCACTGACGTCACGGCGCGGCCATGGCGGCGGGGAGGGGGCGGATCGGGGACGCGCAGCCGTCGGGTCCGTGCCCCTGGTTGCCGTCTCTAGAGCAGAAGGAGTGGAAGCAGTTCTTGGTTAGCTGCTACAGCTGCAGAGCTCTTCACTTAAGGGTGAGTTTCTCATCTCAGCAAGGTTAACAAGCACAGTTTAAAGCACGTGGCAATTCCCAAACCATGAAATGGCATTCCCCAGGAAATCAGTCGATTTAAAACTGAGCTGTAAAATTAAAGCCCCTTTACTGCTCCCCATTAGTTAAATACTACAGCTGAGAAAGCAGCAGCTGGCACAGATACAACAGCAGCACTGCCCCAGTGAAAGGAGCAATAGGAGTAACAGAATCAGAATCATTGGGGTAGGAAAAGCCCTCCAGGCTCACCCAGTCCAACCTGTGACACCCTCACCTTGTCCAACAGCCCAGAGCACCGAGTGCCGCATCCAGGCGTGCCTTGGGCACCTCCAGGGATCACAGAGGCTCCACCACCTCCCTGGGCAGCCCCTGCCAAGGCCTGACCACCCTTTCCAAGAAGGAATTCCTGCTGGTGTCCAAGCTGAGCCTCCCCTGGCCCAGCCTGAGGCCGTTCCCTCTGCTCCTGTCCCCGTTCCCTGGAGCACAGCCCGACCCCCCGGCTGTGCCCTCCTGGCAGGAGCTGTGCAGAGCCACAAGGGCCCCCTGAG
>JAWWMR010000206.1:72101906-72115318 GCA_035047985.1 Basileuterus tristriatus
CCTGAGGGAGGGCACAGGGACACCATTCCCACCTTGCCTTTGCCATCAGCCAGGGCTGGGGCAGCTCTGCAGGTGGGCTCTCACCTGAGGGAGGGGCACATGGACAGAGTTCCTCCTCCTTCAACACACATCCTCTCAGAAAAGTAGGAGAATCCTCCAAAAGATGACCCTCTGTGTTCAGTGCCATCCGTCCTACTGCTGGAAGTTGAGATTGGTGGTGAGTTTATTAGTGCTTCCCATGATTTGGTGTCTGATGAGCCAGCATGTTGTGCAGGTATTAACCTCTAGGGCTTCATTTTCAGGAGCTGTAGAGACCTCCTTAAAATAGAATTTTTAGTTGTGAGCAGAGATGCTGCCCCATGTGAAAGACTTCTTTGTGTTACTGTAAAAGCAGAATTACTACAAAATATTGGAGTCTTCCCAGACTGACTGTGTTCAAAAGACAAGTGTGCAATCTTGGGAATCCCTAGGGAAAGACCTGATGATTTGAAGATCCATAGCTTTGGAAAGAGGCTCTCATAGGTGTATTTCTCCTATAAATTGGCTAAGCAAGTGGAAAGATGAGAATGAAATTACAGGTGGAATTGAACAATGTGGAATGTAATTGTTAATCAGCTCATTAGGAAAAATAGTTAGATACTATCCTCGCCCTCAAAGTGTTCTTCAGCTTGGATTTATGGAGTGTTTTGCCTTTGCCAGGTACTCAGCAGTCTCATTAACAGACACATTTTTGTTCCTGAAGGACTATTCTCAAAGACAGCCGGTTCTTCCGCTACCTGCACACGGCTGTGATCGTCAGTGGGACCATGCTGGTGTTTGGAGGGAACACTCACAACGACACCTCCATGAGCCACGGGGCCAAGTGCTTCTCTTCGGATTTCATGGCCTACGACATCGGTGAGTTCCTGCAGAAACAGTCAGAGAGCCCCAAACCCTTGGCTGTTCCTGGGAGCTGTCCTCAGTTTGTCTCAGGATGCTGGTTCATGGTGGGAGTGTTGTCCCAGCTGCTGCTGGGCACACGGAGCTGCAGAATCCCAGGCACATGAGGGGCAGTGATTTCCAGTTACAGACAGCAGCAGTTCCTTTGTTAACAGTTTATGCACAACCTTGGGCATTCAAAATGAGGTTTTAAACTGCATATTGATACAGACTCATAAAACCATGGAAGTCATTAAGGGTGGAAAAAACCTTTAAGATCACCAAGTCCAACTGGCAACCCAGCACCACCACCATTTTCACCACTAAACCATGTCCTCAGGTACCCAGCACCACCACCATTTTCACCACTAAACCATGTCCTCAGGTACCCAGCACCACCACCATTTTCACCATTAAACCATGTCCTCAGGTACCCAGCACCACCACCATTTTCACCACTAAACCATGTCCTCGGGTGCCACATCCACATGTTATTTGAACACTTCCAGAGATGGTGACTCCATCACTACTCTAAGCAGCTTATTCCAGTGTTTTGCATGAAAAAATACTTCCTGATACCTAATCTACATCTTCCCTGGCCCAACCTGAGGCTGTTTCCTGTCCTGCTACCTCAGCCATAAATCTGTTCTGATCTTTTCATTGTGTTTTAATCTATGATGGGTCAAAAATTCGAGTTCTTAGGACAGTTACAAGCACTAGACCCTGCTGAAACTCCACGTGTGCAGTGCACTGCTTTCTTCAATCATGAAGCCAAGTTATTAGGTTGGACTTGCCGAGTTTCAGTGGCCAGGAGAGGGCAGCATTTATTTGTGGATTTGGATTCTCGAGACTGAGTTTAAGAAGAGCAAGGAAGGAAGAGGTGAAATTACCTCAGAGGGTACATACACAGATAATTCACACTAGGGAAAAATGCCACTCTGTACTCTGACATTCACCTTTTGCTCTCAGAATGCCCTAAATGTGGCTTCCCTGAAATAATCCTGTAAACCTGAAATATCCAAGTGACTGTCCACCAAGATCTCACTCCTGGTTTGTGAGAGGAAAATGCAAGTGAATACTTGGGCCATCAGGGTTTGGTATCCTTGTGCCCTTTTGCTCTGTGTTACAGCAGTCATTCCACTGTGCCTCCTGTGATTTCTAGCTACATCCCTCTGGAATCTTTGTATGCTCCTAGCTAGCTTTATTTACATTTTTTTAAAATTTAGGTGTTAAAATGAGTTATTTGACCAGGTTGGATGGGGCTTGGAGCAGCCTGGTCTGTGGAAAGTGTTCCTGCCCATGGCTCAGAGCTGAAATGAGGTTGTTTTAAGGTGCCATCCAGCCCAGAGTATTTTGTCATTCTGTGGCAGTCATAAACGGTTTGATTTTTTTAAACTTTGATAGCAACTGCGATAAATTTTTCTTTCTGCATTCTGCTATCTGACCTGACCTATTGAACCCTCTGTCAGGTGTAGAACACAAATTGCATTAATTTGACAAAGTATGCCAGTAAGGATGTTCAGGTTTAGGTAACATGTTACATGACATGAGTGATGTAGTCGACGTCCCCAGTTCTTACCAGATATTCACTCATGTGTGGGAACTTGCATTGGTTTTACCTCACATTGTGGGTGAGAGGTGTTCCTGAGTCCCCTCATTCCTTAGAGAAGAGATTCTCAGCCTGAAAGGAGCAGCTTTTTCTTTTTTTTCCCCCTGGAATGAGGCCACTTCTGTTCTCTTCATTGCAGGAGCCATTGTGCATGATTTCCCTTACCAAGTGACTAGGAAGGCATTAGGGTGGTGCCCATCACTTGTGGCACAGCAGAAATTCCTTTTCAGTGGTTCTTCATGCATGATCTCTGCAGTAATTCATGACCCTGGTTGTGCTCCTGTTGGTCTCTGTGGGAATAATCCCATATGACCCCCTGTTATCTGACCCTCGATGTTCAAAGGCAAGACCAGTTGGTACTGAGAGCCTTCAGTGAACAGGCTTAATAATTGTCTTTATTCCCTACTTTTGTAGTGTGCTCTCTGCCTGGTTTACTGATTTTTTACATCTTTGTAATTAGCCATCATGCTTGATTAGTGGTCACAGTGATGGTTGGAGGACTGGGGAGAAGTGGAATTAAATCCAATCTGAAACAAATGCTTCAAACTCAGGTCTTCTCCATAACCTTTGTCTTTAAAGCTTATTTTGGTAGTAACTAATTTTATTTACATCATCAATTTTTTCTAGTTTTCCCTCCTCAAATTTCCAAGTAATCAGAGCACATGCACTGAGTATTGGAAGGACATAAAACCTTTTTTCTGTGTGGGGCAATGCTAACAGCTTGCACTGAGATGTGTGCTGGGGGTGAGCAATAAAAATTCTTGACTGCTTCTTGTCCCTTATGCTCACTTGACCAGCTTGGGGCATATTGAGTTCAGGTTGTCCAGGTGCTGCCTGGTTTGGGAAGGTTTCAGGGTGACAGTCCAGCCGTGTGCGTGTGTTATTCTCCATTCTCAGGACAAGCCTTTGGACTGTTGACATGCGGGTTGGGTGAGCACTTGGGCTGAGCTGTCTCTCAGTATTTTCCCTGTTTTCTGCACACTGAAATGGCCAATTAGCTCTTCCTATCCCCAAAATTGGTTTCTCTGGCCTTGGTCAAAGTTTGCTGCTCTGCAGCAGCTTTGTGTGGAAAATGCCTCACTTCATCCTCCACCTGCTACTTAGGGAAAGGTGCTGCTTTTAAATCGATCTTTTCTCCCCACAGAAGAGAAAAGAAAACTCTTCTATTTACCCCATGAAAATTCTGATTCTGATGACAAGCCCAGGGAGAGGCTGGATGTTTTTGTAGCTGATATGTTCTGTTTGAACGGTGCATTTCATAAATGCCAACGTTGTAAGTTTTAGGTTAAGTCAGGAAGGAGAAGATTCTTGGTAGTCTCAGAATTACTTGGTTTCTCCAATATTTGATCTCTGGTTAAAAATGGCATAGAAGCTTAAAAACCAAAATATTCCAGGCCTTCTATTAATCTAGAAAAACATGTTTCTTGGCCTCACATGGCATACAACTTGATGGCTAAAAAATTGCGAATTGCTGTCCAATTTTTCTGGTCTTCTGTTAAAAATTGGAACTGTCATATTTAACTTGGGAGTGGTGCTGGGTTAGGTTAAATTCTTTGAAGATGGAGCAAATGACATGTAAAAATAAATTCCAAATTCACAATTTATCAAAGTACTAAATTTGTGTCTTCTGTCTTTTTTTTTATCAGAGTTCTTGAACAAAATTGCTCCGCATCTGTTGTTTCATCCAACAATTCTCCAATTAAATTTAGTAAAAAAATAAAACTTGGTTTTACTTTGCCCTTTCAGTTTATCCATGGACTAGCTTGGTTTGTGGGCTTTCTGTCAGTCCACTACTCAATGGTTCTATCTCATATTAAAGTGTCTTAGGAGTATTTGAGGGCCCTGTAGATCTTCACAGAGGATTGACTTTTCTGTCTTAATTGCATAAATTGCATCCAAGTGCCTCTGGGATATTGGCCCCCAAGGTGATCCATTCTCTTTATGAAGTTTAACTGTTACGAATTGCACTGACTTTTCCTACTTCTGTTCCTTTGCTCAGTGGGTTAGATGTTTCTTAATTTGTTTTTTTTCTCCCATGCTGCCCAAAGAAAAAAATTACCTGAGAAACCAAGTGAAAAATGAAGCAGAACTTACAAATTTTATGCTAATAGAAAAAGATGGAATAATCTAATATTGTATTAAAAGAGAAAAACAGCCACAAATCTTTAAGCTATGATGAGTGAAAAATATTTTTAAAAACATGGATATCTGCCCTCTAGGAGTATAATGGCAATGGAAAAAGTAAAAAAAAAAGATAAGCCTCTGTTCTCAGTGATACTGGTTTGGGGCAAAACTACAAATAATTCATGTATAAACAGATAAAACCAGAACTTGTTACATGGTGAAAAATCCTACTAGTAAAGGAGGAAAAGCAGTTTATTCTTGTCCTGTTCCCTGGAGCAGAGCCCGACCCCCCGGCTGTGCCCTCCTGGCAGGAGCTGTGCAGAGCCACAAGGGCCCCCTGAGCCTCCTTTGCTCCAGGCTGAGCCCCCTCAGCCGCCCTTGGTGCTCCAGAGCCTTCCTCAACTCTGTTCCTTTCCCTGGGCATGTTCCAGCCCCTCAGTGTCCATCCTGAGCTGGGGGCTTGGGGCTGCCCTGCACTGGAGGTGCCCCAGCAGTGCCACACGGGGCACAGGCACTGCCCTGGGATGGAGCAGCCCGAGCTGGGCTCCACACGGACAATGGACACAGGTTGGCTCGGGGCCCATCCCACCAGCATCCCAGGGTGTCACCGTACCCCAGGTGAGCCCAAAAAGGTCCCCTCAGAGGTGCGGTTGTGTCCCCCCAGGTCGGGAATGCCCCCCAGCCCCCACACGCTGTGAGCACGGGCCTGACGCACAGGGAGACCTCGAGGCAAAGGGGAGGGAAAAGGAACTGTTCAAGGCTGAATGGGGCTGAGCAACTGAGGAAGCTAAATGGCAAGAAATTGTTCCTTGTGAGGTGTGAGGCCCTGGCACAGGTGCCCAGAGCAGCTGTGACTGCCCCTGGGTCCCTGGCAGTGCCCACGGCCAGGCTGGACATTGGGGCAGCCTGGGACAGTGGGAGGTGTCCCTGCCATGGCAGGGGTGGGATGAGATTTAAGATCCCTTGCAACTCAAACCACTCGTTTTTAACAGAGTCAAAAAGACGTGAGAAACCTGACAGTGTTTGCAGCTCTTGGGTAACTCTTACCTTTGGTCTGTCTCCAGCAACATGATTGTGTCTTGACTTACACAAATTGTTTTGAGTGAGGAAAGATGTCAACAGCTGAGAATTTTTTACTGAAAGAAAAAAAAAAAAAAAAGAAAAAAAAGAAAAAAAGAAAAGATACTATTAGATACTATTCACATTTTTCCCTCCGAAAGGCTGACCAGGATTTCGGTGCCGCAATGTAAAGACACACAGCAGACTGGGTGGAAATAGGCAGCTCACCAAATTTAAACAGTTCACTTGTGTTTAGAAATTCAAATATTATTTACCTGTCTGAAGGAGGTTCTCAGTGGGAGCCTTAGTGATTTCTGTGCAAGTTACTGCTCAACAAACAGTGTTGAGCAGATAGGAAAGAAAACATTCTAAAGAGTGGCTGGTTTTTTCTTGTCAGTCAATTATCTCTTGCAAAACTGTTGCTCAGAGATTTTGCCTTTTCTTCTTGAGGCCTCAAGAAGGAGGATAAACTCTTGGGTTTAGTTTAAAACTGCTGGAGTGGGCTGACTTGGTATTCAAAGGCAACCAAAACCAAAAAGGTGTGAGTATTGAGAAACAGGTTGCAAATCCCTTGTAGGCTATACAGAAATGCCTACAGAGAGGCTATTTCTACATACATCTATATTCCTGGGACACAGACAACTGCCAGCATGCCCTGAATCTGTGCATTCAGATACCCAGTCATTTCCCAAGGTGCTGCCAGAAAAGCCAGTCTGGCTCTGGGAGTCGGCCAGCTCAGGATACAGGCGGTGCATGACCCTGCTCTCTGGATGGTCACTGAGGTGGGGTGACCCTGGCTGGACACCAGGTGCCTCCTAAAACTGCTCTCACTCCCCTCCTCAGCTGGGCAGGGGAAGAAAATACAATGAAAGGCTCATAGCTGGGATAAGGGCAGGCAGAGATCAGTCACCAGCTACTGTCATGGGCAGAAGAGATGGAGGAAATTAGTTTAATTAATTATTACCAATTCAATCAGAGCAGGGCAATGAGAAATAAACTCCAATCCTAAATCACTTTTCCCCCTACACCTCCTTCCTTCCCAGGCTCAATTTTCCTCATGCTTCTCTCTCTCCTCCTTCCAAGTGGGGAAGGGAATGAGGCTGTGGCATGGGGACAGGGAATGAGGCTGTGCTCAGACCATCACACATTGTCACTGTGCTCCTTCCTCCTCAGAGGTTGGACTTCTCACACTCTGCCCCTCCTCCAGTGTGGGCTTCCCATGGGGGCACAGCGTCCTTTGGGCATCCCCCTGCTCTGCCATGGGGTGTTCATGAGCTGCAGTGGGTCTGTGCACCCCCACACCCCCATCAGACATGGGGGGAAGCTCCAGCACCTCCTCACCTCCGGATCAAAGCCTGGTAACCCAAACCCAGTCCAGTCACACAGGTGCTGCCAGCACAAGTTGCTCCCACCAAGTGATGCCAAAAGGTGCCAACCAGTGGAAGTGTTGCTGGTATGGCTCTAAAACCCCACATGAATTAGCCAGATAAAGCCAGCTCAGGACTGGGGTTGGCATCTGCTGTCAAATCTTACCCCATCGTCTACTTTGTGTCTCCTCGCATCTGTTTGTGTTCACTTGCACTTATCAGTGATAACAGTACTTCTATTTTCACAACATCTGCTCCCCCCTTTCTTGCCAAACATAGCTGTCTGTTGCACAAAAGACAGAAAGTAAAAACATTGGGTAAGGGTGCAAATAAACTTGGAGAAATTGTTCCCTCTTAGATATTGGTTGAATTTTTCTTCACTAGTGTCAGATTTAGCAAACTGCTTCTGTGCTCAACAGTTTATGTGGGTTTTTATCCAGCTAGGCAGATGAAGCACAAGAAGCCATCCATCCTTGGATCTCTACCCACCCTTTTCTCCACAGTAGTTCCTTAAAAGTCACAGAATCACAAAATGGTTTGGGTTAGAAGGGACCTCAAAGCTCATCTCATTCTAATCACCTGCCATGGGCAGGGATACCACCCCACAGAGCAGATTGCTCCAAGTCCTGTCCAAGCTAGTCTTGAACGCTTCCAGGGATAGGGCAGCCACAACTTTCCTGGGCAACCTGGGAAACTAGCAATTCAAAAGGTTTTTGCAGTTGGGGAATATAAAGGTTTTCTACCAGATAGCTGGAATTGTTAGATTTGTGCAGTGGTTGATGGTTGTTTTTCATCAAGCAAACTTTAAATCACTTTAAAAAAGAGTTAAGAAGGGTCACCAGTAAATGAGAACAGAAAGAGAGAGTTCTGACAATAAAGCAACAGCCCACCCAACAGAGCGTTCATCAGCTGCCTATGGCAAATCTCAAATACTTGGGAGAAGAGTAACACCTGTGATGGTTTTACAAGAGAAAAATCCTTTCCTAACCTTGTTAGTGATAACACTGTCCTCCCTGGCACTGTCTGTATCAAATACTAGCTGCAGGAGATAATTATTGTTATATTAACTTTAATCTGTTTCATTTTAACATACAAAAAACATTCCAAAATTGTTTTGGTGTTGTTTTGGTTTGAGTTTTTTGTTTGTTTTGTTGGGTTTTTTTTAAATTACTCACAGGCAACTTGCTGACATGAAATATCATTTGGAAGGAGAGGAGTTAGGTTAGCCCAGAGTTCTGACTTGGCTATTTTTATTTCAAAAGACAAAAATATTTCATAATAAGTATACTAGAATGATTAAAACACCCTTTCCTGGCTACAGGCACAGCAGGACAATGGTGTTTTTGCAAACTACACATAGGGAGGGGATTGCATTGAGGGATGGAAGAGCCCTGTGTAGCACAGCTAAAAGCATCATCAGAACAACACTTCAGTGACTGATCTCTGCTCTCTGATGACCAGGGACAGGACCAAAGGGAATGGCTGAAGCTGTGTCATGGAAGGTTTAGGTGAATATTAGGAAAAGATTCTTCTCCCAGGGTTTGTGGAGGCCCCAGGGCTGCCAAGCTCCAGAAGCATTTGGACAATGCTCTCAGGCACAGAGTGGGGTTTGTGGGGTGTCCTGTGCAGAGCCAGGAGTTGGACTCAATGATCCTTGTGGATCATTTCCCGCTCAGGCTACTCTATCCATGATATTTTACGAGTCACACAACTTCATGCAGTATGTGAAATAAACAACCAATTCAACAACCGTTTCCACGGACATTGATTTTAGACAACTATAAACAAGCAAGTACCCCCAGCACTGAATTAGGTCTGGAATGATGAGTTAGACTCACCTCTGTTCACTCTTGCTGCCAGACATTAATGGCCCCATCTGTTGTCGTTATGTGTGCAGTTGAATCCATATTTACTCAGCACATATTTGCTCTGTATATAAGCCAAGTTACTACCCACTTCATATGCCCAATGACAGGATAGCCGGACATGCTAATTAATGAATTGCCCTCTGGGGTGAAATTATGTCTGCATTAAGAAGATTTACATTGATATTAATAAGGTCAGAACATCATTGCTGATGGCTGAGTCATGGCTGAGCTGGGGATCACAGGCATGTAAACAGTGAATCTGCCCTAGGAGGCTGGTTCAATGGTATGTTTTTCAAAATGGATCAAGTCATGGTGATATCAGAGGTCAAAAATCACATGAAACCATAAGCATAATGCTGCATTGTACAAGCCTTTTATCTGCTGCTGAGATGAGCTCACAGCAGTTCTGAACTTCAGAAATAACTCCCTAGCCAAGGGCCTGGAATCAACTCTTTCCAATTATCTTGTAATCCAGCATCGCCACTTTTTTCTACTCCTCACCCAGCCTGCTATTTCCACCCATTACAACCTCTGCCCACATACCCAAATCCTCAGCACTGCGCCCTGTCTCTTCTGTTGAAAGTTGTTCCATTTTCCCCAAAACTCCTCCTTCCTTCACCTCTGAGTGTTTCACCTCCGCAGCACTGATGAAGTCTGAATCCAAACACGGTCATGCCCAGACTGAACTGTATTCACTCAAAATGCTTGTCTGCTGCCTGTGGAAGCGTGTGAGGCAGCCCTACGCGTAAAAACTGCCTTATCATAAAATCCCAGAACAGTTTAGGTTGAAAGGAACCTTGAAGACCATCTTGTTCCACCCCTTGCCATGGGCGGGACCACTGTCCCAGATTGCTCCAAGCCCTGTCCAACCTGGCCTTGAACACTCCCAGGGATGGGGCAAACAGCTTCTCTGGGCAACCTGTGCCAGGGCTCACCACCCTCACAGGGAAGAATTTTTGCTAATATCGACTCTAACCTGCCCTCTGGCAGTGGAAGTCATTGCGGTGGCTGTCATTCCAGGCCCTTGTTCAAGGTTTCTCTCCAGCTCTCTGGTAACCCCTTTGGACACTGGAAGGTGCTCAAAGGTCTCCCTGAAGCCTTCTCTTCTCCGGGCTGAACAGCCCCAGTTCTTCCTTCAAAACACTCACTGGGTCATTTGAAAGACTTTTTAAATATTTTTTTTTACTCTCCAGATTTCCTGCAAACAACTCACCTATGTTTTGGTTCCCTTGATCCTGTCCCAGACCTCACACTGGCACAATTCCCCCTCATACCAAAGAGCTTTTCCACCCAAGCTCCTGAGCTGATACAAATGTCAGAACAGCAGGAGTAAGCACAGAAACCTTCTATTTTCTACCCACCCAACTGGAAATCCTGCTATGAGCATGTTTGACTATACAAATCCAATTATTAAGCACATTTAGGTATAAATTCAGAGTTTGCTAGAGGTCTAGTTTGATCTCTCTTTTTCCTTTATTTAGATTTGGATGGCCAAAAGTCCTTTGAAAAAGTGCTTAATAAGGGCAGAAATATAGTAACTCAAGTGTTGCTGGGAACAAAGGTCTGAGAGATTAGCAGGCACATTAATGATGAGTAGCAGAATAATAACTACATCTGCACGGTTGCTTTAGAATTTTAGGATAGGGGAAAGCTATTAATAAAACTTTGTTGAAGCACAGAAACTAGGAGAGAAAATGAAGAACAGTTGCACTCTTCCAAAGCTGTTGAGGACACAGTGGTTAGTGAGACTGTGAAAACATCATGGGGACTTGGGTTGTGTGCAGGGCGCTGGAAGAGCTCTAATGATTACAAAAGTCAGGTGTTTGGTTTTCCATGTAATTCAAAATAAACTGTATTTCATAGGGTCATAGAATGTTTTAACTTGGAAGGGACATTAAAGATCTGTATAGAATCAGGAATGCTGCTGGACCCATCCAGGTTCAGCAAAAACTATCTCAGCAGCTAAGATATTTGCAGTAAATCTGCTCTGTCTCTTTCTTGTAGATTTTCTATTTTGTGGTTGTGTTTTGAAAGCAATTCATGGAATTCATTTATCTCCATCTGATTTTAAGGGAAAGATGTGTAGGCTCTGAAGAGCAGCATTCGATGGCCTCAAGTTGGGTCACTATGAAACCAAGATATCTGTTTGGGAAAATGTTGATTTATATAAACCAGGTACTAAAGCTAGGGCCAGACCTGGGAAGAAGTGGGGCTCCCAGCCCAGAGTCATAATCCCTGTAAAACTACTCCTCCAAAGTCCTGGCATATTTTGAGATAACTGCCACCTTAACAATGAAAATCAAAGTATCGTATAAAGAAAAAAGTGGGAAAAGGGAAAAAAAAGTCAAAAGACACATGTGTCTTGGGAACAGAAAAATCATTTCAGCGAGCCATCTCTGACAGATTTTTTTTGAAAACTAATACTGAATAGTAAATTTGCTGTAAGGAAAAAGCCAACTACATGCTCAAACCACAGTATCTATAAAAAGAAAGGCTGTGTTTGCAAGCAACTCTTCTGCTAGAGGAATCATGCAGGTTCAGCCTGCTCTCTGGAAGGAGCATGTTAACTACATCTGTCTTTTTTTCAAGCATGGAACAAAGTCCTAAGTGTAGCAAGTAATTGACAGATCATTGGCCAACAATAGCAAGTTGGATGCAGTCAGGGGGAGCCTGAATGCTGCACAAACAGCTCTGTCTCCCCTCTTCCTTCCAACACGGAGCCCAGCAAGAGGATATCAAAAGGCACTCAGAGTCACAATGTGACCCTCCACACATTCAGCTCAGGGAAGGGGCTGAAAAGAGAGGAGGGGCCAGCATTATTCAGGGCTTCTTGGGAGGAAGAAAGGGAGGCGAGACACTTTGTATATTCAAAACCAAACCCCAGACAAAACAGCGAAGACAGGCTGCACATTGTTCAGGGCCGCTGGAATTCTGCATTTCTCACGGAGAAGCATCTCTGCTGTGTCTGATCTCAGTGCCCCCTGCTCTGGTGTGGGGGCTGTGGGGGCTGTGCTGCCCATGGTGGTTTGGTAGAGCAAGAGCCCTGGCAGCCCCACAGTGGGTGCAAGACTCACCCTGCTAATGCCGTCCCCAGGGCACAGACAGGCAGGCAGATGGTGCCACTTATGTCTGAGGAGGTCTCACCTCCCCTTGAGAGATTTACTGACGAGGAAGAGGAGGAAGGGAATGACATGCTATTGGATTAGTGCCTCCTCACTCTCTCCTCTTTCCCATCTCATTTGTGAGGCTCCAGAAGCCAACGCTTCCCTGTCTCAGCCCTTTCTGTTGGGAGTTGAGCAGTGCTGCCCAGCCCTCTCTGACACAGCTACAAGGAAACGTGATTGCTGCCCTTGACTTGCAGCCTAGCCCTGGCTGACTCACATACCTGGGGTGGAAACACCTTCCCCAGCCAGCCCCTGGTACTGCCATTCCCTCGGCATTCTTTACTTCCTGGGAGCAGGCATGGCCCCATCTGAGGGACCATGGGGAGGTCAGGCACTGCTCCAGGGGTGCAGGTGTCTTTCCAGCTGCAGCACAGACAGACCCTGTACAATACCCAGCCTCTGCTGGGTGCATTTCCACCACCAATTCTCTCTCTCTCCCCTCTGGCTCACATGTCAAGTTGCTTCCTTCCAGCTCTTGGGACAGATCTTGGAATGGTATTCAGTCTCTGGGAGAAGATATTGAGCTGCGTTTTCACAGCTGCTTGAAGCCTTAACCACCTTCCCTGGCTACAGCCAAGGAAACAGCAGTGACAGGAGACACTGACCTTGGGCTCCAGGGCGGTTTTGGTGACTCCCTATCAAAAATTTCTGCTTCTTGCCTGAAGGGAGCTCCAACTTCATAACATTCAAATACCATCAGCTATAGGAGAGCTGCTCCTTTTCACAGTACAGTATTTCACCTCTGCTCTGGAGACAGGCTGCAAGAGCTGGGATTGTTCAGCCTGGAGATGAGAAATCTCCAGGGAGACCTTTGAGGCACCTCCAGTGCTTGGAGATACTGAAGAACCATCTGGATGCAACCCTGTTCCATGTACTTTTGGATGACCCTTTTTGGGCAGGGAAGTTGGACCAGATGACCCACTGTGATTGCTTCCAACCTGACCAATTCTAAATATTCCGTGAATAAAGGGGCTCCGAGAGAGCTGGGTGGGACTCTGAAAAATGGCCTGGAGTGACAGAAATGGGGGAACAGATTCCCACTGACATAGAGTGTTATCATCTTACTGCAGAAGTTCCATACCTTCTCAGTGATTTCTCAGGGCAGCTCCTCACAGTACCAACTCCCTCTTCTTCACAGCACACCAACAAACACCAACTCTCACCTCAGCCAGCTAACCCACTCTTTTGTAGCACTCGTCCTCTCATTGGACACAGCTGTGGCCTAGTAAGGGCAGGCCTGTTCCCAATCTTTGGTGATTAGTACAGCTGCAACTCCTCAGGTGTGAGACTACCTTCTGCACTA